>VXBL01003760.1:265496-349000 GCA_013400195.1 Aramus guarauna | reverse complement strand
AAAAAAAAAAAAAAAAGCTTGTGTCTCTAAAACTGTAGAAACTTTGTTGGATTAAATGCCTGTCCAGACACAATGTAATTATCCAGAAAAGAAAATTAAGTCTTGACAGTAAATAAAACAGCATGTCCAGAATTATACACTAGCACATTCCTACATTCTTCATACCATTACACATATATCCAAACTATGTTGTTGTAATCTGTCAGCAGTGCATTGCATTTGATTACACCTTTATTTCAACAAAAATTGTGGATGAACATGTATCTTTTAATCATTCCCTCATGGTCTGTGCATAGGAACATTAAGATAAGCTTAATAACAGCAGTGCATTCTTGTGCATATATGTCCATGCTCTCCAATAACCTAGGAAAATCAGAGCCAGGGAAGCCACTGGGAGAAGAAAGGACACTAGGGTAAGCTTTCCTTCATCTTGCTTAGACATATAGATGTATGTATATATGTGCTCACACACACATGTATCTTACGCTACTAAATCACAGTTGCATCGAAACATTAACAGGGGAACTATGTTTTAATTATTACAGGTAACCCATAGGTTATACACATTATTATTCTATAATAACAAAAACACCTCTTCAAAACATGCTTCTCTTGAAATTAAAAGCAGGGGGGGAAAAAAGCATCAGAAATCAATGAAATGAACCAACATTCGTTTCCTAGCGGTACTTCTCAAGTATGGATAATATATGCCCTCATATACTGTAAGAAAACCGTCTGTGCGTAAGGTATCAATTACACTGAATACTGATGTACTCAACTGCAATAAAGTTATTTACTCTTAGTGTTATAATGAAAAGCTTAAATCAATAACAAGTTCAGGAAATAAATTCAAATGTCATCAGCTACACAGTTCAATGAAAATGCAAATGGAAAACCTCAGAAATAAAAAATTAAACCAAACTGGATGAGGAAACACAATCAATAAAATCAAGCTTTCCACCCTCCCCCTCCTTCTTCCCTGGTGGTAATTTTCAAGTGTAAAGAATAGTATTAAGGTAATAACAATAATATGAGTTTGGCGCTGGGTATTTTCCTGGAATTAATAAACATTAGCTCAGCCTACGGTCCTCAACAACCAAAGCCAAATCTGAAACCCCAGGAAATGCCTTCTGCAAACACACACAGGTTTGGGCGTTTTGGTCTTTCTCTTTCACAAACTCAAATACAAGACACATTAGGACTTCTTCACAGAAAAACCTGATGACATAATAAATACTCCATAACCCAGGGACACTGCTGAAATGCAAAGGTATAATTCATTACTTACTGCACCGGGATATTGAAACAGCTTTTTTTAATATGTATATTTTCTTTTTTTTAAAACAAAAGCTTAGCAGTTCACTTGTAAGGCTTTACTTTAAGAGGTGCTGCTCTACTTTATAGAGCAGTTTTTTAGTGTGCTCCTCCTTTTTCCCTTGCTAAGTGGAAATCACTGCGTTACTATTCTGCAGATGGTTATGGCCAAAAGTCAAACACAGGTTTTCTGGCCTCTTCCCAAAGGCAGGCTGCAAAAGCGCTGCCGGCTGGGAACGCGCCTGGCTTGGCGTCCCCTGCAGCCTGCCTGGGCGGGGGGTCCACTGAGACAGCCTGGAGAGGGGTCCCCCGCTCACCCCCGGAGCCTGCAACGGAGCCAACTGACATGCTTCTTGCTCCTCCTCCCCGCCTTGCTCAATGCCTCGGGATTTGATGAAACGCCACGGGAAGCTCCCTCTCAGAAAAAAAACCAAAACAGATTTGGGGCCCAAAGGCCTCCTTCAGAGGGGGGCTGCTTCTGCTAGTAGGAACACAGATTGATGCCGGCTGAACCCAGGGTTACATCGCTGCCTGTCAGCTGCTCGGGAAGGAAGTGCTGGGAGGAAGGAGCCTGCCTCACCTAGTTCCCTAGAAGAAATCAAGGCTCTCCTGAGACCTTTCCCACCATGCTTTTGAAGGAAGGGAAAGAGCAAAGAATGAACAACAACGAGGGACAGGAAACAGAAAGGAAAAAAAAAATAATAAGGCCAGGACTTTCCTTTCACATTAGAAGTAACCAGGGAGTTCACAAAAGAGAGAGTAAGAAAATTCCAGGGCCCCGGTATCAAATCCAAGGAAAGGAAAGCTCGTGATTTCCTAAGCAGTGCTGGCCCCTCCTTGGATTTTCAGCTAAAAACTCTTCACACCCTCACTCATCTTTTTGACTGTGCAGCTGTTGTTGACGTAGAGAGGCTACGCCTGAATTATAATTGCAGGATCATGCCTCGTGTTTAATAAGATTAATCGAAGAGGGGGTTTTTTATATTTATCGATCCTATTAGCATCACAAGGGAAATCTGAACAATTAGCAGAAAGAGCAACTGCTACCACTTCCAGCCACATAGCACCATGACTACAACATGCCACAGGGACTAAACAACGCAAATAGATGTATGTATGTACACATGTATATTATACATATAATCTAAACATATATATTTGTTTATATATAGTGTAAATATATGTGAGTGTGCGTGTATATATATTTGTTTACAATTCTATTGAATTTTCCACTTGGGGTATTGTTTATCTTCTGGCACCATCCTGAGCTGCCTGTGTTAAAAGTGACTAAAAGAAACTCCCAGAAGAACAGAATTGACCTTTCATACCAGAAACTTGGATAAACTTTAAGCTTCAAGTTACAACAAAAACAAAATGCAAACCCAACAACTTCTTGTTGTAATGAAAGCCACTGAAAGCCATGCAAATCAATTCTTACTTAAGTCTCTTGCAGAGGATATCCAAGTTTGGATGATTTTAAGCATCATCCTAAGAGCACAGGTGACAAATCCTGTGCCATAGATTTCTCAACTCAAATGTTGGCAAATCTCTTTCCACTTAGTTTAAGAGCAAAAGCTGATAATGGAGAGAGACACTGGGACACAGGAAAGTCATTGGTGATCTTTCCTGTAGGGACAGCATAGCCTGTAAATAAGTACATGCAAGATTAAGTGTATTGAGCTTGCTGTATACTAGGCTCTACCCTCTGCAAAGGGTTTTTCCCCTTTCTACCAGAAATGCAGTTTATCATGATAACTGTCTAAATCGGGGTGGCTGGACGTCAGCAACTGAGGCAGCCAAATCCCTTTTCCAAAGCCTTCTCCCATGGCTGGCACCGATGATACTGTGGCAGTGGCTCCTGGGTCTGCGCAGCTTTTGAAGACGTGCAGGGGGAAGCAGCTTGGGCAGTGAACTTTGGGCCACACAGGGACCGAAACAGTGGGCAACTACCGCCTCTGGCCCAGGGAGCCATTGTCCACCCCTTTGACAAAGTCTCATAATTTCAGTGCTTCAGATCTCCTTTTCCCTCCCTCATCTGGACTGAAACCAGGACCTCCACTGCTGCCCAGCCATAGTGAAACCGCGCCTTGGGTGGTACACCAGCAGATAATCGGGATTATAGCCTATAGCACAGGCTGCCTTCGAGCCTCTACAAGAAGTCCATCTCACATGACTATATTCATCCACACAGCTGTTCTTCCTTTAGGAAAACATTCTCCTCACAGCCCCGAGGGCTAGGCAGTCAAACAAAACCTCCCTTCATAATCTGAGTCACACAAAGCATCTCAGGCTATTCCTCAAAACCACTATGTATGTATAAGTTCGCCGTTGAATTAAGAGTCATGATGAGCTACTTCCAGGACAAACAGTTTCCACATCACGTAACCGAAAGCATAGCCCCACCTGATCGGCATAAACCTTCTCAATCTATGTGGTCCCATATGTTATTCCAGGAGCATCACAAGTCCTTAAAAACAGACGTTTGGTAATAGCTTACTAATCGCAAGCTGTTTAAAGACAACCAACCAACTTCCCCTTTCCCAAATCCTCACAAAAAATTATAGCACATTTTTGTACTGCAAAGTACATTTTTACTCTGCTTAACGTCACCTGACAGAAACAGGTATATCATCAAAAGCCCTGACTTCTCGAATCTGAAGTTCCTGCTGCTTTCTGTGGAAATGCTCGGGGTGATCCCTCACTGCAACTCATTGTTTCCCTGCAAGTAGCTTAACACTGCAAAAACTTGGGTTTTTAAAGGTAGATTGAGTTAGCTGCATTTGGTTTTGCAAGGCCAGAGTCATTTAGGCTTTTGGAACCTTATATGCTTTCAAGCTTCAATGAGATTTCTAAGTGTTAAGCTGTTCCTGAAAACGGGATTTAACAATCAAACTCACACAGGCTCTTCCAACTGTGAGCAGAACAAGATCTGAAGTCCTGCAAAACCATGGCTTCTGAATCATTTATTCCAATTGGGATTTCACCAGAAGACTTTAGGGATTTGGCATTCTATTAACCAAGTTAATTTGTTGGGAAAAATAACAAAGACTTCATTCAAAGATACATGATAAATCAGAGTATAGGAGAAAAATTTACAAGACTCCGATCACTACTAGTTACACAACTAAACCCAGTCTCCAGTGCCCATTCCTTGAACATGGGAGTGATACAGGAATCCCAAGTGGAAAGTCTGGACCAGAAGTCTAGCCTTCAATTCCCACCTGCTAAGAGCAGGGGGATATTAGATATTAGGCTCTAACAGCCCCTGGCCTGAAAAAGGTGCTGCTCCTTACTTATCCCTAGAGAAGCATAAAAGTTGAGGTTTTCACTGAGCATCCACAGAAAAAGAAAATTAAAATAAACAATGAAGCCCAATAGCTTGAACTGCACCTATTTTTTTCTTCCCAGTTAAGAAATTGGTCAATTTCACTCCAGGGATGCAAAACGTTTTGGGGCACTCTGGGGGGCAAAAGTTAAGTATTAGATCTGCAAAAACAGCAAGGCAGCATGTGGCATGGTTACTGCCATGCTACTCATATTCCCAAGCCCTGGCTATAAAAGCTCTCCTGGCAAAAGGGTTCAAATCTCCTCACATAAGTGATGTATGGCTCAGGCAATGTGCCCGAGGGGGTCACAGCTTCCATGCTACTTGGCATCACTCCCCTCTGACCCTCCGGCAGAGTGGTCTGCAGGAGCAAGTCCAACTCACTCCATGCAAAATCAGCTGGATTAAATCAAACCACTAATTTAAAAGGTTTCTGCTAACCAGCTGGATGTGAATTGAGACTAATCACATTAACTTGTCTGCCCACAGATCCAAAGGAGCAGTAACTGCTGGAAAAAGAGACATAATGAATACACAGGACCTGAATTTTCTTCCACTGGTACAAATGGATCCAAAAGAGGGCACATGTCTTTGGCTTTTGTGCCCTATCAGTATCCTCCCCTGCCAGCCTTAAGGCTCTTAGAAACTATGAGCAGCATGGGAAACCAGTGTATGAGAATTTCCAATTTGGAAAAAACTAAACTCTGGCTGTGTCTGCAGCTCTTCAGGACAATCCTAGTCAAGAGATGCCAGCAAGTGCTCTGGGAGTGAGGAGAAAAGAGTTTATATCCAAATTGCATGACCTCCCCGCTAACCCAGAAAGACACAGTACCATATTACTTGTCAGAACAAAAACACCAGAGCCCCTAAGCAGCATGAGTCCAGTTATCAGCAATATTCATACTCAACACCAAAGTTTCAGGTACACGCTCATGAAGGAATCAGGGGAAATTATTGCGCCTGAGGTAGCTATAACCTCACTGTTCGCCCTGTGCTGGCCCAGCCCTACTAACTTCACTCAGCTGTTGCTTGCAAAAGCCATGGGTGGCAGGAAAGTTACACACAGCTGGCTTTGAATGCTGGGAGACTGTCTGAAATTCAGGAATAATCCATGGTTGAAAGTGATGGTCAGCAATGGGATTTCCTGACCTACTTTCTCTATAACCAGCGCTGAAATGGGGTTAGCTGATAGATTCCCACCAGCCCTTGCAGAGCAGGGAGAGATTAATGCGATACATACTGGGTTATTGCTGTTGGGTTTATTATTATGATGTTATATATGCTATTTTTATACCACTACTATAAAATCTCATGTCATACCTGAGCTGATTCAATACAGATATGGTCCTGCCCTACCACATTAAATGCCACTGCCAGCAAGCTTATAGTGCTGCTTCTGCAACTGTACTGAAAATAGCCCTCTGCGCTGAACAGCAGCTAATGAATGGTTAGCAAAGTGCCTATTGCTGACAGGCTTTTTCAGCAAAACATCACAAGCCAGTAGACAATTCCAACAGACGTGAAATGGTGTAGCAATAGCTTTTTATTCTTTTTCCAGACTCCTTAGCACGCAAGCAGCACTGTGTGTTCTTCTATAGGGAAGTGGTATCACCTCTGTTAAGTGGATTTTTCAGACCGAAATAGGATGCTTTCCTGAAGTTGAATTAAGACCATTGGACAATAAACTTTAAGATTAAAAAAAAAAGTAAACAATCTACTCTACACAGAAAAGGGGACCAAGTTTGCTTTGTCAACTTCGTAAAGAAAAAAAAAAATTTAAGTGACAATGTGAGGTGTCTCTCTTTTTCTTTTTATTTTCTGTTTTAAAGAGAACATGATTAAATCTTTTTGTGTTTCAAAAGGGATAGTCTTAGTGAACACATAATGAAATTCACTAGAGTGCGGCACTCCTATGCACCTGTTAGACAACCTCCTTCAAAGGGGAGCAAGGATAAGAGAGCGAACAACGCTATAGGGAGCGTAGGCAGGAACGAGAAGTCAGCCCGTGTCACATACTGTGCCTCTCAAGGGGAGGACTGTTTGTCAGCAGCTATGGAAAGAAAATGTTGGGCTTCGTCCACAGAGCCGGGGAGGACTGGCTGCAGTGCAACAGGAAAATCAGACAGTGGAATATGTGGAGTCCCTTAAATATCAAATGCTTTTTCACCTTGTAGAGAAGTGGCAAAGCCCTACCAGGTAGTCCCTCTATCCACCACATCTCATGAAAGCTCAGTCTCCAGAAAGGAAAGAGGGGTGAGTTCCACTAACACTGTTCAGGGAATGCTACTATCATCATCCTTGAGCTAGGACATTCCTTTCTTTTCAAACACAAGATGTGGCATTTTGTCTCAAGAAGCCTGTTGAAAAAAAATCAGCATTAAACTTCTACAGTGTCAGGTCTCATTGTAACCAATCCATCAAAAGAAACAAAACTGCACTGAATCCGCAAGGAATGTCTCCTCTGGGGACACAGGGAAGATGAACAGGGGATTCACAGCATCCTGAAAGGGCTCTAGAGACAGGCTATGAAAACCTACCACATGGTCATTGTTCTCAGAGTCACCTTGGAGCAAAAGGGTCAAGCAACCACACGGAAGAGACCATCCTTTTCCACTTTAGCATTATTCATTAAAAGGCAGTTGCTGCTGAAAGTTTCCCACAACAAGAAGCTTTTTTGATTCCGAAATTGCTCCACAAAGGGAAATCTTAGAAGTCATCATTTTTTACGCTGGCTTTATGTTCTGGATTTTTGCCTGGGCAATGGTCAACCAGGAAAAAAATCTATTTAAAGTACATGCACGGTACATACTATGCATAGATGTCAAGGGATGGGAGTAGGTTATAAAACATGGAATCCATGATATTTTACAAAAAAAAAAAAATCATTGTTCAAAGAGCTTAGGGAAAACATAACACTGTAATTGAGGCTATGAGTTCATAATCCAGTTTCCCAACCGGACAAATGGTGACGCCAACAGTACATCAGTTTGTCCTGAAGCAAAAGCTGACTGAGAGGAAGTAAAATAGCCCACCACAACCCTGTGACTTGGTTTTTCAAAACTGTTACTAAAACAATTACCGGGAAAAAAAACCCCAACTATCAAATCTATCACAAGAACAGTGGAACGGCAGGAATAATAGCAGGCTATACCCTGATCCCGTTTGCAAGACCTGAGGAAGAAGGACGCCTACATGCTTCCTTGATGTGTGCTGTATTTTATTTTTTTAAAGAAATGCTAGTTTCTGTTAGCAGAAGACACACTGAGTAGTGAGATAACCCTGCAACAATGTCATCTGCTTCCAGAAACTGCTCCTTCTAGGCAGCATTCAGCACAGATGTTTCAAGTCTGCTCTAGACCCAGGCTCAAGGTAAAATACCAAGGGAAACAGCACGTCATCTTCAGCTTGTTCCCTCACAGTGTTGGCCAAGAAGAACAATGAAGGCAATTGGTGTTCCAGATAATCCATGTGTGTAAAATATTCAACGTGTAAGTACAGAAGAAAAAAAAAAAACCCACACAACAACCTTTTAAAAGAACATACATCAAGCTTTGTTTCTTTTCCAGTGCAGAGGAATGGAAACCCTCCCATTGACTTCAATGGGAGCTGGGCCAGACCCTGAAAGTCTTCACGTAAACTTCCATTAAGGAGAAGTTATGTATTGGCGTAAGGCATTTCTATTTTATCCCCTGCTTCTTTCCTCCTGATAAACTGCACACTTGCAGCACATAATGTCTGAAAATGAAGCTTGTAATACAAAGACAACTTTCTGAGGCTTGCAACAGTATTAAACATAATAGTCAAAACTGAACACCGAGAGAATTACCATGTGTAAGAAATTACATTATTTTGGTTTATTATGTAATGTGTTCACTTAAGAGGTTTATAATAACCGAAATCTGTCACAAAACATGACAAATAATTGGCGAATGTCATTGGTTCAATGGACTGAGTTAATCCCATACTTTGCAACAGTTGTACTACTGTTTCTGATACTGCTCTTAGGGCTTACAAAACAAAGGAAAGCTCCAGCAGACAGACAAATGACTGTGAAAAGCAGGAACAAACAGACAGAATGTTGTTACGATTGTACAGCTCCCATCTTGCACAATTATTTTCACATTACTCACACTCAGCCTTTATGGCCATCGCTTTGTAAAAAGCTCAATTCACTGTTCGTATTTCAACATTATCTCTAAATGAACTCATGCTAATGAAAACATCCAAGTATTTAAATCTAAATGTAAAGAGACTAAAACTCAAAATATTCCCCTGACTCCAGGCAGGTGAAATGAAAAGCACTTTTGAGCTCTTGGATCTAGTGATGTGCCCTGGCCACAACCCAAACTTGCACCAGGACATGAGCAAAGAACAGCCTTGTATCTTCATTTCAATGAGGAGAAAACCTAGGAGCCCATGTCAAGAGGTGACCAGGACTGCTGAATGCAGTGTGGCACCACTCAAACTAGAGGCACACATTGTATTTTAGTGCCATTTGGTACCCTACTGGTTTCCAAACCAGTCTCCCTCCACCTCCTAATACCTTAATGCAATACCTCAACCAAACGATTTTTCTTTTTAATTAGTGCACCCCAAGTAACAGTGTTGTGTCTTCGACAGAAACACAAAGGGTGTAATTTACACAGAATAAACCCACAAAAGAAAAACAAACAAACAACTCGGTAAAGAGCCTGGAAGAAATTCAAGCCCAGCATAACCAGAAGTAACTTCCAAATGTCTCAGCAGTGTGGACCAGGCCACCCCCTGTCCCTACATCTTGCAATTAAATTGGTTTAAAGTTAAGAGACAGCGAGGTTGGCCTTTCTTACCTTTTGCCACATTTTGATGAAGAAGAGCTCCCCAGAAAAATTGAAGAAAACATTGGTGTCATAGGCATCATCCCCAACGTTAGAGATGGAAATATTAAGTGAGATGTTCCTCACTGCTCCCAGGGCCAGGTAGGCAGTTCTGTCATCAACACTGTAGGCAGAAACAGTTACATCAGTTTAATTCTGGGCAACTTTCACACTCTGGTCCTTCTTTATTCCTGCTATGGAAGTGTCACAACTCAACTGCTTAAAAGCTCAGCAGTCGGTAATTCAGGAGTGTGCTGAATGGCCAGCATGGTGTGCAGGGGGCTATACAGGGAATGAGCAGCTTCTGAGTCCTGGTTCTGACACTGCCTTTTGTAACTCCGTGATCTTCATGTGAAACTACTTCATGTGACTTATTGTTAATATGGTTTTATTGAGACTAAAATAATTGAAGACTGTAAAGTGATTGGACAGGGGAAATGCAACAATTGCAAGATATTATACCCATATTCAAATACACAGGCTATTTGATTTTGTCTCTTAATAATTCAAACTTCTTCTAAAATTCTAGTAACTTTCTGAAAATCTTCTTAGAGTTATGCTATGGATAGAAAAAAACAAACAAACAAACAGAAAAGAGGGTCAAATAAAATCCAGAAACAGGTGTAAGTGGGAAAATGTATGAAAATTATAACCACCATCCACTGAATTTCACAAATCTTTCTTTGGGTGTTTACACTGGAACTAATGTGATGGACTCATCTTCTATAACTGAAATACCAGGGGAATGATGAATTAAAAAAATAGCTGTACATCATGAATTAACGCACTATCATAATAAGGCATCACAGATTACAAACACATAAACACAGACATGCACACAGAGGCAAATATAAATATTCATACACACATGTTTATTATTTGATATTCGGTATACATTTAATCATATTAGTCTGTCCACAAGACAAGCTGACAAGGAAGAATGAAGGCTGAAGATGTATCACAGGAAAATATAGTATCAATGCACAGGTCTGCAGGTCTAGAAACTAAAAGTACAGTAATAGATGGTCTGAAATATACCAGATATAAATGTAACAATAAGCAAAAGCAGCCAAAATAGCATCAAACTGGCTACAGTTATCATAACTGGAATCTAAGACCATTCATACACCCCAGAGAAACAGAGACAGTGTAACAGGGAAAGACACTGAGTACCTGGTCAGAAAAGGGCAAAGACCTTCAGCCACACAGCAGAGATGCTCCAAATTACTTCCTCTGGGGCACAGCCAGCCTGACAGAAGAAGGAACCTCAGAGGAAATGTACCCTCACACCAACTCACCGCGCTAGACACCGCTGCACGACCCATGCACACGCAGCAGCGTACAATGGCACACAGAAATCCGTAGCCAACCAAAATGCCTTTCATTCACCCAGCTTCCACGAAGGAATGGCTGCGCTGGGGACGTATATGTTGGCACACGCCGCTTCTCTGCATATCAGCAAATCTCTGAAAATGGCAGGGGTGGGGGATGAGCGCCATGTTTAAAGGCAGCCTGTCCCTCTAGTGCCTCCTCTGCCAGCCTTGCTCGTGGTACTGCAGCCAGAGCATCTGCATAAAAGTGAGTTTTGCTGAGAACATGGTGCTTATGAACCCTTCAGCATCTTCCGCCAACCACAGCCACACCAGACCTCCGAAGGCAGAGCTTGCTGGGCTCCATCTCCCTGCATTTGCCAAGGAGTTTCTAGGCGTGGGTTTCCAAAGGTATGTACCAAAGCAGCCAGGGGCTCTGATGAGTGAGAAGTTCAGAGCAAGGTGTTCTAGACTCAGGCTTTAAATCTGATGGCTGTGGATTGTGAGTTTAACTTTTCCATGCAACATGGATAACATTTATAGCATATTTGCATCCTGTACTTACTTCATTTATGATGATCTTCATTTATTAAGCCCAAAATTTCAGCTTACAGTTCAATGACAGCTTCTTATAAGGCAGATACAAGTCTGCACAAAATGTGTCTGCTTTTCACGCTTACAATCAACTGCAGACACCAATCCTATCAATAATTGGACGCTTTGTTTTCTAAACATTATGGTTTATTCTCCTAGCCAACTGTGAGTGCAAATAAACATCTGCAAAAGTGTATACAGTACAGGATCAACTGCAAAACTAGTTTGAGAGGTCCAAATAATGTGAGTTGTTGCTTCTTATATACCAAATTAATGGCACAACTATATGAGCGTACTTGGAAGCATTTAACCTTTTGGCCCCAACTTCAATGTTTACTGTTGAAAAGCAGACAAATTATGAAGATAATAAACAATCTGCTGGGATTTTCTAATAATCAAAAGTGCATATTTGGAAGCAAAGAAGTAAAACAACCAAATATTCCTGTGAATTATTTCTCATGAACTTTATAATCCCACTTCTTGCAATCACTTCAAAACTCAATCAGCATCTATCAAACCCATTAGCAAAATCTGGAATTATCGCTTCAGTAAGCTAAGGAACATTACAAGATATTTATCTTATGCAGAGTCACTACTAAATGCATTGCACACTACAGAATCCTATCTGAACTGGTAGTAGCTGCACTTTGAGATTTAACATAAAGTCAAAACCACTGAGAATACACTCCTTCCTACTGAATAATAAAAAAATACTTCAGAATGAAATCCTATTTAAAACTAAACCCACCAAAAAATAATGTCAAAATAAACGCTACTGGGTTGCATTACTCCTTTCGAAACCTACCACTCCTCTGTTAAAATTATACCAAAATGATGTTTATAACAACATTTTCCTCAGCAGAGAAAGAAAACCAACTTTCTAAGAGCACACTGTAGTTGCTCCTACATAAAATTCTCACACTAATAAACTCGGAAAAACCTCACTGATTTTAGGCTGCCAGAGGAGTTCAGGTCTTCCTCTGAAAGGTTATACCGGATTGTGCTCTAAGTCCCATTTTAAGAGAGCAGCTTTCTGAGTCATTAAATCCGCGTACATCTGGAATGAATCAGGTTCACTTGCAATGAGAAGAGGATTAGGAATCTCCCTGCTCACAGGGGAGCTCCCAGACCCTGTTTGCTGATTGAGAGCATAACGTCATGGGGTGCGGACAGCTTGCTGCGGTGCTGGAGCAGCTCTGCTGCCAACCTGGTGCCATCCTTCTCTCACGCCAGCTTAGCTGCCAAGTGAAAATATACAACTAAAGAACTGTTGTCACCTGCCAGAAACAAGAAAACATTGTAAAGCTACCCTTTGGACTCGACAAGGTATGTCAAACAATTTAGGAAATGTAATCAAGCAATGGCTTTCAGTTTACATTTTGTTGGAGAACTATAGTGGCCAACATCCCCAGCACCTCATAAATGTGCCCATATCAAGGAAGACAGGCTAAAAATAAATACACAGACTCGAGGAGAGGGGAAGGAAGAAAAGAAGGGAAAAAATATCAAGATGCAATCACTTAATTGGACAGAAGAACACCATCTTGTTACATCAGGTAATACAGACAAATAATGAACCAGGTAAAAGTTCTGGGTAAACTGTAGACCTATATATACATTATACATACATACTTACAGGCACATGAAATGCATCAAACTATCAATGTCTGCATGGACAGGGAAAAAAAATTGACATTCAGAAGTACTAAATACCTGCAACTTTCATTGGCATGACCCAGACTTGCAGGTACAAGCAATTCTGAGTATCAGGCTCCAAATTTCTGCCATGGTTTTGAATTCATTGGCTGTGGTACTACACATTAAAAGTAAACAGAAATATTTAACATTTTCCTCTTAAGTGATTAAGAAGAGGAAACTAAATTCCAGGATAAAACAAGTATCACCTTTCTTGCATGTTTTAACGTTCTTTGTTAATGCCTGCACCACATCATTGTGCTATGGTCAGCAAGGGAAGAAAGACCAGCTGGGAAAGGCAAACTGAAAAGATCTGCAATTTTCATTTCCCCCCCCAAGATGCTGGTGTTTTTATTAATGTGGGTCAAGGGAGACATAATCTGCATTCCAAAAGGTACGCAGGGACATATTTCTCTATATCCTGCACTAGAGAGAATTTAAAAAAAAATAATTGAAAAAGCATTTAGCACTTCCTCTCAGCCTGTGCAGATTGTACATAAGGCAAAGAATGTGATGGGGTCGCACATACCCTGTTAGTCTGGGTCACCAACTTTCCCTTTTCTATTAGGAGCCTTTCTTTCCTGACAGCAAATCGGCACCTACATGGATAAATCACTGCTATTGCTTGATGGACAGTGGAAGTTACAGCTGGGGTCAGATAGACTGCACGTGGATAAAAAAGCTTCATATAACTAAAGTCCAATCTGTCCTCTATCTCCATCAGATGAAATTAAATAGAAGTCCCATCTTTTTCTTTTAAGTCAGTAAAAGGTGTGAGTAAACAACACTGGTCCTGCAACAGATCCTAATAGATTACTACTTTAACCAAACAGAGTCACAGTTGATCTTCATAGATACTGTAATACTTGAATATTACTTTTGTCTCCACAAACTGTTTACATCAACCATGAAAACCTCTCTCCTGTTGGGGTTTTATCACAGGCTCCAGAGTCAGCTGAGCTTTGGGAGGATTTTTGCAAACACTTCAAACTCAAGGGCCAATGAAAAGCTGAAACCCTCAGCCCATCTTCTGGGAATTAATTTGATGTGTCAGTGCAAAAGTTAGAGGTAGCAGATCCATAAGCAAATCCAAACAAAAAAATTTAAACAACTCCACAAGGAGAAAAACTATTGGATTTCTACACCACTTGGTTACACCGTCTTGCCATTGCATGTGCATCCAAGGTCAATTCTCTCTGCAAAGTTCACAGTCAGTCTAGACTAAGAACTCAGACAAACACTCAAGATATCAGGGCTTATTCTGCATTAGCTGAGCTGCTGCCTTGCCCCTCTCGTACTGAAGCCTACGCTAGCAAAGGCAGCAAGAGACCTCACGAGTTGATGACCACAGCTTAGCTGAGATGCAGGTGACGGGAAAAACATAATAGAGAATTCAAGGAAAGGGCAACAGAGGTCCTGTGTCAGCAGAGCACAGTTTGGGAGTAATATCATACCAATATTGCTCCCTATGAAGAGCAATAATGTGCCAACACTTCCCCGTAGGAAGGGACCACACGTCCCGTATGAAAAAAGCACTTACTTCAGTAAGCCCAGGGCTGAGGAGCTGGAACTGCTTGAGCTAGTACCCTTCTGGAGCAGAGCTGCCATCTCTAGTGCTTCAGCTCCCATACATATCACAATTCAGGAATATGGCACAGAGCATCAACTTTAATTTTAAGAATGAATGCACTGGAGTAGTAAACAATGAGGGGAAAAAAAAAACTTTGCAAGAAATTCTTTTTGCTCTTTATTACGGTATTAAAACAACAGAGTGATTTCTAGTTACAGTTAGTTACCATAAATTCACAGAAATTGTCCTCTCTTCCCCAAATGTAGTTTCTCCACATAAATCCTCCATAACTACACAATAGCTGTAACTCCCAGCCACCTAGGTCCTCAAACTTTTAAGTAAAAAGGACAGAGCAGGGCACAAGACACAAATAAAAATACCCCTTATCTTATCACCCTACAGAAATCCGATGCCTTTTATTATCAGTACCCAGATGTACAAATGCCTTTATAAACAGAATTGAAGAGTCAATAGGGAAAGAGTGACTCTGTCTTCACAGTGTTTACTCCAGGGAGAAGCTTTTGGTTTGAATGAAGTTACCCTGGTTTATCAAACTGTCACATGAAAGCAAGATGCGACACAACATCTACAGAAGCTCTAATCTAATCTTTCACTCTTGCAGACACACATACAAGCAAAAACCTTTTATAACCACAAGCACATTGAAAACAATGGTACCGTGCCCCCAGGACGAAGTTATCCCTGCACACGTGTGTAAAATAGCATCCTAAGGTTGAAGCACAAACAAAAACTAGTTACCAGGGGTAGAAAAAAATGCAAAAGATAAACGCTACCAGGCATGTTGCTGGAAGTTGCATGTACCAGTGTGATGTGAAAGAAAAAAAATACTACATGTTTTCTGTGTTTGTTAAAATATTTGAAGAGCTCTGTTGAAATAGATGATTGTTGACCATAGATCTGGCCCTCTAAGTTGAGGATGAATTCAGTAGCACTTTCTAACATACTGTTTCTAGGAATTAGAACATTAACAAAGTCATCACGTAAAGCATGTATTTACCATAGAAATTATGCCTTCAGAAATAGATCTCCTAGTATTAGACAGCTTCAATTGCTTGTCCCATTCCTGGGATGCTGGGGTGCAACATGCAATTTGAAAAGCATACTCAGCTGAGGGAGAAAAAGACCAGTGCTCTATCCAGCAATCACTTTCAGTGGTCAATTGAAAGTAGTTTATCAGAGATGAAACGTTAGAAACAGTACAAGTTTGTTACTTTAGGAAATTGTTTTGCAGTAACAGGTGTTATACATCAGGAATTATGTCTAAGTGTCAAACACGATAAGCAACAAATACTCATACCAGCACGTTTCCTCTATAGCTCATGCAGAACCAGCAAGACCATTTACTTGGTGACCCATGAGGAATGTCAGCCTTAACCAGATTTTGTAATTGCAGGACATACTACAGAGAAAAGTTCTCCATACTACAGAAAAAGTTCATGTAGCTGCATCACAAAAGAGTATGTGTATATGTACGTATATATACATAAACATGCATGTATACATCAGCCAATATGTATTCTGCAAATCCAAAACAATGGTGCATCTGCTTTTCATTGTGGTCTGTTACAGTATCGAGAACTTCCACCTCTGGAGGCAGCTAATGTATGACAGTGCGGCCTGACGTTAAGCTTTTGTTTTGTTAGCTTTATACTTTGGTTGCTAGAGCAAGAAACAAGATGGTGACTTGAACTCTTAGGTCCATAAAATACTGATGTTGGGATGCTCACAAGAGGGCCAGGCTATACAGCAATGCATTCAAATTATATAAAACAACATCTTTTTAGGGTCTTGCTTAAAAAACAAACAGCAAAATCCTACTCTGGTAGATACAGTCAAGTGATTCTTACAAAACAAAACCAGTGTTTTGGTAAAAAGTGACAAGTCTGGCTTGTACAGTATCCCTGACTGATCATCAATGGCCTGTTATTAGAAAACAGAGATAGTGAATCTGCATTCCTGTATGAGATGCGGACTCCTGAGGTTTGTTACCACTCATCACTTGATGACTCTATTACCATCTGTACAGGTTCAATCACTGTATGTTCAAAAGGAACAGTACTGCCCTCTGCTATCAAACTGGACTGACTTATTTATTTTGGGAGAGATTTATGAAGCTCTGAGCGCAACTAACCAGATGGAAACTGAGAAACCATTCCTTCATCCCCATTCACCCTCAACAAGGGAAAACATTCACTCGTTTCTGAGACAATGTTCCCACTGCAACT
This sequence comes from Aramus guarauna, assembly GCA_013400195.1. Taxonomy (NCBI): domain Eukaryota; kingdom Metazoa; phylum Chordata; class Aves; order Gruiformes; family Aramidae; genus Aramus; species Aramus guarauna. The sequence continues at coordinate 332,090 of VXBL01003760.1, read as the reverse complement.
TGTACTACATCCTAAATAATTGCTGGCTCTGCTGGGTTGCCCTTTCAGGAAACTGCAAAACAGATCCTGGATGAGCTATATCAAAGTTCTCCATGTGCCTCACAAATGCAGCATTCAATACACTAGCAACAGTCAGTAGGTAAAAGATAAATAGAAGTAAACGTAAATTAGAAATCAGAACTCAACTTCCTGGATTCACCAAAAAGACTTAATTCCAAATAGAATTACAAATATACAACAATTGGTGTATATTTATACAAATTGGTGTACTAGTATACATGAAACGGTATAAGCATTTACACTGCACCCTTTACAGTGCAGAAAGTTACTTTGAAATAATATTAAACTACACTATAATTTATGGTATCATTTAAATCACAGTGTGAAACTTGGCATGGTTTTCTGAGAAAACTGAAACCAATCTATTCATATACATTTTTCCAATGTTTTGTCATTCTTTTCTCCCTGGTAACAACTCTTTTGGTACTTTAAGAGATCTAGAGTTCGGACAGCACTGAGTTATGACCAAGTAACCAGTGGGCAGCACGTGACTGCAGTGGGATCAGTGATGGCTCCACATTTGTGTCCCGGGAGTTGGAAATACCCATGTTGGTACACACAGCTTTATACACACAAGGTCCTGACTGAAAGCTGAAGAACACTTTCCTAGCACTAGAAGTGCTAAACTATATCATTTTCTCATTTTTCTTTTGTTGTTTTTTGAAAGCAGAAAATTAGCTCCATCTGAGCAGCTCAGCTATTTAAGGTAGCCTGTCTAAGGTAAACAGAATGTGGAAAATATTTTTGAAAGAAGTGTTTGTTCAATGAAAGATAAAATAAGTGAAAGCAAATTCTTCATCTGCTATGAATGAAGAGGAAGGGAAAAAGAGATATTATCAGAGCATGTAATTAAGCTCCAAATGAAAGGATATTGTTTTTCCTCATCATGACTGTTTTGTTAAGATGCACTTCAGAGGCATAAAACCGCAACGGGCATGCCATGAAACGTGAGGCCTCTCTGGAAACAAATTCCTGTTGTGTGATCAAAGGAAGATAAGTGCTGAGGCGTGAGCCTGGTCAAATTTATGAAACAGCTTTGCTTCCCACATTAAACCACAGGCTTGCAGCTTTTCTCCATAGGTTTATGAAAGCCTATGATAAGTGAAAAAATTTTTTTTTACTTTTTAAAAACACTGCTATATTCATGACATACACTCAAAAAGTTTTGATCTTTCTGATCAAAATTTTATGTTGATGCTCTTTCCTTCAGAAGACATTGACTTTCTGTACGGTTACTGCACTAACCAATGTCTCTGCCATTACATCTTATGCTGGTAAAAAGCAAATTGGACAAAGCTGTCATAACACGTGTTTTTATCTAAAATTTCTGATTTCTTTCAGCTCAGGTTCTGTAATAATTTGAGAAGTCGATATGAAACTGCTGAGGTTCATTTTTCAAATCCAGGTGCCTAATGCCTGATGATGTGCATGGTGAACCAGAGGGAGTCCCTCCACTGATTTTAATAGATCTATGAGCATATTCTTTGTTGCATAATACACAGCACTTGCATAATAACCCATTTTGCAGTTGTATAGCTAGTCACCTATGTGAGATTGTTCTGTCTTCGTTAATACAAACAGTATGGTTATGAACTTCAGAGTTGCAAGCTCAAGGGCTGGGGGGCCACGGGGTAATAGTGCACACTCTCCCTTGTCCTTTCAGTGAGGTCTGAGTTAAGTACTTTGAGATTACATCCTAAAAGATCACATCAAATAACTTACCTGCCTATCAAATGAGAGGTTTAGACGGGTGCATTTACCTGCATATCAAGAGAGGCATACATAAGACAACAGAGATCACAGAAACAAAAGGAGTATTGGCAGAAAACATATTAATCCTTTAGTAAGTCACAGAAGGAATTTATTTGGAAAAAAAACCCACAAACCTTCTATGGAGATGATCAGAAGATATCTGGAAAATACTTTTTCTTCATAAATTACCACTTCATTAAAATGGAAACATTTCAAACTTGATGAAATTTTTGACAGACTGGGGTTTTGTCCACTCCCTGGCTAATTCCAGAGGGACTGACAGAAGCAGAGACAGACAGCCTATGTCACAAATCTGACCTTTCAACTGGAAAAGGGCATTTCTCAAAAATCCCATTTCACAAGAGAACTTTTGAAAGCATTGACTCCAAAAACCCACAAATTTGAAAAACCAAAAAAATCTCTGCAAAATGCACCTGTCACCCCTTTGGCTTTCTATAACTTTTGCTTCCAATTTCACATTTCCATAATAAACAATTTGCAGCAGTATATACGGGAAGCCCAGCCAGTCTGTAGGGGAAGAACATAAATTTGGGTCTAATGAATGGTGGCCATTAAGGGTGCTCTAAACTAACACATAAAAGTAACCTGCTTATTCCAAACAGCCAAACATACACTCAGAAGCACTCCAATGAGTGAGTAATTCTGTTTCTAATGACAGATGAAAGGTAACCTCATGTCACATAAACGTATGGAAGACAGACTTCCTCCTGGAACCTTCTCAGAAATAGCAATATTTATTACAGCATTTTCTGTTGCTATAATATTTACTATGGCAGTATTTATCACAGCATTTTCTATTCAAGGGGGCTCATAGTCCTGTGCTTACAACCTGATTTACATACCATACACACAGCTCGCACTGGAGCACAGCAGCTACATGATATGCTGCAACATCATCTTTCTTCTTGTACTGTTTGTTTTTGGTAAAGCTGCTCTACTCATCGCAACACATGGGCTGTCAGTATATTTACACAGCCATACGGGATTTCCTTCCTAGCTGCATCTCATAGGGAAGCAACCACCCATTCTGCTCTGGAGTTTTTAGCTGGTTTGTTTATTATAGCTGGAAGAAAGTCTGTTTTTTCAAACACCCTCACTGTTACTCAAATGTCTTCTCCACGGTTTTCGCTTGGTTCCCATTACAGCCTAAACAGGGCTTGATAACTACCATTCCCTTTGCATAGTGCTAATCTGATGGATAGACCAGCTCAGGACCTGCAACTGCCTTGGTATGTCAGACAAGATGTGTGTCTTATCCCTCAGCACTTTCAGGTTCTTCTTAAAAGACCAGAGTGCTTTTCTCCCATATGAAGTACCAGAAGAATGGATTAGCAGATTTTAAAGGCTAGGGAGGTCTAATCTTCTACAGAACACCTACTTCAGAGTTTCCCCCAGCACATCTTGAGGAAACAGATGTAGTTCAGCTTCTAAACAAGTAGCTACGGAGAGGCTCAATAAAACTCTGCTATTTGCTACAGAAACCTGATGGAAAAGACATTTGCTGTGCTGAGAAAACAGAGTGAGGCATTGAAGGCAAATATGATATGTAATAAATATCTTTTTAATATTAAACAATATTTGAAAATAATAGCTAACAGAACACTCTGATTGCACCTTGCTTTTCAGTATTGTACTGCTGGAAAGGAAAACTGGTTTCCTTTTGCTGTCCCAAAGCTGCGGCCACAAAAATAAAGTTTATTGCAAAATATTCTATTCCTATTTCTCTTATGGTTTCAGGTTGTGTCATTAAAGTTATCCGTTTGCCATACACAAATACCTTCTTTACACTAAGATACTTTTAATTCTCTCCTTTCAGAAATCTCTTTCCTCCTCGCTCCTCCCCCTCAACACAGGGCATTACTGCAGGGACACAGCCAGATTTTGTTACCTTCTCTGACAGCTACAAGATTTAACACTGGAGACTCCTTGAAGGGGAGGCAATGAGTAGTCTCTCTGCTGCCCAAACCTCATATGTTAATTCTTTAAGAAAAATGGATTTGAAAACAGTCATGACTGGAAAGATGAAACAACTTTCTTCTCCTTCAGCTTCTCCCAGCACCACGTCCCCAGCACACTCCATGGCTCTCTTTTCCCTACTCTTAAGTTGCCACCTGTAGTTTTAGGCTAACACCACTCATACTCCTACAAATAAGTCCAGGCCAACCACTAAAAGGGTCATTTGTAGCAACAGTAGCACACATCATTGCAGCTATTTCTATAGGCTACTTCATAATGTCTGCTTTAGAAAGTTTAATCTGCACAGTTTGCTTTGTGAGGTGCAGCCTTTGATATTACTGTTCCCTCTTGTGACACATGTTCTCTCACTGGCAGAGGTGGCATAAGTGAGAGGCAGGGAGTCCCACAGGCAGGTTTCCAGCCACAGCACTGGAAGACACCCATAACCATCCTAGGCAGGTGTTTCTATGTTGGCAGAGAGCTAGTTTTTGTTGAGGCAATTTTGCTCAGGTTACAGAGAGGATTTACATTGAGATGAGTCAGAAAACTGCAGAAAAGTTGGTTGGAAGGGATCTCTAGAGGTCATACAATGCATCCTCATCCTCCTTGACACAAGACTATTGCCAACAACAGATAAGGTCCCAGCTAGGACCTTACATAGTCAAGCCATGAAACTAGGGATGGCAGTACACAACATCTCTGCTCACCTCATTCCCATGCAGCATGAACTGCCTATGCAAGAAGGTTTTTCCAAATCTCTGGTCTGACCCTGCCGAGTCACAGTCCGTGACTTTTACACCACATGCCATCTGCCACAAGCAGGAAGAGTTTAGCTCCGTCATCCCACAATACCTACAAGAAGTTGGGATGGGTTTACATGCAAATTGATGCTAATGAAAATGGATGAGCCTTAAAGAGTTATCTGAAAACAAACCTTTTTCTTTCCAGAATAAATGCATTCTAACTCTTCTTCACTCCAGTACAGCATGTTATCCTGGTGTTCAGCCCAAGCCTCCAAGGACACCCTTCACTATAACAGAAGTATTCAACAAGACAGAATACAGGAATCACCACCACATGGCACCCTCCCAAATCTTTGCAAAAGCTTCCAGATAGAGTTAGAAGGCTTTAAGGTTTTTTGTTTTCACTCTCTTTCAAGCAGTCCTACCCTACCTTACCCTCTTCTACAGCTTCACAGTGGAAGGTTTCAGCTTGCTGAGCAGCATTATTTCCATGTGCAGCAGCACCTCAACAACAGGAAGTAACAAGGCAAACCCAATTGCTTCTGGTCAGAACAGCAGTGAACTTTCTAAGTCATACATGCAGATTTGCTTGGTTCAAGTACTTTGGACGAATGGACATACATTAGGTCATTTCCTAGACTGAGTGTTGACATCCTAGGCTATTTGTTGTCAAAGTGCAGTGCTTCCACTTTGAGGGCACATGAATAAGTTTTCAGAAGAGAAGGAGGATCCTAAGAAAAGCAAAATCAGAGCAGACCTGGTTAGCTTTTGCCAGCAAGGGCTGGTTTTCCTATTAGTCATTTGGTATGTGGGTTTGGCATCTTCAAAGCTGGGTACAATCTTATAACTGGTGATTCAAACATATCCCAGGTGAACTCTAAATTGGAACTGCTTGTGCAGTTCCTGAGCTCGCAAGAGTGACCTCAGCAAGCAATTCTCTTGATGATAATGTAATCTGAGCTAAGTTCCTATGCACACATATGCTCTAACCAGCACACATTTGAAAGCGTATTACATATAGCAATGGGCAAAACTATACCTTACAATATGTAGCACTCTGCACAGCTTTTGGCTCTAACATGCTACAAATTCATGAAAAGTGTGTAAGCACAGCCAGACCAGGTTAGTCCATCTAGCACAGCACCCTGTATCCAACCATGTGTAAAAGCAAGAGACCTATGGAAGGACAAGGCAAGCACGGAGTTATTTTGCTGATGTATTTCTGCAGCTTCCAGCATTTATATTTGCTATTTCTCTACCATGTAAACTCTCAGCATTTACAACATCCCCAACAGTAAAATCCACAGATTAATCACACGGTTCACGAAAACATTCTTCCTTGTTTATTTTTTCATTGCTCTGAATAGTTTAGTATGATTAGCAAACTTTATTCATTTCTACCAGATTATTTTCCCAATCATTTATGAACATGCTGAATACCACTAGCCCCAGCACAAGCACTTGTGTGGAGTTTTGTCCACCAGGAAAACAAACTATTTACTACTTCTCTCTGCTGACTACCTTTTGATTAGGTGGTAATGCTCAGGCACCATTCCTCTCAGACCTAGGCAACTTTGTGAACCTTTGGTGAGAAATCTTAATAAAAGTCTTTTGCAAGCCCAGGTATATGATCTTAACCGGATTACCCTATCCACTGTCCAGTGACGTCTTCAAAGAGCTGCAATAGATCTGTGAGACAGCACTTAGCGCTGCCTTCCCATAAACATCCTGTTTATTTCAATCTAATGTGTCATTAATTGCATTCTTTCCAATAATAAGTCCATCAAATTTACTCAGTCGTGATTATTCAGACAAAGGCATTGCCATAATCTTGCTAACAATGAAGTCAATTGTTTAGTACAGATAGTAATAAATGAGTCACCTTTTTTGCTCCTTCTACAAAAAAGAAGAAAAAGCTTTGTACACAGACATAGCATAAACATGAATAATGTGGAAAAATGATGCCTGGATTCTTTAGCATGAAACATATGGGGCTGGAAAAATGACCATACTCTTCAAGGCACGCACTTCTCTAAAATCAGAATCCACAGCATGTTTCTGTAGTTTTACACACAATAATAACAAAAAAAATAAAATCTGCTTTCCTTAGAAATACCTGTTGTGTTGTTTCTTAATAACTGAAGCTTACACAGCCCTTTAGCAAAAGAAAACCCATTCTGTACAGACTTGATGGATTTGACGACATCCTGTTTATTTCAAACAGGACTTCAGAGTGTCACTAAATAAAGAAGTTCTGAGAGCATTTGTTCAACATTTTGCTATACAAACGTAGAAACTGCATTTGAATATCTTAAGCTTTTTTGACAGTTGTGGCTTTTAAATTGCCAAGATAACATAAACAACGGCCGTAAAAATAAACAGTCTAAAGCTCCAATCGCAAATACAGCTCTTACTGCTGTGATTTCTATACACTGACTGACAAGTTTTTAGGACTTGTCCCTTGCATTTTATTGATTATTCCTCAACTGCAGGACAAAATCCCTCAAATGGCTTCCCTAGTCCACACAGACACATCTCCAGCTCTCAACAGATTTTGCTCACCACGAAGATCGAGCAAAAGGTCAAAAATCCAGACTAATCACAGTCAAAGCTCGGACTCTGCAACCTGAGACCTAACCCTGCTCCCAGCCAATCCCCCGAAACATTCCTGTGGACTTCAGTCGTGTCTGGAGAAGTCCGTAACTTCTCAGACTTGACTTTGGTTCAGTTTCGTCTCCAAGTATGGTTACAGCATGCTGTAGACTTATATAAAATGCGTGTATATTTCCTGACTATTACTATTTTTTTTTCTCCCTTAAAGCAGAGGAGTCTTTTCCCCTCTCTTTCCTGACCTGAAAGCAAAGGATTTCACAGAAAGCATCTCCATCAAACAGCAAAACCTCTGGCACACAATTAAGTAACTCATATCAGCACTTCCATCTCTAAAAATGTGCTAAAAATGCTGAAAAAAAAGGAAACAGAAGTGATCTGTAAAGTTCACCTTTAGCCTGATTTATCCCGAAATGAAATAACTACATCCTGGGAAAACAATAGGCATTTTCCTAGGAATGCCAGTCACAAGGGACAGAACATAAACTTCACCTCTGGTCTATTTGATGAGGTTTATTATCCCAGAAGAAAGTGAAATCAGACACCTCTCCCCAAGTTACTAAGAAAAAGAATCTGACAAAAGAAAGCAGTATTTCAGGAGAGTAGTATTTCCAGACAGTTAGCAAAACTACACGAGTTCAGAAACAGAAAAAAATAATTTGAAGAAGATAATTTGCCGTGTTCTGAGGCATCTTTTTAACCTTCCATATGACATTTATTCTGTACAAAACTGCTTTTTTGCATGCAGTTTTAGTCCTACCATGTCATAAACGGTATTTTATTGATTTTGAAAAATGACATGGTCCACTTTGGTGCTTGATTTGGACAGGCAGGTTTACCTTCCCTGCCCCGCTCGGCTATACTATTTTCTTTTTCTTCAGTTTTGTCTGTTGTGATTGGGAAGGTGAAGGTGTCTTGCCCTGTATGTGCACAGAGCTCACCACCACAGGAATAGATTCTGCGTACAGCTCAAGAACTTTCTGCACTGAACGTGATATCATTGTCATCATTCTTCTAGTCTGGATATAAAATGTCTGTGTTTATTTTGATTTTTCAATGCCATCTTACATAAAATGAATAGCATATTACTGTGTAAGAAAGAAAAAGAAAAAAAAGTTCACCAAGTTCACCTACTCACCTAGACAGCAACAATTTACCCTGAAGTTTCAAATCAGCAGCACAGTCATCAGATTGACAGTTCCTCTCAAAAACAGTCTGTGAAAAACAGAGAAAAAGAATTGTTACAGCATGAAAAGAGCAAGATCAAAATTCAAAGAAGGAACATGCTTGGATGAAAAAAACAAACACAAACCAAACAATAACAACAAAACAAACACACCAAAATCTGTGATACAGGAATATATGGTGTGAGTGTTGGGGAAACTCAAGGGTAAGCAAATCCCATCTTCATCAGAACCATTTTTATTCTCTTCTAACTGAACAAGAAGTTTTGCCAAAAACAGACTCTCTCAGAGGTTTTCTCATCTGACAAGAATTACTGCTAACACAATATTTCTGGCACTCTTATTCCTCGTCCCAACACATGAGCATGAAAATGAAACAGAAAATAAACTATTTATGAAACTATTTTTAGTCCTAAGAATTGCAGTAAGGAAATCATGCACCAAAGAGATTCACTAGTCTATATTAAAGAATTAAACTTTTTTTTTCTTGGTGAGATTTTATGTATGGTAGAAAGCATTTCTCCTGTTCTTCAAGCAACAGAAAATTACAGACTTATGTACCAGTAGACAGCTTCAAATAATGGAACCACTGTCAATGTTGTGAACTCTGGTAAAGACTATAATTTATGAAATTTAACAGATTGATAAACCTAGGAACTGTGAAAGGACAACATACCACTAGACACAGGCATGCTATTTAAGCAGCAAAAAGAAGGGGAATACATGAGAAGTCTAAGAGCCTATGCAAATATCTATGGCAGTTTGTCATAGCTAAACACATTCCTGTCCTCCAAGAAACCTAAATGGTGTAAACATCATGTTTACTTTCCCCTTCTGTTAAGAACAGAGACCAATACCTTTCTGAACAGATGACTAGACTTTTCAGGCTAGAAGATTCATTCTTTCAGAGTTGTAATGCTCTTCAGCCTACCAAATATTCAAAGGACAAATACCCAAAATGAGGGCTGCCAACACTGTTCAGTTAGAAAACCTGACACTCCACTGGTCTCTTCCTTTAATATGAATATTCCTTTCTGCAGGCTTGGCTCCGTGACTTTTATAACCAAAGTAAATATATTTCAATCTTAAATGCGGAGATAGAGCAAATTTGTGCAGGACATACATAATGGTCAGATGGGGTTGGAGAGACTCAGGGGCAGGGTGGGCCAGGAAGATACAGTACGTTTTTTAAGAACTCTACTCAACTATATCAGCACTGGAGAAAGACTTTGAATCTTAAGCCCAGAGGGCATAGAGATTTCTAGTCCTTGTCTCTCCAGGAAGACTCTTGGCTAAGGAGGCAGATTGATCTCCTTTTTCTATATTGTCAGAGCTCTTCAAAAAGGAGTGGACCTTTATGAAGTTAATTGGTGTTGGACTAGTAGATATCAAACTATGCTGTTGGTTGTACTGAGTTGTAAAAAGACGAAATATGGGAAGTGGCCAGTTCATTTGGGACTATTTATGTTGCCCCTTCATTTTCCATTCCCACCTTTTGCTTTCTCAGAATCTCAGAAGTGGAAATCGCTGAGGATTTAAAGACAAGGGCTGAACTTACTCTTCCTCCTTAATAAGGACTACCACACCAAAGGACAAGAATAGGCCTGAGACAGGAACCGGCACAAAGTATCCCTCTCAAAACATGTCACGTTTCAGAGGTATAGTCTCAAAAGTCCTCAGAATTAATCCTCAACCAACACAGTAGCTATATATAGGAAAGACAATTTGACCTTCAGAGGAGAAGTAAAAATAAACTGTAAAAATATTCTTCCCTGACAGTTTCCCCTATTTGCATTGCAATAATCTTGGCAAAGAGACCAGAATGATTACAGATATGACCTGCACGTTTCAAAGAACAAAGTACTGTAAGTACATTTAAGTAACTACCTAATGATCCTGGAATATTGTTACCAAATCTATAGTTGCAGGTCTTCAAAAGAATGACCAAAACTACTGAGCATGTATCTCTTCCATCATACCATGCACTATACAGCAAGCTACTTTGAAACACATTAGGAGCTTTTCATTACGCCATAGAAACCCAAGTTCCTACACAGCACTGGGATGGGAGAAAGAAATAAGGACGATGAATCCCCAGATGCATAATTGTGTAGGAGCAAACCCTTTGCTTCTGTGAAGAATTTTGAACCCAGTCAGGTTTGGGGTGAAGAAAGGATTTCCAGTCCAGCCAGCTGCTAGGACCCATCGATACAGCCACAGTTGGTTCAGCAGCCCACTTCCATTGCAGGCTAATGACATCTGTGGATTATCTTGCTATTTTCCACTGTTTCCCTGGTCTGGATAGACATTGCCATGACCCTACTCCACCTCCTCTCTTTGTGTGCCTGCTAGACCTTCAACCCCGTGGCTTCTCACAATCAACCTACTTTGTCCATTTTATTCTCTGCTAGCTTGAGCCTCCCCTTCCCCAGCCTGTTGCTGCTTCTGCCTTTCCAGTTGACTAATTCTTGCCTGTTCAAATCCCTCCTAAAGAATTAAGGAGTAAACACACTGTAAGTCATCATAACATTTGTGAATACTGCTTATATATTCTGTTACTGTGCCCTTACTTGGTCTACTTGGGCTGTGATTTCTTTGGGCCAGAAACTGTACTTAACACTGCGTGTTGCTAGAACAGTGGAATATGCACAGGTCCAACTACAATGTAATCACTCATTTTAACTCTAAGCAATCTTTAAAGTGGTTCCAACTTTACAATACCAGTTTTAGGGATTTATAGAGCTCTTTACATATTAAAAGTGTTCAACAAGGTAACCAATAGGCTGTATGTATTATCCAGAACTGGAAAAAGGGCAGTAGAACAAAACAAATTCATTGCACTGTGGAAACACTTCATAATTTTTTCAGTTACTATTACCCAAAGTGAAAGGGAGAAATTCTGAACAGTGGCTTTACTGAAGTTCAATTGATTCTTACTGGGTTCCACTTATATTGTACCAAATATCTCACAGCTTTGAATATATGTATCAGAGATGGTCAGGAAGCTTCTTCACATAAGAAATACATACAAGAATTCAAGTTGGGGCGAAGGGACAAAATAGTCCTGAATGAGAAACACAGCTGCATCTCTTATCTCAAGGCCACCACAGTTCTGTCTGGCATTTCTGGGAGAGAAATATATGTTTGTGTGCTCAGTAGCAGGGACAGGACAACCTCAATGTTTCTAGGACACATCTTTACTGTAGAAACACAAAGCCAATGTAAAGTGCATGCACAGTGAGTCTGTCAGACTTCCTGCAATCACCAGATCCACAGCAAAGCACAGAGCAAATGCAGTGTTTCCTGGGTTCACAATTCCTCTCTGTGCTCTCCCCTGCTACGCAGAACCCAGCAGCTATGGAGAATTGCTCCACAGGAGTTCCCACCACACTACCAAACACCCTGGGCAGTTTTCTCAAATTCTGCCTGGCAACTTTTCTGCCTAGAAAAGATGATGCTTCTTGGGAGGTCAAGGAATGAAAGGTTAGTAGAGATGGATGTTGCCTGTGTCCTCCACAGGTTAGCTCAAAAAGCCTACATTAAGACATACTTATCATAAGGAGTAAATGGACCCACCTGTATGCAATTAAATGTACAGTAAGGAGAGACATAGCCAGCTGATACAGAAGAGGATGTGTCTACACAGGCCCTCAGATCAGGGCCTCAAAGCAAGTACCTTTGTGTCCACTCTGCCGCTTGATTAAATTCTGTATTTTGTGGTAAAGGCCAGGGGTAAATGTACAGTCCTCTGCTGCAGGAAGTAGTAGGAGGATGAAGGCCTAGTTCCAGCACCCTAAGGCATTCTAAGCACAAAGCTGCTGGATAGTGAGGGTGAAAATATTCTCCTTTTCCCTCCTGCTGATGGTGGACTGCTAAGGAATGCTGCTAGGAGGTAAAACAAGCAAGAAGGAGCCTGGCTTCAGCCTAATGGTCACAACTCTCCACTCAGGCAAAGGCAGTCTGGGATTTCAAACCTGGCTTACTAAATTGCTTCACTTTCTTTCAATGGCTATCTAAAATTAAACACATTTTTGTTTCTGGGAGTAGAGAAGAGAACAGGAAACAGAGAAAACAAAAAACCCCTGTGTTTATGGCACTCCTGCCCACAGAAAATACTGGAAATCATCCAATAAACAAAGAAAAAAAATATTTCAAGACATTTAACCTTCCAAAATACAGGAAAGCACATGGAAATTTCAGGTTGTTGCCAAAATGTGTAATCCAGACTTTGAGAGGTTGCTGGTACAGTGTTCCAGTAAGAGTTGTGCCCATCCTTTCACAGAAAAGAGAAAGTGACAGCTGGAGGACAATGCTTACAGAGAAGGGGCAGAAACAGGATTCTTAAAGTAACCCCTGAAAGCATACCAGTTTATGCTCTGGATAAAAGAATAGTGATTTACTCTGGATCAGGCCTTTAACTACTTCCTCACACATCAGGCTGCAAGAAGTTGATAGTGCACCTCTTAAAATGTGGTGGAGCTCGCATTCAGGAACCAAGGATGCATTCCTTTACCTTCATAAACTGTATCATGTACTTCAGCAGGATAACTTGGGTTATGCAAAATAATCTGTGTTAAGAATACAGTATTCCAATCTCTACACTGATTTCCTGTAAAATGTCACCATACCCTATGATATGTGCAGGGATGACTTAGCAATTAGATCATGCTAGTAACACAAAAGCACATCTATTTAAAGGATGCAGGATAAGGGAGTTTGTTAGTCTAATAATTCTTTACTTTTTAGATCTTGATGCTATATGGCTATTATTATGTTATCTGGTGAAGCTGGGTTCCTGGATCCTTATTTAGGGACCAGGATATGTGATCCAATTTTCATTAGTACTGAGCTGTAAGCAAATCTGACTGTCTTTTCTAGGAACTATTTTCTGGTTTATAGCTTTACAAATCAATGACTCAGATATTAATGTGCCTAAATAGAGAATCGTAGAATCATTTAAGTTGGAAAAGACCTACGTAGGTACAGAAGCCTGATTTTAGACCTTTATTTATTTTGTCTTTAAATTTTCAAGTTGCCTGCAAAATAAAGCTGTTAGTTACAGATCTATTGACCACAGAAAAAGAAATAGTGACTGACTCTCCCTAGACATCCCATACTTCACTATAGTACTCATGGAAATGGTCCATTCATATATCCTGCTGAGCCAAGTGCAAAATGGCTGATTTAAATTCCCACTAGAAAAGCAATTAATATGGTGAAAAACTTTCCAGGATTTCATCAGATGTGCTGGCTAAAATAAGAACACATGATTTCCACTATACCCCTAGTGAGTGGCGGAGGGAACACACAACAAAAGCAGGAATACCAGGGGAGCGATAAGCATTCAAAAGAATCCTGCTATGAAACCAGAGAGCCGTGCCAGTACCGCGTGGTGCAGGGGACCAAGGTTAGTTAGCAAGCTCCCCAAGCTCCATGTAGACTTCGTCAGAGCATGTCTTCATGCAAAGAAACAGATGCTCATTTATAGTGCATTAGTATAAGAAAACAGAAACTGGCCAGTAATAATTGTTTTACTATACTAGTAAGGGTGCAACCATGTAAATCGAACTTCTCCAGCTGCGAAGGCTACAGGGGAATTCATCCACTTTACTGAGTGAAGACTCTGGGCCAACGGCTCATGACTAGCACATTGCCATTTGTCAAGCCATTTAAGGTCAAATACAATTATTTCTCCTCTACTTCAGCTGCATCCTGCTTTCAGTTATTTTAAAAACTGGACTGGAGCACTAAGCTAACAAGGATAAAGGACACTTAAATATAAGGGGAACAGGAACTCCCAAATGAAATCAGCTGTTTAGAAAAGACCAGGCATGAAACCTGTTAGCTATTGAAGGCAAGCATAAATTAATAAGCATATGTATTAGTTATTCCTCACAGCAGTGAGTGGATTTAACAACGCAGTCTTTTGTCCTTGTATTCTCCTGGGGTGAAGAATTACAATTGGTGGCAATAGAAATATGCCCCTAGCCTTTCAGCTTTATTAGATTTCTAGTTTGACTCACTCATTTTTCAGACTGAAGCAATTTTTTCTTTTATAAATCATTAACAGTTCAAATCACCCAAATAGTGTTCTCATTTTACAAGACTTCAGACCTTATAAATTCATAGAACAATAGATGGGAAAGACCTATTGGGTTAATTGTCCCATCTCCTAATACCATTATAGGATGGATTTCTGTAGCACATTTCTCAATATATTTCCTGTCTTGTCTTAAATGGTCTTCCATTTATTTTGGATGACTACAGAATAATTCAATTATATCATCTCAGGAGGGTTCTTTAATGATACTTGAGAACATTTTCTACTCTAAACCTCCTTATTTCTACTACTAAAAGTAGAACCATATAAGATGAATCTTCTTCACCCAGTATGCTTTTATACTTGAACGTTTTACCACAAGACTAAAAACTTTTGTTACTCATCACACAGTTGTGTAATTAAAAATATAAAAGCATAATAATGACAATAGGATTTTAAGTTAGGCTTCAGCTTGCAAACACTTACATGATCATCTCTCCTTTCTCTACTTATTTATTTGAAGAACTTGTAAACTAAATCAGATAATTCACATCCTACCACCAAAGACAGGATCATCCTGTAGTCTGACCCTCCCCTAGTACATATGCCAAGACATGAAGGTCTATATATATGCATGTGTGTTCATGTGTACATTAGCATTAGCATATGATATTGGCTATTGATCTTCAGGAAGCCCGTGACATCTAAACCGGGGGATTAAACCATGTCTTACACATTCTCAGTTATGTTGTTTTTCCTCTGCTGTTAAACAGGGATACGAACAAGTTGGACAATTACTGGCCAAGCCTGTCATTGCCTGTCGTTGCTTAAGAAACATGCATACCAGCAGAGGCACTGATTTCCACTCATTCTTACTTCAGCGAGTTTGCTAATTATAAACATTTCAGAGGTACAATACATCTGGACACCTGCTGTTCTTGCTCAGTTCTGAATCTCTTCCAGACTTGTAAATCTTTCCTCTTTACAGCCATTCAACAACAAAAAAGCAGGCAAATACAATACTCAGCCTAATCCAGTACATGCTTGGGGTGGGCCCTTTCCAGATTTCCTGGCATGAACAGCACCCAATCCCTGCCAGTTCAGCACTGACTCTGACCAAACTTGTCTAGAGCAAAAGACAGACACCACCACAGGGGTGACAGGCATAGGAGTGGAAACCATCACTTTCAGCAATCCCACCCCAACTGAAGGGAGAACAATGGCAATTAGGCAGGAAGGGTGGCATACAGTGGATCTCTGCAAGAATAAATGCGGAAGATAATTTGGGAGCTTACTCTGCCCAGGGAGGAAGGAGAGTTTAGTGGCAAGACGTTTCATCTAGTACATGGCAATTACTGGCTCCTGCAGTCTCCCAAAGATTTCCTATGTGCCTGGGTACAAGTCTATTAATCTTCACACTTTCCACCTATCCAGCTACTGACAGCTATACTAAAGTACTGAGGCTTCAGCTATACCAGTAAATTAAACTGCCCTGGCCTCCAAAACAGGAGCATCCTAATTCCTGACCCATGCCTGGGAATGGTTTGCAGTAGTTGGCACAGACTAAAATCGTGCCAAGAGCTGTTCCAGCAGCTTACCAGGGTAGAGATGTCATTACAATGCCTAGAAATGCCCTGGGCACAGCTCAGTTTGCTGGCAGAGACACGACCTGATTCAAGCAGGCAGACAGGAATCTCTGCTCTCGAGAAGGCACCACTGACAAACCAGGACCACACAGTGTGTACAGACACTATATTTCAGCCTGTCCTTACAGGTGGGCCCGTGTGAACCACGTGAAGTTTAATAAGGCCAAGTGCAAGGTCCTGCATGTGGGTCAGCACAATCCCAAGTGCAATTACAGGCTGGGCAATGAATGGATTGACAGCAGCCCTGAGGAGAAGGTGTTGATTGATGAAAAGTTCATCATGAGCCAGCAATATGCACTTGGAGCCCAGAAAGCCAACCGTGCCCTGGGCTGTATCACAAGAAGTGTGACCAGCAGGTCGAGGGAGGTGATTCTGCCCCTCTGCTCCGCTCTTGTGAGACCCCACCTGGAGTACTGCGTCCAGCTCTGGGGTCCCCAGTACAAGAAAGACATGGAGCTGCTGGAGGGAGTCCAGAGGAGGGCCACGAAGCTGATCAGAGGGCTGGAGGACCTCTCCTATGAGGACAGGCTGAGAGAGTTGGGGTTGTTCAGCCTGGAGAAGAGAAGGCTCTGGGGACACCTTATAGCAGCCTTCCAGTACCTCAAGGGAGCCTACAAGAAACCTGGAGAAGGACTGTTTACAAGGGCATGGAGTGACAGGACAAGGGGTAATGGGTTTAAACTAAAAGAGTGTAGATTTAGATTAGATATAAGGAAGAAGTGCTTTGCTGTTAGTGTGGTGAGGCACTGGAACAGATTGCCCAGAGAGGCTGTGGAGGCTCCATGCCTGTAAGTGTTTAAGGCCAGGTTGGATGAGGCTTTGGGCAACCTGGTCTAGTGGAGGGTGTCCCTGCGCAGGGCAGGGCGGTTGGAACTAGGTGATCTTTGAGGTCCCTTCCAACCCAAACCATTCTATGATTCTATGATATGCCATTGCTTTGTCCTCAGTATGAGACTGGGGGTGTGTGGGCATGTTTTAAAATAGAGAACGGCATTATTTGTGCAGCAAACCAAAAAATCACTAAAGGTGTACATAATCCAGCTCCATAAAAATCCTCCTATACTTTCTCATACCTGCCAACTATGCTAATTTATGTGCAAATACTTAACCAGCTTTTCAAACACAAGTATTTCCAAAAAACAGTCCTCTGCTTTAAAAAGGTGAAGTTTATACCAGAGACGTGCAGCCTCAGTCACTCAGAGATGCGGAACTGTACCCAAATTCTCACTGCAAGTTAGTGGCACAGCTGGGAACAGAATGTCCTAAACATTTTTTGTCTCTTCTTAGAACTTACAAGCAGTTTTATGGCAGACCATTCCCGAAGTCCTGAAGACACTGACGCAATTAAATCTACTGAGAATATTTTCCTATAACAAAATGGTGTCTCCATCCACATAACAGCAGGTGATTTTATTACAGTATTTAGAACAGGCAGAATTCTAGCATACCACATTTTGAACTCTAAGATACATTACTGGATACTACTAGGAACAAATCCCCACTGTATTTGGCAAGAGATCTTTCTCCTTCTTGGTTGACATGTATTTATACAGTGGGTATACAAAAATAAATGTTATAGTACAAACCACTTACAACGAACTAAGCCAAACCAAGTTCTAAATACACATTAATTTCCCTGAAGTAAGAAGACTTACTAGTTTTTTCCAGTGGATGGAGGTAGCAACTGGATTTGGGAGGCAACAAAGAAGCTAATGAAAAGTCATCCTCAGGGTGGGAAGTTTCAAAGTTCATAATGCACTCAAAAAACAGAATGTTTCTTCCCCCTCCTACCCAATCTTGACCCATAAGAGATTTTCTGTTTGAGCAAAACTGAGCTGGCTAGCCACTTACAACTTGGAAAGTTGTAATCTCCATGCAGCCAGTCTCCACCCAACAATTGTACAAGTTGCCAAGGCACCTATCAATAGACATGTCACTAACCCTTCAGTATTTGCTTTTGCTACCACAAATAATTACACCAAGCTATAGCAACCATAGTTTCTGGTGAGCATATACAAGAACGAAAAAAATAATTAAGTCCATAAGAAATCAACTGTTACTCTGTCCTGGGCCAAATAGTCCCTGAGGCCAGTTTAATTACATTATTGCTACTTTTTGAAGTATCAGAGCCTCTTTGCTTACAAGAAAAATGGCCAATACATGAAGTTCCACAATCACATGCTTTTCCTTAGGCAATTTCAATTAAGATCCTTTTCTTTAAATGAATCAGACATTCAAATCATTTACCATATTCGATTGTTTCAAGCATAGTTCATTTAGGAATACAAGCAGTCTCCTTCACTGAACAGTCAAGTTTTTGTTTTGTTGGGTTTTGTTTGTTTAGATGCAAGCATTTTGCACTGCCTTACAGTAAAACTTGCATTCTTTTAAAATAAAGTGACCAATAAATAAATGCATTTTGAATGAAATCATACAGCCTTTACTACCATAGCTCTGCTTTGGTCTTAAGTGGTGGTACAAGACCACACTGTTCTCTCATATGCAGTGATTTAAAGGATGAATATCCAACAAAATCCTTTTCTATGATTATGTCAAAGAGCGATACATCTTCCTGCTGGTGGGTCTCTATGAACACTATTTCCAAGCTGACTCCTTAATGCTTGCACCATGTATACTCAATATAATCTTTAATTCTCATGTCAAGAGGCCACTTAATGGCTTTCCTACCTCCTTGTTTGTGATGCATAGGGCTGCACACTCCTGTTGGGAGTCAGACATGCATTCAGGCAACATCTGGTTCATGAAAAGCAAACTGAAATCCTAGTGAAAGTGATCACTTCAGCCTTAACATCACTTTAGTTTAAATAAAATTGTATCTAGGTGACTGTAAAGCCCACATGTTTGCAAGATGTGTGGCTTTTCAAGCAGGTCTAGCTGACCTGCAGTAGGATCTTAAAAGAAGGAATTCTCCCTCTCTCCTGCCCAGTCGTGGCTCCCTCCCATATCTACAGCTATTCACTACTTCAGTTTCTTCTCCTGCATACACTCATAAAAATCAGACACTTGGTGATTTTTAGCAAAACATCAATCTCTAACACTATCTTAAGGGTGCCTTGAAGCAATGGATGCAACACTTCTGATTTCAAAATGCCACTTCTTATTGGATTAATAGGATCTAGGGCTTTTGAAAACCACAGACCGCTAGCTGTATTTAAATACTTCAGTACTAGCACTAACATTAAAGCTTGTCCATCTGCCCTCACCCATGCTGTATCTTCTGAAAACAGAGCCCACTAAATCTGTCTTGAATTTGGACTTCCAAAATGCAAGGTCCCTCCAGAATCATTAGGTTCTTTGAAGATGTAAATCCTTTATTACATAAACTTGGGTTCCTACTATCCCTTTTGGTCTTTAAAAACAATTTCTACTTGCAAGATGACAAGAATCCTGAAAGAGAACACTGTGCTCTGATTTTCCCATGAAATCAGTCTTTGAGGACCCACCACCATGCCTTGAGGCTACTCCGTCAGGGCTTTGTCACAGTGACTGACTGCCACACTAACTCTGAGGCTCTGCCCACTTCCTTAGCGGAAAGCACACTTGCAGGCACACCCCATGTCAAAATCCTTTTCTTACTAAGCTAAGTGAACAACATCTGGAAAGCAAATGGAAAGGGATTGTTAAACTGGCTCCCTCTTATCCAAATTACACAAGAAAACAACTCAGGGAAATTCCCAACATATTTTTGTTTCTTCTCTATAATCTCAGCATTTAGGTATTTTAATATTGATCTGAGTCTATGCCTGCAGGGCAAGATGTGACCTTTTGAGTCTAAACCCAGTAGTAAAACATCCAAGCAGTTTCGTTCATGTAACACTCAGGTTTTCATCACACTGCTCAAATTCCAAAGTTCTCTACAAATGCCATCATAATGTTTGCAACAATACAACATTCAGATACTTACCAGCCACACAATCCCTCTTCATAAAAAATAAGTAATTCTTAGAAACATCTTTCATTCATACATTTATAAAAATAAAGCATACTTGAAGAAATACTCATTTCTTTAAGTGCAAGGATTATAGCCAAATAAATTTCAAAACATTTGGGTATATGACAAAGCATATCTCTTTAAGCATTTTAGTTATTTTTTTGAGTAGCATTCAGGGACCTGCAATTTCAGCACAATAACATATCCTTATGAGTAGCATCTGAAAGTAATGTTACAGATGATGATGCAAACATCACTTAATAGATATAAACTTCCCAGGGTTAAAAACCAGATCTAATAATCCACTGCTAAAAGCCTCAGACTCTGGACAGATTTTCAGATTTTTCACAGGGTTTTTTGTGTTGTTTTTTTGTTTGTTTGTTTTTTGTTTGTTTTGTTTTTGTTTTTTAAAGTTTCCTATTCAGACTCAATGCCAGCTCATAACTCTGTAAGCATGCTTTGGAAAATAAACTTGACTGGATGCAACCCTCAGCAACTTGATCTAACTTTTAAGTTGGCTCTGCTTTGAGCAAGGAACTGGATCTACAGACATCCTTCCAGGCTAAATTATCCTGCAATTCTGACACACAAGAAGTTTTGCAAGCCACAGAAGTAGTCTGTTTTTTCCTGTGGAGCCTTGAGCTTTACGGTTGGATGCTCTGGTGCCGGCACGGTGGGAGGTTGAGTTGTCCTGCAGGCTCCTTCCTCAGCAGATTATCCTGCACCTACAAGGACCATACTCAAACTACAGTCTTTCAAAAGGTCACTAATGGGATCTCTCTCCTTGGCATGACTGCCTGCTTTCATGAACCCTGAAGGCATTTAGTATCTTTGTAAGCACTGTCTTGATCACTCCTGTTAAAACCTAACAAAATTGGCCACCATTTTCCAAAGATACTAGTGAGGTCAAGACAGACATATAAGAAAGGCGGTATAATCACATACACTTCATTTCCTTAGGGAACAGTTTGGGGGTGGGGAGGCAGAATCTCTACTCTCTAAATGACAAGTGTTTCAAAATTAAGGGAATTCGCTTGCTCTCACCAGAATTAAACACAAAAGGGTTTTCTGTACTGGAGGAGAAGAAAATAGGATCCTAACAAATATATGGCTGCACTTACACTTTACTTTCTCTGAAACAAAACCATTCTATTTCATCATAGCATGTCCTGCAGTAAGAGTAGCAGGAGCAGGTTTCTCCTGTCACATGATTCAATGTGAGAAGCCCTCAAGAAAAGAGGACAATGGGCCAGGAAAAATTGTCTTTATTTTGTCCACTGTTAATCTCTTTATGGAGAGAGGCAAGTTCCTGTGTGCCCTCCTGGAGCCAGCCCTGTCCCTTAAGCACTAATGAAGCCTGGAAAGAAAGCCAAGGCCAAGACTTTCACAAGAACCTCCTAAGAAAAGGAAGAACCAGAAGGAGCAGGAGCTGTCTCTTCCCTTCCTTAATTCAGTCTCCTCCTTTACAGCACAAGCATCTTGAAACAAGCAAGAGACCTCACTTTGTGCTGCCCAACCTTGTGAGCACATCTTTACTACATCATGGAGAAGCACTGACATCAGCAATAGTAGGGACTGTACAAACGACCCAGAGCTTGGCAATTGCTTCTGATGTCAGTTCAGGATCAGACAGAGCCACCGGCCTTCTAGGGAAATAATGTAGTCCAAACCTGACCTGATTCCTTTGTGCTATCTTCTGTCCTTTCTTCCAACGGAGAATGGGCTTAAGAGCAGGTAGTTCCTTGTCCTCTTTTCCTCTTTCTACCACATGTTCCCCAAGGCTGTACGCAGTTTCAAATACAATTGGAGATATGACGTCTTTGACTCTTTTCTGTAAAATAAACCAGAGATTTTACCTATGCATATAGGCAAGTAGATTTTTTTTTATATACGACAATTATACAATTAATTAATCACCGTATTCAACACTGCAGATATGAAGCAGGCTTCTCTACTCCTGTGCCAAACAGGAGTAAGCACATTGTACCAATGTAAGTCAGAAGATTACAAAGTAGTCAACAAAAAGTCATTTATTCTTTTGGGACCTACTCGTGGTTCCACTGGATTGCTGGTATATTCACCACACCTATAGATCAACAGTTTTTCAATAAAATCAAGACATTTTCTTAAAAAATAAAATAAATTAGGATGTGTTTTCATTAGTCCTGCACAATGTGGAAGCAAAGAGTAAATCTTCACCTCTGGGGTTTCTAAATCCTGGTCTTTGATTGAGGTTACCTCCAGCGTGCTCCACCCATTAAAAGAAAACTTCATCTTGCTTTGTTGTTTTGCAATATCAATAAAATAAATAAAAAGCTAAAGATTCCAATTTGGCTATAAAACAAGGCTACAGATGTGCAAGGCTAAGAAAAGCCATCTTCCAGCATGGTTCTGAAAGCAAAACTCAACTCCCCCCATTCTCAGCGCAGTAACACTTTCAGTATATAAAGGAATAAAGTTTTACAGTTTCTAGGCTTTGTACCAGATGAATTATGAGGCAGGCTGAATATGAGCCAGCAGTGTGCCCAGGTGGCCAAGGCAGCCAACAGCATCCTGGCTTGTATCAGCAATAGTGTGGCCAGCAGGAGTAGGAAAGTGATCGTCTCCATGTACTCAGCACTGGTGAGGTCGCACCTTGAGTACTGTATTCAGTTTTGGGGCCCTCACTACAAGAAAGACATTGAGGTGCTGGAGCGTGTCCAAAGAAGGTCAATGAAGCTGGTGAAGCGTTTAGAGGACAGGTTTTAGGAGAAGCAGCTAAGGGAACTGGGGTTGTTTAGCCTGCAGAAAAAGAGGCTGAAGGGAGACCTTATCCCTCTCTACAACTCCCTGAAAGGAGGTCGCAGCCAGGTAGGTGTTGGTCTCTTCTCCCAAGTAACAAGCAACAGGACAAGAGGAAACAGCCTCAAATTGCACCAGGGGAGGTTTAGATTGGATAGTAGGAAAAAATTGTCCACCGACAGGATTGTCAAGCATTGGAGCAGGCTCCCCAGGGAAGTGGTTGAGTCACCATCCCTGGAGGTATTTAAAAGATGTGTAGATGTGGTGCCTAGGGACATGGTTCAGTGGTAGATTTGGCAATATTAGGTTAACAGTTGGATTCAATGATCTTAAAGATCTTTTCCAACCTAAATGATTCTATGATTCTAATTAAATGGTGCCACATTATTTGTCTGATGGGATGAATCCTTCTTACTGACTGCCTTTTATTGTTGTTGGAGCCCAAGCCACGAAACTCATATTGCTTGTCATAACGTGCAATGCCTAAAGCCAGTTAGCTGTGCAAGGACAAAATGCTCACTGTGCTCTGTTCTGTCCCAACTTCCAAAATCCAATTTACCAGTAAACATAAGTGGCAAATGCCCTGCCTTTTCACAGGCAAACATTCCTCTTAAGTTTTATCTACTTAAAAACTTAGTGTGAATTCAGCACAGATGAAATTGAGGCAATAAATACCATAAGTAAGCACAACAAATCTTCAAATGGGCCAACTCTCAACTTTGCCTTGCATCAGTTAGTGGGCTTCTCTGAACACAGCCTGCCAACCACAATAAGTAACTGAGATGCAATGCAATTCAAACTGCATCTTCCAGATGTGGGAAATCTGGGCACTAACTGGCTTTCCAAGCACCCAGTTTGATGTGTTTCAAGGCAATCATTGGCTCTCTCTAATGACTGGCCACAGATCTCTGAAATCAGACAAAGATCAGTGGCTAACCAAAATCCCAAATCAGCAGAGGCCAGGTTGGACGACATTTACCCTCCTGCATCCTGACACTTCCAGCCAGCCCCTGAATTCTCTCCCTTGTTACCAACACCTGCCAGTGCCCTGTGCCCAGCAGCAGCCCACATCACCTGAAGTTTATGCCATGCATTGCTTGTAGCAGTTTGTGCTTTCTCAGTAACGGACACAGATTGAGCGCAGACACAGTGGCAGTGGTGATGGCAGCAGGTAGCTCTGTGACTCCTTTCCCATCCCATGAAAAGGATCATGCACCCTCTGGAGCGCTGCTAATACCCTCAGGGGAAGAAACACTGATATCTTCAGCCTCTTCTACAGTTCCACCCTCAGTATAGGAGTCGTAGAATACCACAATTACTAAATAACAATACTACAACTCATGGAAGCTGCTAGCTTTGCTCCCACAGAAAATCACATGTAGTAACTTAAGTGAGGATTGTTATCAGCACACAAGGAGACTACACGTACAAAGAAACAAGACTATATAAAAAGCATACCACGCAGCAACAGTGAAACACAATAAATCATCAAGCAAGTCACCACCTAATCCAACTGTATGCAACCAACTGTGTAAACACAGAACAATTAAAAGTGTAGGGAGTGGGTTAAATTAAAATCCACCTATAGATTTTCTAGATCTATTACTGTAGTATGACAAGAATAAGTGCTTAATGACTTCTAAGTGTTTTAATATGATCTTGCAGGCTTCAGTCCAATGCCCTTTGAATTCAAAAGACAAGTTTCCCATTGACTTCAATGAACGTTGGAGTGTGCCCATATTGTTGGCTGGTGTCTCTTTCTGCTTCATTTTAGTGGTGAAATTGTGATTTCCAGCAGCTAGATTAATTACATGTGTGCTATTCCCTCACCACAGCCCTGGGGAAATATATTTTACATACCCACTTGTCTTTAATTAAGGATGAAAGTATGAATGCTACCCAGTTATTAATTTTGCCACATGTTCAGTCCCTTCTGCTCACAATCCTACATATACAAAGATGACAGTCTGTGGGATTTGTCCTCAGTAAGGCAAAGACAAGCCAGTTCTGCCTCACAGGTACACCACAGACTGCCTGGGAAGTGAGCATGTAAAGAGAATAATGAATATTTGCCCAAACGCAATCTAGAGAAGTACTATTTTAGGTTGGAAATACAGCCAGTTTCTTCTTTCAGTCTACCCAAATGTACCGCTTCCAATGGTTGAATCATATACTCATGGCACACTCCATAGATTGCTTTTAAGCATTCTTGATTTCTAAAAGGAAGTCAAAAGATGCAATGACAATCAGGTTTGAGACAGACTGAAAAATTCTTCAAGTAAAGGAAACCGTATGTGTTGCTTTTCATATCAGTTACATGGCCCTAATGAAGTGGATTTGTCATGGGAAATAATTCCCACAAGCAGCTTTTACATGCCTTCACTGTTTTTCACCATGATACTAGGGAAGTGTCGAAGGTTAAAGACACTTCTGCATTGTGAAAAAACATCCCTAGCAAATCATAGCACATGGACAGCACAGCTTCATTAATGGAAAAAACCATCTGGAGGACATGAAAACAAGTGTAATATCCAAGGAGCTCACATTATCAACAGAAACAACCGTGTAACAAGGGTTCAGTGGGTAATAGCAATAAATATCCACTCTGTACAGACTGGATGTCACTAAACTGCTGCAAGTTTTCATTGTGTCTGAATTAGCTTAGGGATCTGAAGCTGGGTTTCCCACAAGCGGTCAGCCATTCTATGTAGTTTGCTCCTTCTCACAAGCAGTGGTGGGTTTTTTCTCCTCTCTCTTTCAGATCAGATTTCATTCTGAACGTAGAAAACTTTAGCAAGAAGGCTTTTGCAGAAATTAATACACTGCAGTCCCAGTAAATTACCCTTCCACCAGTGTCCCTTCCTGCAACTGGAAACAGTCCTAACCAGCTGTATCCCTTTGTAAGGACCTTTTATCTTTTCCTGCAAGGCATGTTGCATGACATCATAGTTGAAGAAAAAGTTTGGTATGAACAAGCCAGGTTTTTACCAAGGGTATTACAGGATGATCCCTCACTAGTATCTAGCAAAGACGAAGAACTCAGAGTTCAAAAAGAGTACACTTTGAGGAGCATCTAAGAAAGCAATAAGGCACTTTGAGATGTTTCAAAAGATACTATGGTCCTGAAAGCTCTCCCTAACAAAGAGCAGGCTTGCCATCTCCTCTCCCAGAATAATCACCTCAAAGAAATATGCACTTTTTAAATGCTGTGGTAGAAGCTGGGCATGGCCACATATTTCTTCCTTTTTGTTTTCTAGCTTAGTAGGGGAGAAGAAAGCAAGCAGGCAAAGCCTCTGCCAGATTTATGACTGCATTTCTGTTTGGCTTTAGTACCAAAATGTCCTAAAAATCTGAAAAGTAATCACAGAGCAATGATCAAATGTCGGAGTTGTGATTCTGAACATCATTTCCAATTCCCTCTCGAAGATGGAGTGTGATGACTGTAAGAAATAATTTTCTGGGCCTTTCATAGGCACAGCCTAAGGCTCATTGTGACAACATAAACACAGGCACAGATTCCAACATCCTAAAGGCACACTGCCTTGGCGGGCAGCCACTGCCTTCTCCAACTGTAACTTTGTGCTACCAAGAGCCCACACACATCAGGAACTCGGGCAAATTTGGATGGAACAAGAAAGGGGTTTAGTCAAGGGATAGGATTTACTCTGCTCATGGTGCGAGTGATTGCCAGAGAGGACTGGATATCATTTCAGCTTGCTTTCGGCTCAGTGCCACAGTACACTCAAGGGACTGTACACGAGCCCAATAAATCATCACATCTAATCCCCTTTCTTCTACAAGGTGAAAGTCTCCAGCAGAGGGTCTGTTAGAGTGCCAAATTCCATTTTTAATTACGGCCAGTGGGCTGAGAAATAAATTGAGATGTAAATAATCCCGACAATCTATAGCAAGAGTCCTACAGGAGTGAAGGATGAAACGTGGTCCTTTAAAGCAATGAATATGAAGTCATTTTCAACAGCATCAAGTGAAGAAATACACGTAACTGTCAGGGTGACTTCTATGGTTGCCCCTTGCTTTCATCCTTGTTCATGTCTTTCTGGAGTTTCTCTCCTCTTTGTGGGAAAGTTCTCTGATCTGTCAGGCCTTTTTTCTACTCCCTCTGATTTGATCCTGAGGACATCAACCCATGCACAGATTCCAGAGCTTTTACTGAATTCAGCATAGCTTTTCAGTTCTTCTGAGAATCAAGCTCTGTTTAGTTTGATGACTAAGAATAAATTCAAGAACCTGGCTTCTAAAACACTCGACATGAAACTTTTAGTCTAAACATACTTATTTCAAGTTTTAAACAAGCACTAATAATAGACTATAGGAATTTTTACAGTCTTAAAACACACAATATAAATTCGACAATCCTGATTTAATAGATAACATTAATGCTGTAAAATGTATAAAGACATCATGCTCATGCTAATCCAGCATAACACTTTAATCAGCTTGCAGGTCACCACCACGTAAATCCTCAACTTGGTGCCAAGAGATAACTAGTTCCTTGTTCAGTGACATCAAAAATGACTCAAATGCACACCAGCCTTCAGAGCCAAAGGCCACTACTTCCACAATTTATGAAATGAAATTATCAGCTGTAGATTTTAATAAACATACATTATGGCTTATGAATCAATAAGATGACAGTGCTTGACTTTAAAATTAATTACCTTCTCCTATTGTCTCGGCCTCCATCTCTGAACTGTGAGTCATTCAGGACACAAGGCTTAAATGCCATGCAATTCAATGAAAATATCAATTAGACAAATTGACTTTAAACTGGAAGATAGATTTCCATTCATTTCAGATGAATGAATGTGTACATCTCATTCTTGTACCTGAAAATGAGTGAGGAGCAACTTAACTTCCTCACTCTTACATAATATTGCAACACTTACTGAGTCCAAGATTAGATCTCTTGGTGTCAATTCCCAGTGCAAGTTAATACTTTCAACCTTATACTAATCCTGTGCAAAAGAATAACATCCTCTGTCCTCATGAGAGCTTTCCTTTGTCCTGCGTTTACTTTGATAAAGATATTCTAGGACTTGTAACAATTTATTTCAGATTGCAACCAATGCTAAAATTGCGCCAAAGGCAGACAAAACATGGTCATGCCAAAATCATCCAGAAGAGATCTCATTTCCATTCCGCACTCGAGTGGGTTTTTTTTATATATATATATATACACACACATGAATTTTTTTTATATATATGAATTTATATTTATTTATTTATTTTTAGATGTCACTGTTGTTAAAGGGGGAAGAAACCCAACTGCAAACTTCTTTTTCAGAAGAGGCTGAACTAAACTAGAAGTTTACTTGGTTGGTAAAAGCTCGTTTACAACATTATTGGTGAAATTTTTGTCAAATTAATAGCATATGAAGGCAATCAGAGACCTGATGTTTCAATAATACATGCTTCTGGTTTCTTTTAAGATCTTGTGACAGCTACCATTCAACAAGTAGGCAAATAGTCTTTGTTGCTAAACTTCAAACATTACAAGGCTTCTGAAGAATCCCAAAGTTTAGAGCAGGGGAAAAAAAAAAAAAAAGGCAAAGGATTTACAGAGTGTCACACCCTCAAATGTTTCTTAGGGTTAGCTTTTGAAAGAATGAGAGCACTTCCTTTGTCCTCTTCCCAAATGAGTTACTCCAGCACACAACTGTTTCCATCAGGTCAGGAACCTCTCTTTACAAACACTGATAACAGGAAAGACATTGTGGGAGAGAAAAAAGCAAATCCTGGAGGAATCTCATGCTAAATAAACACCAGACGCCCAGGAGCCTCCATGAATTGAGAAGACACCCTGAGACAGTGAGGGAAGAGCTGTGAGTCCAAACCCCAGCTGGGTACAGTCACACTCCGAGTTTAAATAAGTGCTCACCATCCCTGCGCATCTGGGTTCCCACTATCAGCTGAGGAGTGACAAAGGTATTATTGATGTCAGCATGGAAGTGATTGCGATCAATAGCATAAATATTCCATGTCAAAGGTTAAAAAGGCTTAACAATAACATATTACTGATAATTCTTTTATGGTAATCAGTAAAAGTCACTACATGCCACCCAGACATAATATTATGCATTACTGAGCTCAGACCTTGATTTTCCAGCTCAGTACTAAAATGCATTATGACAACATAGTTTCACAACCTAAACATTTGAAATGTTGGGTCTTTATTGGACCTAATGTTTTCAGTTATGATTTATCCCCTTGTTCCCTTTCTGTCTTTTATAGTTCACTTTCAGAATTTCACTGGGTTTTTTTAGATTAAAAATAAAGAAAATTCCTCATCTATCGAAAATTGTATTGCTCCCCTCTGAAGAAAACACTGCTCAGACATCCAGCTTTTTCCTGGTAACAGGCTGGACAAAATCAAACTCCATAACATATGACTGACTACCTGCAATACTGACAGTACGGAAACACAAATACTTAGAAAGTTCGCGAGCTGATGGGTATTTGTGAAATGAAGACCTGAACTTAGGTGAGCAAAGAGAACCAAGAAGGAAGGAGTAACAATTAAAACATTAATTTATTTTAGTCTCTTTCTGAAAATATGATATATTTCAGCAGGGAATTATATGCAGAATTGCGACAATAATTAAATCCAGACTCTCCCTGCACGTATGTAACCCTATCATATTCTTGTCTTTTCCACTGGAGTTACCACATTTCATATTCTGCTGATACAAGATTTTATCAAAACCAAGCTTTAAAGAGATTTCCTTTAAAAGTGTCTTAAAATGCATCAAATCCAGAATATGAGTTAATTCAACTACCTGTTTGCCTTTATACAGCACTTCCCTCCAACTCTGATGCATAAGCTGAACACAGAAGTCTCTGTGTATGAAGCTGGTAGAAGAGAAGGAGTTTAAGATCCTTGGCTCCTGGGCATCGTATACGATAACATGTCTGCCAAAAGTTCAGCACATCCATGGACCAAGAGGAACAGTATTTGCTCAAAACATCATGGTTAGTTTTAGCATCCATATACTGTACTTGCATGTTCACTCTCTCACTGTCTTACTGTATACATCTAGATAGGGATAAAAACAGCTGTGCGTATGTGTCATCCAACAAACTTTCAGTGCAAAATCTCACACACAAGCTGTCCTTGGAGCCAAGGACTGGAGTCAAGGACTGATCCTCCCAGCCCATTCCCAAAACCACAACCCACAGAAGTAGTCAGGAGCCCTTCTTTCTGGTCCGACACCCCTTCTGCTGTCTGTAGCAGCTCAGACCAGAGGCACAGAGCAGCCCCACAGGGGATGCTCCGAGGCACTGTGCCCTTCAGTCTTTGCCTGAGCTCAGCCTGCTTCTATGCAGCTCTGATTAAATCCCTGAGCTTCTCTATAAGAGAAAGCAGCCATTTCCTCCATATTCCCTCACTCTCCAAATTAATCTTCCTCNAAACCCCCAAAAACCCAAAAACAAACCAAGGGGGCAGAAACACCTTTCCAAGAGTATCCCAAAAGGCAATGGTCATATAATCAAAAGGCACCTCCCAAAAGCTCTGTAGAGGATACGGGTGCCACAAGGAGTGCTAGGATATAGGACATGCTCCTTTCCTCAGAGCTTCCCACTGACCATCCCACAAAGCGAGTGACTAAATGCCAGCTCCCATTTGGAGGTGCCTGTCACTTCTCAAGGGGAATAAGCATCTAATGCAGGTTTTATGTGAATTGAGACAGGATCCACACCCCTTCTTGGATCTGGGTCCTAGGGCGCATTTTATCTTACATTGTCATAACGTATGTCCATCTCGTATCTAGCAGGTCACCTTATTATCAGTAGGTCAAACATCTATGGGCTGAATGGGATTATTCTGCTGCATTCCCCAGATTTGCAGTGTATTTGTTTGAGAAAAGCTTTATACCAACTGGCAGATGTCCAGACGTCCCCTCAGTTTTTACCCTGGTATCTCAAATGGTCAAGGTGGCTAAATATCTGCTAGAAGAGTCAAGGCGGAAGACAGAAAGCCTGGATGGCTACAAAACATCACAATAGCAGTAGAAAAATATTTTGCTGGATACTTCATTTTAAGGTGGCTAGGATTGAAGGCCTGACAATACACTGTTATGATCCTTTCAACGTCATTGTTACAAATAGCATTTTATCACTACAGCTTCATAAGAAACACATGTATGGAACAAAGAAACATTCTACTTAAACCCAGTATCCTACACAAAACAGCTAAAGGGAAAAAATAGTAGCATTGTGTCAGGATTGAAAGTAAGCAGAATAATCCTCAGTAGAAGAGGACAAATAGAGATGAAAGAAGGTTATCATCAACATTTTTACTGACAGTATTTTAATTCAGTTGAGTAGAACTGAGAGAAATGGTCCTCGAAAGTCTCACAAAGATGCCTGCATGCATCTAAGAGAGACAGGCTGAGTGCATGAGAAGAATGGTGTTCATATGCTTTCATTGACATAAGAGTAGTTTACTTAAGAAATATGGAGGTATTCACACACACAAACATCAATCTTTCAGTCACAGGAGAATGGAGCTCCACAATGAGGACCTGGGAGGAGTTTTGCAATAATACAACCCAAGTCTATTTTTCCACTATCAAATGGAGAAGGCAGTATTTATTAGTCTAATCCTCTTGAAAGCTGGATTTAAAATCAATATGGGTAAAAGAAAAAAGCGTTATGATTGTCTGCTTTGCCACGTGAATTTAAAAATGTGCATAGAGCTCCTCTGTGATGTCTACTTGTATGTTTAGTATCAATTCATGTTTCACATACCAGGCACCTGCTAGAAACTTTCTGGAACTTGAACCCACAGTTTGAGCTCTTTACTCCTCTGTGCTTTTGCTTCTGTACACACATGAGCTGCAATATCTGAAGATGGTGAGGGAACCATATTGTTCTGGGAACAATGAAATCTCTAAGGATGAAAAATTCTCATTCACTATCTGTAACAATCTCATTAACACAATTAATTATTAATTAATAGGAATTAATATTATTAATCAAGTAACTTTAAGAAGAGGTGAAGAAAACATCTATTTCATAGCACAAGCATTACAGATGACTCCAAGGACATTTCATTAGTGTCTAGGTCTCCCATCTTTCACTCACCTCCATACCAGCACACTGACAACCACCTCAAGTAACACCCTGCCTTTGTGTCATGTCCCTCCTCACCACTTTCCTCCTCCTCTCCCATTCTCCTCTGATCATCCAAACACCACTTCGCCAACACTGCCCTCTCTTCAGGCTCCCAGCCTCTGCTTATAACCAACACAAAACCAAAAGAAAGAAGAGGAAGTAATCAGGACATATTTCAGGAACCTCATGGTCATTTTGCACCTCGANAAGAAGGATAGATGAGGTGCTTCAGGACATGGTTTAGTGGTGGGATGGCAAGGTTAGGTTAGCGGTTGGACTTGATGATCTTAAAGGTCTTTTCCAACCTAGATGATTCTATGATTTTATGATTTTACTGCATTTACATCTGAAACCATGACCCGAATGGAAAGCTTGCCGTTCATTTCGGCAAGGATGAGGCTTTCCCCCTTGTTTTACTGATCATTCACAAAGAGGCCGAGCCTCCCGCTCAGCAACCACGTCAGCGGATACGGCTGCCTGGCTCTCAGAGATGGCTGGGCTGGCTGGAGGATATTGTACAATGACAAAGGGTGATTGTTTAAACCTGTGGACGGGAGCGGGATGAACGAATGTTTCTCAGGGGAACCAAGGAAAAACAAAACTTTCCCTTCGAGTTCCACTGGCTTTAAAAATAAACAAGGCAAATGTTTCCGAAAATAAGTGCAAACCATACAGTTCCCCAGATCAAAGCCGAGAGCTCTACTCTGAAGCTGGAGGTGCATTCACGGGGAATGGAAAAAAATGGCCCTTTATAGCTGTAATACTGTGTTTACCATAATGAGGTTTCAACTGAATATTAAGTGCAGGTATTGCCATTTTACACATCTGCACCTTGCATTTGATTACTTTTGACTATTTTATACATTATCCACCAGGACAAGAGTGCTCATCCTAACAGCAGCACTTCCTCAAAGCCCCGTTTCTCACTTCCACAACATGTAACACTTTGAGGGCAACAGAAATTTATGGCCTGTGTAGAAGACTACTCTAGCAATATGCAATGACTCTAAATGGATAACTGAAATATTCTGTGGTTTGGGGCAAGGGAAGAGATGCCAGCAGAGCAGAGTTTGCCCCTACCCAACTGCAGGCCCTGCCATCTAAATCCACACAAATCCTTGGGGAGAGGTCTAAAGAGATTATAACCAGTGGGAATAATAAGGGAGAAAGTATTAGAAGAAGGGGGAAGGTGTGCGGGACTGGCTTTTTTTAATATTCTGGTTTTAGGAAGATATAACAATAATTTATAAAAAGACAAGTTTATTGCACTAGATATTATCTTGTATTCTAGAGCTGTAAAATAAACTTGATCTGTCCAGATTATTCTTTTGAATGGAAGGATCTTCTTACCTAATGGAGGCAAAGCCAACCAGATTCACTCTAAGAGCTGGTTTTTTGGGGTTTTGGGGGGGTTTTTTTGGTGTGTTCAGCACATCTGGCTGAGATATAAAACTCCACAAATGCCAGAACGGAGAGGCTGAAATGTCATCTTTATCAGGCAATGAAAATCACTTTCGATTCCAAAGACAGCAAAGTTGTCTGACTTCCCAAGCACTTTATCTGTGAACTGCTCACAGTATAGCTGAAAATGTGTGCAGGTAATAACCACCAGCACCCAAGAAGGAGAACTATCTTGTGCTATATTTCAGCAACATTCAAACTGTTGGAGGCTCTCTGGTTTTGTTTGTTAACTCTACTTTTTCACTGTAGAAAGTAACTTCACATTAATCTCAACAAGACATGACAGCACGCTGAGCACTATGTAACATTATCAGGAAACTCATCTCTTGTGCAATTCCTCTTTTTGCCCAGCTTCTCTCCTTGGGTATCCCAGAAATAACCCCTATCTTCCTCCCTACCATCATCATTTGTGTGGTACCCCAAGCACACTGTACGCTTTTTGTAAAGAGTTGTGATACAAAACAACCTCCTCTGCAAATGGCAACTCCTTAAAAGCCAAGAACCAATACTGTGGAGAAAGGCATCTTTCCAGGTCTCAACTAGAACCAGTTGCGGGGCGGGGTGGGGGGAGGCTGATAACACCTCTCACACTGACTGTGGCAGACCCGTGCCAGGAGGCAGCTTTCAACATCACTAGCCAACAGAGGTACTGCTTCAACCCTTGTTCCCAGTTCCAAAGGGAACGAGAACTCTTCATTTTCCTCCAGTTTGGGAGTATGTAGCACGGCATCACTGCCCTTGGGTAACTCAGCTTTCAAAGGCTGCATGCTCAGCAGCACCAGGCTTGGAAGCAGCTTTGTTACAGCACATAGCACTAATAGCAATAAATATGCTCACCCTAGCTATGAATCTAGGTCAAAGCTGAGGTTATTTCATTTGACAGGGTGAAGCCTTTCTTTAATTTTCTTACTGCATGAACTTTTGGAACATAGTTTTCCAGGGTCTGTTCATTTCCAAATTGGCTGGGACGCAGCGCTGAAGTAAGAGCAGATCAGAGAACAGTAAGTGCGTCGGAGGAAAAACATCAGACAGTGCAAAGAGTAACTGTGGAGGCCAGGGAGTACTTGGAGAGAACTGCAAGTGCATCAGAAGTGTGGCACTCGGAGCTTGGGAAAGATGAAGCGATGAGGAGATAGAGAAGAAAAGGAAATCAAAGCCACAGGCCAGGATGTCAAAGCTCTGACCCTACAAGCAGCACATACCAAATCCTGAAAATCACTACCAGCCACCTCTAAATGCTTAGTGATAGCTAAAGAAAACAGAAGAGAACTAGCTGCGTAGGAAGCTTCAGTGGTCAGATTCAAGACACAAAGAGAGTCTTTCATGAAACAGTCACAGGTCAGAAGCGCACATCAGACTCCCAGCACAGCCTGCTCCAGCACCAACTCACATTACATGGCTTTGCCTAGACTTGGACATTTACCAGCAGCATGTTATATTCACCGAACTATGCTGTGAATGTATTAAATACATACCCACTGGTACTGGCAAGTTGTAATATTTTTACCTTTATCTTAATTTCTGTATTACTTGTTCAGAAATTTTATCTTCAATCGCAAACACAATACGCATCCCGCTCTTTTTTTATCCCACTGGCTGTGGGATTTTGTCCTATCTATCTGCTTTGGTACTGCTTCAAAAATCCAGTTCAGGAAACTGATATTGCTCTGTTATAATTTGTCTCTGTTTTATCAACAGGAAACTCAGAAACAAACACTAGGATACTAATGATGCTCCTTGAAATTCTTGGGTTTGTAAAAATAAATGATCCTAAGAGGCAGTAATAGACTGTATCATTTAGTCTGCCTACTCATATATCCCAGACATTACATTTTGTTTGTTAATTTTTCACTATATGAAATCATTTGTTTAGTTACAGCATATTTTCCAGAAATGCATATAAGTTAGGTCCTATAGTAAACCCTCCTGAACTTAAGTCCTGGGTCTGGCTTCTTTAAATGCATGTGGCATCACTTTTCAGTCACAGGTTTTTGTCACGCCTTTCTCTGCTAGATTACAAAGACCTTCTCAGGTGTCTCTTGGCCTTCATTAAAACAAATGCTGGGACTAGTTCAGATTTTTGAGTGAGGCCTTCCCTTGGTCACTTGAACAGCATTTATAGCTGTTTACAACATCATCTAAAGAGAAAGCATCTCATCAGTGAGCGCACAACTCCAGCCCTGGCCAAAGCAGCAATCTATACAGAAGAAGACTCGCTCCGAGGTACCATTCTATCTGTTTGTGTACCCAAAGAACTCATTACTCCTTTTTGCCAACCATCATGCTGGGAAGTCATGTTAAATTGTTGGTCTGCTATGACCCAGAAATTCTTGTCAAGGCCCCCTGCTTTCCAGGACACAAGCCCCTTCCCCCTCTGCAAGGTGGGACCTGCATTCTTCATTCCTGGAGGTATGACCTCACACTTAGCTGGATTAAAATAAACTTTGCTTGAGTGGCTCAGCTTAGTAGCTGATCCAAAGCACTTTATTAAAAAAATCCCTACCCTCCTCTTTTAACCAAGTAATTTTGTGTTATCTGCAAAATGTGATTCTGTATTCCTTTTCAGATCTTTAATGACTGTATTAATTTTAAGCTTTCTATTGATCCCTGAAGAGTGTCACTAGAAGTAATCACACTTAATAATCCTACATTAACATCTCTCTCCTTTTTAGATCAGTCTGCTGTCCGAGTATTAACTTCATATATACAGATTNTTTAATTGAACTGTATTTGTTCCTTTAATTTCTTGAGCAATCACATGACATATTGGCATTTCCATTACACTGCTTGTACTATGATGTCAATCTACAGCCCTTCAGATCAGATTTCCTACCCTTTTTTGGTATATTGACACTTTAAAACCCTTAATGCTTGCTGGAATTTCCCTTGCATTCAAGAATTAGGAAAAGTTAACAATATGGAGCCAGAGAGCTCTTCAGCTGGTCTTTGGGACTCTTAAGTCTCCAGGCCATTGTAATGTGTTTACTTCTGGTAAATGGTATTTGATATAGCCCATATTTACAAATGCATTAAAAGCACAGCATAAACTTCATGAAATATGAGTGCATTCTCCTCCTCCTTTACAAAATGCATAAGTATTTAATGAAGCACTTTTGCCTTTGTGTATGAAGAGTTTTATTACCATCCTCAAATAATGGGCCAATATTATTGCTAGGATTTATTTCATTAATGCATCACAACTTTATTCTGAAGAGGCTATAATCACAGAGGAAAGGACTCTCACATAAATTCTGAGGGGACAAAGTACAGCTGCTGTACCACAAGTACTGATGGCCCCGTTACAGATGCCATGGAGTAGCCAGGCAATATTTCAGAAACGTTTTCTCATCTTAGAGTACAACATAGGAAGTTGAGAAATCGCTCTAAAAACACACTGCCTCTCTTCCTTTTCTCTGTAAAGACAAATGCATGTGTCCAAACACCTACTCTCAGCCTTACTATCCAGACTGATTTCAAGTGTGACAGCTTGAAATTTCCATAATCTGAAATCATGAAAACACCCACAAATAACAGCATGAAGGCAAATTTACACCTTAGACTTACTGGTATAGTGCGGCTCAATAGACACAAAGATTTTTACTAAGAATGGAAAAATGTCCTGTAAAAAGCTCCATGCCACACAGTAGGTGTTTAAACCAAGACGACAGAAATGATTTATGGCCGCCCACAGGTGATCTGATTCCTTTTAAAGAGACCTCAGTCAGGCAAGGAAGAATTAAATGAGACATCACAAGTGACGGGATGAAAAGAACAGGCTTACTTAGCTCTATTTTGTCAAAAATATGGAACAATTTTTAAGTTTTCTTTTTACTTAAAGTGGGTGGAATTCTCTTTCCACAGAAACCTGTTTTTACCACTGCTCATCAGTAAAGAGGAGGCTTCTCTCAGCATATGACATTTAAAAAGGAAACAAAAAGGGAAAATAAAGATCATGTTACGGTAGTAGGTATCCACCTCCAGCAAGTTTTTCCAAGGCCTCTGAGAGGAAAACCCTTTCCGTTATGTAGAAATAGCCTCAATTGACTTTTCCACTCCTTTAACTGCCGGTCTGCAGCACCTATAATCTCAAAGGTCTACCTTTAGAACTGACCAAATTAACAAACCACATCTTTTCCTCGGAAAGGGCATTTTAAAAAATAAACAAAAAACCCCAAACAACATAAAAATATATTACAAATCCTCCTGAGGATTCTAAAGTAACAAATGTTCACTTCCAGCAATTTGCCAGCTTGTTGTAGATGGGTGAAACATTTTACTAAAACATCAAATCCTTGGGCAAGACAGATACACATAGTGCTGTTAAACCTTAATGCTTTAGGAAATAATAATTGAGATATTTGTGGCATTCTCTGTGTACTATATAAACCACAATAATGTTATCTGCTTTGCAAAGATGAAATTATATAAAAACTGAAGGTTTGTCAGTTTAATTTCTTGGCTGATGTAAATGGAATTTAAAATGAAAATTGGCTACATCGGAGAGGCTACAACTACCCTAGGATTCAGAATAACAGTTACAAAAGGTTTGTTAATCACCTTCCCTGGAAACCTACTGAAGGGAAAACCATCTTTTTTGAACAAAATCTGGGTTACTCAATGCAAAAAGGCCAGAAATTATTTCTACTGGAAAAAGACACAAAGAAAGAAGTGAAAACCTGGGCTCCTAATCAATGAAACCATTGCCTCAGAGGTGAAATGCAGGTGAACGCCACTGTCCCGCTGCAGCTGTGCAGTCCTGAAACACATTTGGGACATGCCAAAACCCAAAATATACACACTTTGAAAGTGATCTTTTACACATCCCTTACATCCGTTCACCTTTAATATCTATTTTTAAAGCATTTGGTCAAAGAAAACATTTTTATACTTTCCTACTCAATAGGTAGAATTTTAATAAACTCCTCAAATAATGACTCCTGAGACCAAGATTTCACATACTGATGTCTCAGATGACAACTTTCAAAGTACTGTCACACTAAACTTTGAGCCAAAGCATTAGCCAAATTAGCTTTCCCTGGAAATCCCTGCCATTTGCATTCTCTTTGGACCTCTGCGTACATGAATGTGCAGCTTGACACGTAAATCAAGTGTTTACCCTTCCAACTGACCACGCATATAGCTATTATTTTGTTCCTATGTGGATGAAGATGCAGTTTGAGTCCGTATTTTTCAAAATCTGCCCTTGGTCTGATCATTTCTCTACTCTGAAAAATCCTGGGTAGTATCATGAGCTGCCACCCAGCCTTGAGCCAACAGCATAACCTATAGAGTGTAGCGAGTGTAGCAGTTCAAAACAGGCCTCTCTTTCTTTCCATTTTCTAAAACTTTAACATATTCTGCTTCTCTTCCCTGTGTTTTACACAGTACTGTAACGTACTAACCATTTATTACAAAAACATGACACCTGAAAGTTTCTGGAAGACCTCTACTCTATTATCAATCATGTTCAAACTTCAAGCTTAGCCTCATTAGGCTTGCTTTAGGACTGCTTCTTAAACACACACACACAAATCCCACGTACAATTAAAATTGGCTTTCTATCAAGACAGACATAATGTATGGTTTGAATGCAAGATATTACTTAGGAATTGCTTTGGGCAATCCCCACAGAGAATAAATAGTACATTAACATAACAACCCCCAAACACGTGACAACCTAAAAATACAGGCCATTTGAAAGGGCTGGGATGGGAAGGGTGAGAACCTTAGTCAGTGACAGTGAAGACTGGACATAATTCCAACTAACACTCTTAAAACCAAACTATCTGTTACACATCTGTTAGGAGCTAAGACTGAAGATACAGTCAGGAACTCCCTGTTTTCACATGAAGAGCATATACAAAGTCCTACTTCTCTGAATACAGCAGTAACATACAGCAAGGAAACATTTCCAGGCTCCTTTCCACAGCACTGCCTGCCCTCAAGCTCTTTCAGCCTATTCTTAAACTCAACTTCTGTCCTTCCAGCAGCCTCTGGCTCTCCCCTGCTACCGATGCTGCTACATGCTGTGAACCCATTACCAGACCCTCAGACTACACTGTTCAGGGTTGTGTATAACCTGGACCTATAAGGAAGACTCATCTTCATGTCTACCACTGTCATTTGAATAAAAGGCAGTCACAATATCCAAAGATTTTAAGGTGGCAAAATGATATCCCTAGCCTCATATACTTTTGGAGGGTAAGAATATATGTATACTTTTAAGAGCAGAGCAAGGGGTAGGCCAGTCCATACCATACTTCCTCAACCCACTCTTTGTTCATCAGATTGGATCTTGCAAATCTCACCCAGAGGGAAGTGTCAGGAGGCCTTGACAAGGTGTGCCATGGGAGGGAAAGAGGCATGGAGACAGCTGTGAGAAAGGCGGGCAAACACCATTTTTGCTTCATAAAACTTCTGTGGCACTTCTTGCTTAATGAAAGCACTTGGCCTTTCGTCCACCTAAGGGACACACACCTCCACAGCCGTTTACAACAATGCTGTCAAGAGTCGTGTATATATGAAGCACTCAGACATAACACTACATATCTTTTAAACCAAAAAAGGGAGATGCTATGCATTCTCGCTTTGGAAGTTATTCTTAAAAACTCCTGGTGCTGTTTTTAACTCTCCTCACTTTCTACCCATCTGCTCACTGGAAAAGTCCTATGTTCAGCCTTGTTCGTGTTTGTTGGTTTGTTTTTTTTTCCCCCCAGAAGAAGGACATAAAGCAATCTAAAACTAGATCACCCGTCTCTGAACTGAAGTAAGTGTAAAGTATACCCTTGCTTTCCTAAAACTACCTCTTTCTATTAATATAATACAAATATCTAGCCAGCCAGATAGCAAACAAATACAAAGTGCAACAGAGGAAGGAAATGTTTTTTGAGAGAGGACCAGCGGAGGCAGCATGTGTGAAAATCTCAGCATGAAAAGCAAAACCAGTTTTCACAACATACGTGAAGCACATCCCCAGAGCCCTCTGCATGGAACCCTGTTGCAGACAGTCCGGACACCGTGCAGACCAATCACGCCCCTCTGATCATAGCAGCTGTATTTCCACACTCCACAACATCTGGCTGTAACATCAGGCTACCTCTTAAATCTGTAGGGCCACTATCTCAGCTACACTGGCATGGTTCTTAGCACAGCCAGGCTTTAAAGCAGGCTCAGCTGCCTTCTCATTAAAAAGTCTGTTCAGAGTTAGTTCATTTTGACTATCTAGCTCAGCCCTGCATAATGGAGGGCACAGCATGCAATGGTGCGGGGGCAGAAATAGGGCTATTTCTGGGGTACTTGGTCTGCGAATCAAACACAGACTATGCCAACTAATTCCAGCTGCACGAATAATGAATCAAATCCTTTCTATCTAGCCATAGGTTTTCTGAATCTTTCACCTCACCTCCACCTCATGGGGTGGAAAAAGCAAATACACAAATGAGATTTGGCTTCTAAAAGCAGAAGCTCTCTTGATAATTGCCTTGTTCTTGTTTTGGTGTAAAGTATGTCTCTGCTGCCATCCTTCCCTGGTAGTACTTGAAGACTCTAATTCAGGCAAAAAAAAAGCTCAGATTAGCATTTTGGTAGGCTTTCCAAGCTGTAAACAGTTGGAAAGAGCATGTTCACCAGGTTACACTTGTAGGAAACCAGCATCTTCACATTCAGTCTGTGTGCAGTGAAAACAGAGCATGCACTGGGAGTCCAAACATTGTCAAGCCACTCTGGAGGATAACAGGTTTGTATCTCCAGATTCATCTTTTAGTCCAAGCTGGATGTATACTCCTTTTCATTAATCTCACAGTCAATTCTCAATCTTGTTGGGAGTCAGTTTAAAGACCTTGGTCTCTTCAAAAACCAACTATTGGCACTTCACAATCTTAGTTGAGCAATGAGGATTTAAAAAAAAAAAATTAAAAAAAAATCACATGGATCCCTTAAAAATGTGCCAGAGGCCAAATAAAAGCTCATGTACATCACCGTACGCTGTCTCCACTTCCCTATCAGACCCACTGAAGTACTGCTGGGTATTTGGTGCTCAGCTTCAGCCTCAAGTTAGGACAGTGCGCTTGGCCTTGGAGCTCTACCCGACTTCAGTGAGAGATTTCCAAAAAGCACATTCTGTGAGTGCGCTGCTGTGCAAAGCTGCAACGCACCCCTCCACAGGGCAGTGGGCTTCCCTGTGGGAGCTCCACATTTCATGGTAAATCCCCGCTCTGAGGACAGCCTGCCATCAGGGGCAGAGGGACAGCTTACCTGGGAATCAGACACTGAGATGTCAACACTCGCTTTCTACTCAGATACCTCTCCTTTCAAAATACATATTTTATTACCTACAGGGTTCACTGCCTCTCCCCCACCCCCAGACAGGATGGGTGCTTACTGCAGCTGCTATTCAAAGACCAAAGCATTTTTACCCCACTGTGGTACCTTCATCTCTTTCACAGATACTCCCCAAATCCCAACAAGATAGCAGCGCTCTATTGCTTTTAGAGGAAGATCTATGCTGTCTCTGCCCACCACGCTGTCCCTGGGGTGTCCTCATTTATGTGGTGTCAGACCCTAAGCTGGTCACAAAAAGGACATTCTTCAGGCTCCAAATGTAAAAGTCCTTCCCTTGAAAGCACTCAAAGACTTTTTAGACCTTTATTTTATTACTATGAGCTTACTAGTAAGCACTTTCATTTTTCAAACTTTTAAAATATACTCCTTGAAGAAGATTATTTTGTCTTCAGCAGCTGCATTTACTCACCATGTTGAATGCAAGCTGTGTAGATGTTAAAAAAACACAAAAAAAAGCCCTAAACAAAAACCAGCTCAAGTGTGTATTTTTCCACCCTTGCCCAAACCCAAGGACAAGTAGAGAAAGTCCCATTTCTTCTACTTCTCGCAGTGACACCACACAGAAAATTTCATCCCCCAAAAAGCAAGCTGCCAAAAAGGTATGATAGTGTGAAAAACGGGTGCTATAATTGAAATTCTTTTGCAGCTGTAATTATAGCAGTTGCTATGAAGCCAAGGCTGTAATTTTTGCAAGCCAAACTAAAGCAAAAGGAACAAAAGTACTGCAATTGT
Organism: Aramus guarauna; assembly: GCA_013400195.1. Lineage (NCBI taxonomy): Eukaryota > Metazoa > Chordata > Aves > Gruiformes > Aramidae > Aramus > Aramus guarauna. The sequence continues at coordinate 289,677 of VXBL01003760.1, read as the reverse complement.
TTTGGAAAGCTACAAGGGAGGTTTTCTTTCCTTTCCTGCTGTTTAATCAAAGTAGTGAAGGGTGGGGCCATGAAGACACATGAAAGCCTGTATTAATGTTCTCTGCTGGGATCCAGGCTCCTCAGTATTTTTGCAACATAATGCAATTAGAGGATATTTGTAAATCATCTGGAACACTACCCAAATTGAATCCTCCTTCTTCCTAGTTAAATAATCAATGATTTTGAACAAACAAACAAAAAGCAATTGCCAATCCTGCAATGGGGTCCGTAACGGCTTATATTCCTATGGCCACAGAGTAGCTGCTATTTTACATAGAGTACATCAGAAGAGTGTTGCAAGCTAATGGAAAAGAGAAGAAGCAGATGCAAGAACTCAGGCCAACCACAGTTGCAAGGGGATGTCCTTGCTGAAAAGCGTAGGCTGAAGAATGCACACAACCAACTTGACTTCCCAGACCTCCACCACAGTCTAGAGAAACTCAGCGACCCAGCTAAAAATCAATTTTTTTGAGAGGAAAACAGTTTTTGCTTTGTTTGGCTATTGAATTTACATTGATCTGCTTTTTCTAAGATTTCATTGTTGATTTTCAGCACAATAAATAGAGCACAAAGAAAATTCCTGAGAATAACTTGAGATTGTTCCAGTCCTTCTTAGGGTGAGAGGATACACTAGCAATCTAAAAATCTCTGCTTTAAACATTTTAACCACGTCTTTATTTCCCAGTTTCAAAAAGGGACATGTTTCAGTTCCCATACTATTTGCTGGGAGAGATCAGAGGGTATGGGATATGCTCAGTTCCAGCAGAACTAGACAATTCAGGGGAGGGATTGGTCTCATGATTCTGCTTGCAGCTAAAGTGAGCAGGATCAACTATTTGCCCAGAATTCAGCACTGCTGCAAGATCAGGTAGTATTTTAAATGTGAACAGCATTGGCTCGGCTTATGAGCTCTGAGGATTCCCAGTTGTCAAATGGCAATCATATGGAAACATTAAGTGTGATCACACTTACTAAACCACATTTTTTAAATGTGCCACCTTAGTTGTTCTTCATGTATCTTCTGCAGCTCTTTAGAGGGTTTGTGTTTTGGGGTTGTTTTTTTTCCAAAACGTAAAAATTCACTAAAAAGAGAATGTGTTTTACCCTTCCTCTATTTGAGATAAATTGCTGGTTTAGCCAACAAATAAACCTTTGTAAAAACATCCATATATCACTTCGTACCATGGCCAAGCATCCATTTTGAAAAAGCAGCAATGTACGAGTTATCATTTTGTCCATGTTTACAAGAGAATAAACAGTGTTATTTTTAGTCACTTGGACTTTAAGATATTACTGCAAAGAACTGGTTGACCTCTTCCAAACCACTTAATTATCAGTCAGCTACTTAAATACAAAGTCTATATTCCTTGCTTCCATAGCTTCTCATTTCCCTTTTTAAACCAATTTTCTTTGAGATAAAAGGTTACTACAGATTATGGCTGTAATTACAGATAAGCAGGACTCTGGAGACTGCTTCTCTTTCTGTTAAGATAGAAAGATAGAAGTTGTTATAGTCAAGGTTCAGAAAATCTTCTGTTAAACTGAAGGAGAAAAATTGTGAGCTCTTTCAGTGACAAAAAATTTTCTCAAAACTCTTTGCAAGTATGGAGAAGTTTGAAAGGACTTACAAAATTAAAAAAAAAAAGTTAAGTCTATTTAGCAATAATTAATTCTGAATTTGAGGGGAAAAATGTGGAAATAAAAATGAGGGGATGATTCACAACCATTTCCCATGGAAATTCCTATCCCAAACACAAAAATACTTGGAGCATAAGGTGGTGAAAAAACCCCACCAACCACATTTGGAGGACCAAAAACCAACCCTTTTGTTCTAGACTGTCTCTTCCCACATAAGCATGTAAACAGAAAAAATATGCTTTCTAATGTTGTAGCATGAAGTGTCCAAAGCTTGAAAAACTGAATTTTTCTGATCTTTAAACTTCTGGGTATTTATGTAACTTTTATAAAAAGCCTATCTTTTCCATTTCTATATAGTGTCTTTTCTCAAGGCCACGTCAATGTCTGCATATAACTTGTTCTTTCCTGGAAACCCCAGTCACTCCTTATTCCCTGTACTTTTTAGGCATAATGTCTCAACTTTCCTACATTACAATTTTCCTCTCCCTTGCAACCACCATTCACCACATGGAATATAACTTGACTCAGCTTCCATTTCTGATAAACATGGAAAAAATTCTAATCCAAAGATAAATGTTACAATTGATAAACATTTTTAAAGTGTATTTCAGGAGTTGAAGAAATTCACAGCAGATTTTCATATGGAAAAGCATTACTGTTTATTGGCAGTACAACTGACTGCTTACTTACAGTGACTTTACATAGCTTTACTAGACTCTGAAATTCCTCCTTCCAGAGGTCTGAAAGATGAGAAAATGCATATTACAATTACCATAACTTGTTCTCATATCAAACCAAGCCCATGTTAACCCAAACTAAGTCCCTATAGAAAAAGGTCTCATTACAAAAAGTAGCATCTCTTCCTCTTGCAAATTCATTTACACAGAATTATCCTACTATTAGCAGAAAGTTCCTACTATTTTAAGCCATATGAATATCTGCCTCACATATTTGTGTAGTCTTGTCCCAAAAGCAATAGTTGCCACACAATGTATCTTACACAGCAGAGTAAGAAAAACACATTTTCTTTTCTGTTTGTGCCAAGCTGACCACGATGGGATACCGGTTTATTTTTTCAAAGTCACCATGCTTGCCACCAAAGCTTGTGTTTAAAGCACAATGTTATCCCACCAAAATGTTGTCCAACCACCCAATGCTGATTGATCCAACTAACAAATACTGCTCCCAAAGTCATCAGACAGACAAGACACACAGAGGGCTTGGGTTTGGGATAGTTTCTGGATTCCTCTAGGGTTTACACAGAACGATTGCTTTAGTTTGGGGCTCTGAGGGTTTAATAGGGCAGGGCCAGATGTTGCTTATATATCACTGTTTTTTTATGGAAAATGTCATGTGACAAAGTGCAAACTGCAACTTGTCAAATTCCCTTCAACCTGATAAGAAACCCTCAAGAGCAACATAATAATGAAGAAACATTTCCCTGGTTGGTGTGATATTCATAAGAAGTGGTCCCTTCTTTATACTTTGAAGACAACACAGTCTTTCAAACTACTCCAAGTAATGCCTTTTAGAAGAATCCCATTTAATATGAAGAAAAACAACAGGGAAAGGAAATAATATAAAAAGTAATTTAAACCTCTTGATCTGTTCATTTGCTTAAACTACCTTAATAAAGGTAGTTTATTTGCAAATCCAAGATATAGACAACTTACAATAAAAAATGTGAACGTGAAAAGACACAATTCTTAGAGTCAGCAAATAGAGTTCCCTAAATGTGCAGATAAAGCAAAGAACATTCAGAATAAAAGAAATGGAATAATCAGCAGGATTTGGAAAAAAATGTTATCTAATGATCAATGCCACATCCCAAGAGTATAACTGTGTAGAGATATCTAAACTAGCTTTAAACCGAGTTACTAATAACTATGTAGCTGTAGGTTTGCAATTTGAGGGACTTCTGGAAGTAAGGTATTTATATGTTTACATATCTCCAATTTTTTTTTTTTTTTTTTTTAATTCTCCAAACACATTCCTGGGTACAGACTTGGCCACTGCTGCCTTCTAGAAGTGATGCAGAAACCTTGATATACTGACTGAAAGAATCATATACTGTCTCAATAAATCCATCCCATCAAAGGAGGACACACTGTGCTGCAGGGACATGTTTGTATCAACACTCTCTCTGCTACTGTCCTTCCCTTCTAGAATGATCAAAGGGGCATTGCACCTTTCCATCCTGAAAGCCTCCCAATGTGCAGACCCAAAACTTCCCAGGGCCTTATTTCTTGCCCAAGTATAAATGGTGGTATCTGTACTTTATTAATCCCTAGTTTCCACCAGGTCTCTCGGGACTGGCCACCACCTATATGTCCCCTTGAGGATTATTAAACCAGCTGGAGGTTTAAATTAACTCCAAGTGCAACCCTACAGACAGGGTTGGTTTTCAGGAACTGTGCAACAGAGGAGCTTCACATGGAGGGGACACCATTGCCTGATGCCATTGGGGCTCTGTTGGAGACAATGCAGTGCCTCCCTTCTGGGCGCAGCTCCACACCAGGACAAGGGCTGGGTGAAACTGCTTGCAGGAAAAACAGGTTTGCTAAAATGGAAAAAAGGCTTTCACATGTGATCTGGAGTAGCTCCAGAGAGCTTCCCCTGAATGGAAACACCCACCTCAGGAAAATGCTGCTGCTTTAATGACCAGCCTCACTTACAGCATTATAAATAAAGAACCCAACTGCAGCTGGACATGGAAAACAAGTTCCCCCAAGAGGAACAGAGGGTTTCCCTGTACTGGAAGGAAAATGAGCATGGAATGCCATGGGCATTCGGGTCTCTATTTGGATCCAGGCAGACACCCTTGCAAACCACCCCGGCTGCAGCACCCACCTTTGCAGACTTGCCAAATCCAACCCAAAGCTCTCCACTGCCAAATGCATCTCTGCAAATCCCCTGCGCCTGAGGCCAGCACACACCATGGCTGTGTGCGTGTCAGGGACAGGTGGGGTAAGCTGCAGCATCAGCATGACATCAGGGTTTGACCACAGGGAATGCATGCCATATCTGCTTTCCTCCCTCCTCTTTTCTTGTTAACTGGAAGGGCACACTAACAAAATTGGTCCCTTGGGGATCCCGTAGCTGTCTGAGCTGCCGTTGGGGAATCATGGCATGGCTTTGATGGAGTCTGACAGAGAAAAGGAGCTGGCAGAATGCCTGCTAATGCTGTTCCCAGTGTGAAATGCCCCACAGGCTGACATAGCTGCTCCTCTGGGGCTAAATCACCAGCAGAGATAGTATAATGACTTGTTTTTCAACTTGAGGCCTAATTAAAAAAAAAAAAAAAAAGTCACTTCAGATGAGCCTCGATTTCTGAAAGAGCTATTTTTAAGAAAAATCAGTAACAGAAAAAGAGCTTTTAATCCCTTTAAAAATCCTTAATAGGCCAAATTCATCCCTGCTCTAGCTCTGGAGGCTGAGCAGTTCCCCTGGGAGGAGTCAGATAAGACCACAAGAAAACACAGCTGGCAACTCTCTTCCCTCCCAGCCTCATGCACGCAACCCACCGGGAGCCACATGCGGCACACGCCAGCACCCAAAGGCTGCCCGGGAATCATTAGAGGAATCTAGTTTGGTCCAAAACCATACCAGGAGGTGTGCTACAATGTGGCTCCACAGGTGACTGAACCACAGCAGCGAGCAGAGCTTCCTAGTGGTGCTTAATTCAGTAGTATAGGCACAGCCATAAAAACTAAATCCAGTGCTTAAATTCATAAATATTTATACACAGATCTCCAGCTATGCAAACTGCCTCAAGGCTAGGAACCTTGAGCTGCAAGGCAGCCAATGCTGAGAAGAGGACAATACACCATTGTAATTACCATCCTTCTCCAGCAAGACTTGCCATTTTCATTCCAAACTGGAACAAAACCAAGTTTCAAAGTATCAAAGGTATTGCACATGAAGTAGAAATACCTTTTTCTACCAAAACCTACCAAAATCTACTAACTGGAGACAGCCTACATCAAGGAAAAATGCAGCTACAGGAAGCTTTCAAGTCTGGGCAAAGTATTTCACTGCATTCTCTCCTTGTGTGGTTTTGCTTTCAAATCTAGACTCGGATTTCTTCGGCACTCTAGTAGAGAACAAGAAAACTGAGAAGATAGGTCAAAAATTACTTCCCTCAGGAGATGTGTACAGTTCTGGAGGTTACATAGGCTCTCGGCCACATCTAAACAGCTCAGATGAATGCTAAACACAAAACTCCTGCAACAAAGAAATTCTACTACATCCAACTAAAAAAACATTTTGAATAAATATAACCAATTCTCATACAAATTACTTCTGATGACCCCATTGCTGAGGACCAATACAAGGCACAATATGGCCATGGTCTCCCCTGACCCGGTCCTGTTGCTCCTGTTGGACTTTACATGAAATGGAGCCAAAGCTATAGAGTTTTAACCCCAGGATTTCAATACTTAGTTCCTTGGTGGTTTTGAGCAAATTATTTTGTCTCGCTACCTTACTTTTCCATCTGTAAAATAAGATACTGCTATTCACCGATCTTAAAAAAATTTTGTTGGGATTAATTAATGTCTGCAAGGCATTCTGAAGAAAAACACTTTACAAATGCTAACTGTACTGTTTTTCAACGTAAATTCCTATAGCCATCCTGTTTATTAACAAGGGGAAACCATCTGAGCTAAAACAAGGCATGAGGCTATTGTTTCCCGTGAGACTCACAGAAATACTAAATTGTCTCCAAGGTAATCGCACATCATTTAACTCATATCACAAAAGAAAACTACACGCAGAGCAAACTGCACTAAGACAAACACGGCATTTGGGTGAATAGCACACAACCCCACCGTGTATTCAGCGCCACACGCTTCAGAGGCAACATCTGACCAGTAGAAAAATGGTCTTGCTCTTGGGCTAAAGCCAAGCCCCTGTGTACCAACGGCAAGGCCACCAGCACAGCTGGCTTGCTGAAACCCAGGTGCAGGCTGTTTCAGTAGGTGGGAAATAGGATATGGGGTAATTTTTTTTTCTTCCCCCTGTGCAATGTGTTCTCATTTCACAGCAACCCTGCAGAGGAGGGGAGGAGGTTAATTAGGACTTATTCCTGATTTACAGCTGTTGGGTTCAAGGTGCAAATCTTAAATGTAGTTACTGCAGTAGCTGCAGACAGGGTGTGCAATGATGAGACCGAGTCACAGGGAACTGAAGGAGACCTTGCACTTCCAGAGCTTGTGCTGTACTGGAGGATTTAATCTTGCAGGATTTCCCAAACCAAGAGTTTTCAAAACCACTGCAGCTCCCATTAAAAAGAAAGCAAAAAGTCTGGTGATGCTACTTTCAGATTTAGCTGTATAATGGATGATGCAACACTGGCATGATGTTTGAGTGCTGCTATAGAGCACAGGAATATCATTGAGATAAAAAGCAGCAAGAAAACTAGAATGGTTACTAAATAAGGCAAACAATGTCAAAATTAGAGTTGCAATGGGACATTAGGTCAGAAAGAAACATAGGACTTTCACCAGATGATCAGCACTGTTGCTAACATGAGTGAAAACAGCTTATCTGGAGGGTAGGTTGTTTTTTTACAAAAAAACACCGAAAACTTTTCAGATTAAAAAGAAACAGTTAGGAAAGATAACAGGTTTCATGCATAACTCATCTCTGATATTTTTGCCTTTGAGACTAATTTATGTCACTAGAACCTAGTCAATGGCAAATTTTAAGAAATGTGATTTGACTAGCTACCAAAATCCTCTTTTTTTCTGTCAAAAAAAAAACTTAAAGAAAGATTTTTAAATGTTTTAAATATTTGCCATTCTACAAGTCATCTATCTCCCACTGACTTCTCCAGTTTATTTCATCTAAACTAGAAGGAAGTTGAATGGTTAAAAGCACAGTAGCAGCAGTTAGATTTGTCCTGGTGCAACCATAAGTCACATGATAATCAGATAATGAACTCCACGATGCTCTGTGAACTTCATATAGTTAAACTCAGAAATGAGAGGATGTAGCAAACTACATTTGACATGACTGGGGACTATGGACTATTCAGTTTTGTAATGCTGCAGTGCTTTAATTTGCTAATTCACTGCATCTTGTGAATTACAAAACCTGTGCTTGAACCAAACCTCAGGTGAGAAAGGGGCTTCATGTTGCATCTACATCCTGCAGAGAGTTGGCATCTGACCTTAGTCTCAGGAAAAGAAGCATACAAGCATGTAAATTCAGTGACTGAATGCTGTGATAGACTCCATAGTCTTTGAAGTATTGTTTAAATAAAATAAAATTAAAAAAGGGACAGAGAGAAAAGAAAACAAGTATATTAACTCCAGAATTAGCAGATGAAAAACCACTTGTTTCATTTTAGAATGCATCCAGAAGCCTGTTCTATCACCCCCTCAGTTTGCAATTTGGTCTTTTAACTAAAAATTTGACTTTTTTTAAACTCCTGGCACAAAGACAACACTGCTTCCCCATTATCTCCAACTTCCAGTAAATCAAAGTATTATTAGCTAAATGTTATTTGCTTTGGACTGCAAACAGCAAGTCCTATCCCAAATGTCAGAGGAAGCGTAGGGGTAGCAATATAGAAGTGACCGCTCTTTTTGCTCAGTAGCCTTGCAATTTCCCAGTACCACCTTGTTTGGTAGCTGGCCAAATCAGGACTGAGCACCAGACTAATGGACCTTCGTCTAAAACTCACGTTGCTACTTCATTTATCAAAGCAAATGGACAAAGATGTATCACATAACACAGCAGGTGGAATCCAGGGACAGCAGCAAGGAGACTGGCCGTACAGAATGTCAGTTTAAATGTGAAGCTGAAGTTAAATGCAATACATTTTCTTAACTACATTTACAGCATCTTTCTTTCCCAGTGGACTTACTGCGTTTCATCAGAAGCAGCAGACGTTAACCAGTAGCAGCCTAAAACCAACCCAGCGTCTCCTCACATCAGATTTGGACTTTTTTTAGTAGCAAAGTTATTAAGGGAGTATATCCTCATCCCTTTTTTGTTTGTTTCCACTGAAAAGAACCAAAGTATCAAGACTACCATAGGACTTCATTAGTGAATCAAAATGTACAGCAGTGAAACCCCAGGGGCACAATCCATTTAAATTGCAAATTTTTCCCACTTGACAATTTTTGGAAGTCTTTAACCAACGGTGTTCTTTTGTGTAAAAGAGGGGCTGAGTCATCCTGTGTAGGAGTAACTATAAATACCTAATGCCAAGACTTCTGCGCAAAAGCTGCAGCACTTGATATCCAGTATTTTGGAGACACCAGAACACTGGAGAAAGAGTACAGCATGTCCTTTTTAGGAAGGAACATCTGTTGCACTCGCTGAAGAGCAGCTGGCGTGACCTCCCATCCCCTAAATAATGTCAACTCACCGGTGTTACTTTTTACAAGCAGCATCGCAAGATTTCCTTACAGTTTGAATGGGAAAAAAGTGTTTGGAATGGAAAAAGAAGATGCTGCCAGAGGATTTGTTCAGCCACTAAAACTTTGTTCCTTTCAGTAAAACATAGTCATTACGTTATCTCATAATGATGCAAATATCTGGTTCTCTTTATCCTGACATTATATTCTGCAGTTCATCTTGATACAGAAGTGAAACACACCAAGTCTATGTACAACCTGGCCATCACAGTGCTGCATTCCCGCTCTCCCAAAGCATTTTCCTGAATTCAGTGCCTCTAGAGATTAGCAAACACGAAAGCAGCTATTTTGATACACAGCAGCGAAAACCCACATATGTGAGTTTAATTCAACATTGAGATTATTTTTTTCCTGCCATGATGAGAGGTAGGAGTGCAACCTAACAAGACAGGCCTGAATCAAAGCATGAGACCAGAACAGTATGCAGCCCTGGAAGTCTCATTTTCTTTGCAATTGATACTATAGATAAGTACCGATGCCTTCAGGCTCTGTCTTTTTCCTTTCTTCTGTAGACAGCTCTGCCACTTCCCAAATATGTTTGTATCAATGAGTTCTGCTGTCTGGCGCTACAGGTTTCTGTACAGTTTCAACACTGGTTTTATAAAGTTAATATTTATAACTACCTCAAGCGAGGGCCTGAGCACTTCCTACCCCCTGCAGATAAAAGCAAAGAATCTACTCTGAAATCCGCTGCTAAATACTATAAACAACCATATTTCATGCCTGCAGTGTCAACAGACTGTCGGAATAGGGCTTGGGTCTTCACTCGCATTCCCACTTTTCCCTTTCACAAGCACACTGTCTTTTTTTTTTTTTTTTGTAAACAAGACATTGCTTTAAACTAGTCTAGTTTGCTGTTTCATTTTGAATCCGTAATTAAGAGCTTTAAGAACATGTTACCAGGCGCTTTTTTTGACCTTTTTATTTTTTCTTTTTTTTCCAGGGAGGGAGCCAAGGAGGGCTTCCCCCTCTTCTTTAAGACCATAAACAAACTTGAGTTCCTTAGCACGTTCTGCCAGGACTGTGACAGGCATCACCGGAGAAGACTAGATAAACGAGTGTGAAAACCTCTGAGAAGCAATGAAGTCTAAGTTACAAAGTAGGAACTCTTTCCTGTGACCAAGAGTGGTAGCCAATTACCCTCCAAAACACAGAAATCAGAGGGGACACTCACGAGTGTTTACATGAATTTTTTGTTCCTTCCCATCAGGTTTATAAAGCAATCAACTCTGTAGTTCTCTGTAGCCTCCTGAGGATCAGTCAGTCCTGAGGCATGATTTCTGAAACCTTTCCCGTAACAGTGACTCTGTATGAAACACACGGTCCTTCCTAACTGCCTCTGAGGCGGTCTGACAATGATTCAAGCGAGGAAGCACCAAGGAGTGCACAGACCCTACTATAAAAAGGGTTAAAAAAGGAAATCTCAAACTGCTTCTCCGTGAAGTACCCCCATTTCTGACACAAGACAAGAATGAATTGAGCAAGTCAAGTTTACACCCCCTCTCAGCCTGATACAGGGCACACCACCAAGTTCATGATGTAACTATCAGGTTTTGGTCAAAAGCTTACTTTTTTGCCCAAAGATTACAACACTTGATAGGAGGTAGAATAACATTACTGGATAGTAAAGCCCAGACCAGAAGAGCACAGAGCCAGCCTTGTGATGAGGGTCCTCCCATGGCCAGTGAGAAATGCAGCTTCAATGAGGAGCCCAGACGAGCTGTACCGGATCAAACAAACCACTGTGTATGGCATATACAGGAGTCAATAATAGACGTTGAGGGAGAGACTACCAGAGCAAAGAGAAGACAGAACACCACTGTTCCTACTATATACTCTCAAGTTCAGACACTTTATTTCTTCCTGGAGGCAGAAAAAGATGACAGTGCCCAGGAAACGCATGCACCAGAGATATCCTGAACATAAATGAATTTTCAGTTTGGCAATCTACTTCTAATAAATCCTGATCAAGAATTGACTTTTTGGCTGCCACTTGAGCTCGCCACAATTACTTCAACATTTCTGTATTGAATTTTAACCAGTTTAAACACTATAATCGTACACATATATTTACAGATACCTTATGCCATGTATGTTACTGGGAATTTCATCTGCCATTGTATTGCTCATTCACTGCAAAATCTTTGTGCAAACCTGGAATAACATCTTTTGGTTTTTTCTACCCTGAATACTATCACACCATTGGCAATTTTTTCCTACCTTAAATACTACCGTATTAACAGCAAACTTTTTCATCTCACCACTCATCCCTTTTCTTCATCATTTATGAAGCACAGCTGCAACACAGCTCTCCAGGACATCCCAGTAATCCTCTTCAACTACAAAACCAGACTACTTATTCCCACTCTTCCATCAGCTCCTAATTCAAACAGTACCTTTCCTCTTAAAGGCTGCATTTCTAGGAGGCTACCTAATGAAAGATCTTGTAAAACCTTTTTAGAAATTCATTTATGCAATATCCAGAATAGTATGTTCACTGACTGTAATGAATACAAACAGGTTTGTAAGAAATCGATATCTCCCTAAGGAAATCACAATGATTTTTCCTCATTTTGTTGTATGATTTATGGACATAAAAACATAGAATGGTTTGGGTTGGAAGGGATCTCAAAGATTGTTTAGTTTCAACTCCCCTGCCATGGGCAGGGACACCCTCCACTAGACCAGGTTGCTCAAAGCCCCATCCAGCCTGGCCTTGAATACTTCCAGGGATGGGGCATCCACAACCTGGGCAACTTGTTCCAGTGCCTCACTACCCTTATAGAGAAGAATTTCTTCCTAATATTTAATCTAAATCTTCCCTTCTTCAGTTTAAGACCATTATCCTTTGTCCTGTTACTACGTCCCCTCGTAAACAGTCCTTCTCCAGATTTCTTGTAGGCTCCTTTAGGTACTGGAAGGCTGGAATTAGGTCTCCCCAGAGCATTGTCTTCTCCAGGATGAACAATCCCAACTCTCTCAGCCTGTCCTCATAGGAGAGGTGCTCCAGCCCTCTGATCAGCTTCGTGGCCCTCCTCTGGACTCCCTCCAACAGCTCCATGTCTCTCTTGTACTGGGGACACCAGAGCTGGACGCAGTACTCCAGGTGGGGTCTCACAAGAGTGGAGCAGAGGGGCAGAATCTCCTCCCTCGACCTGCTGGTCACACTTCTTGTGATGCAGCCCAGGACACGGTTGGCTTTCTGGGCTGCAAGTGCACACTGCTGGCTCATGTTGAGCTTCTCATCAATCAACACCCTCAAGTCCTTCTCCTCAGGGCTGCTCTCAATCCACTTCTGTTTAATTCAACTTTTATTCTTTCTTTTAGTTTTCTTTCTCTTTTACCTCCCACTTTTTCCAGTGTAGGGCTGAGCCTCAACTCATTAACATTTACATAGCCTCTAATTAACCAATGCTCATGTGATAAGGAAATTACATACTGCCGTAAGTATTGTTTTGTAAATTAATCAGAAAACCAAAGTCTTCGTTGAAGCCATAGGGCACATCCTCTCTGCTCCTTAATCAGTCTTAATGGGCTGACCAAGTCCCAGCCAGTTTCCATGTCTGCCTATTCACATTGCTTCAGCACCATTTGTGCTCCCAGCCATCACTCTTCAAGCCTCCTAAACGCTCACTGCCTTTTCAGAGCAGAATTATCCTTCTTTCAGGCCCTATACTTGGTACATGGCTGCAAAAAAAAATAAATCAATTTACAGTCCCTTGGGACTCAAACCCTAGGCAGTGTATAGAAATGGTAGATACCATCATTGGGTTGGACACTCCTTTATTTTGTAAGATGCAATTTCTGGGACATGGAAGGATACAACAATGATGACTCCAGGGTGCAAAGCTACTAAGATCTCATGACCTTCCTCCTCTCTAGCACCATATTTCATGAAATAATGTCTGGAAGATTCCTCACTCCTCTTTGCTCACTCACACCCCCTCTTCAACCCGACCATGCAGAAACAAACTAGTGTTCGTCATCTGCTGTCAGGTACACTTGTTCCCAAATTGGGTGGAAATGCCTCCCTTGACTTATACCAAGGCAGACCTACCAAATTCCAGATGAATGACTTGCAGCTTACTTGAGCCTTCACAGAAGCTCTTGGGGCTCCACAGATGAAAACAATCAAAGCGGTCTGAATCCCTGAGCTACTGTCATCAATGTTTCTGTGTATACCATGAAAGTAGAACATTATTAATGCTAGCATAATCTGAGAGGGGGAAATGCTCTCAGATGTTTGAGCATTGCCAACTGTCACCATGTTTCTTCCCTTCTGAGAATTAGATGAACGTAGCCATCAGCTGTAGCTGCTCTTTGCTATCCCATATAAAATCATATTTTCTGGAGCGCTTGTCAGCTGCCTGACCCATGACACAATGCATCTGCCAGGGCTTAATGATATCATCTGAAATCACGTTACCTTCCCCAGCCCAGTCATTCCCCCTGGAGTTCAGGTTTTCCCCTAATTTTTAAGATGTTAAATACTAAGTCAGAAAAGGTTTTGAAAGTTACTTCAACCTCTCTTTGGGAGCCTTTCTCCCCCTTTTATTAAATCAGAGGACTGCTTTTAGATCCAGCAAAAGAAAAGAATTTGTTTGGCTTGTCAAGGAACCTGTTGACCAGACACAAACACAGCCACCCTTTTTAAAACTAAAAATAAAAAAGAACAGCTTACATATTTTTTCATTCTTTTGACAATTGCCAAGATATTCATCCTGGGCCTCTGCAGTGGTAAGTTGGAGAAGAAATAAAATGTTAAACGAGAGGTGGCAGAGAAAGAAGGGTTTTCAAGCCAGCTTCACTTTCATGTCGCTTACAACCTAACAAAATACTTGCTTCCTACTCAGTTAATAAGAGCACTTTTAGCTGATTATGGAAACAGGAAGCGGTACAAAAAGCTGATTTCTTAAAAGCAAACAGTGATAAAAATTAGAATTGTTTAATAACAATATGGTCAATTTAGAACCTTTCTCTCCTCCCTCTCAGCCTCTGGAAACAAATACACACCTGCAAAGGAACACTGCAGAACTGTTTGTCACCATCATCTTTTTATTAAATGAGACATTGATGGAAAACTAGGAAGGATAACTACAGGAAGAAGAAACATTCTTTCGAACAGCCCTCTATCTTTAACTTATTCATCTTAAGGGTCTCACATCCCATGGACAATTACTTCTCTGTGTTGTAAAACTCTTTCATTCCTTCCTTGGGTTATAACACACACTTGGTCTAAATCCCTCCTCCCAGGTCAGCCCTTGCCCTTTCTGATGCCAGAGCCTATCCTTTTGCAAATTATCCTACCTATTACAGAAAAGCTGTGCCTGTAGGCATGTATCTTCCTACCTGTCACTGTAAAATACTTTGGGTGCAGCCTTGGATGAAGATACTACTTGTGCAATTAGTTACTGAAAAACAGCTGTCAGCCAACCGAAGCACCAGCAGACATTTTAAATTCATTAAAACCCTGTTTAAGGATCTCCTATGACCCTGGTATTTCAATTGTAATTAAATTAAAATATTCACGAGGATGAGAATGTGGGGTAAGACCAGGGGACTGTCTCAATCTGTGTCCATTCCCAACCACGGCCAATGGCAAATCCTATCAAAGAAGGATAAGCGCAGGCCCAGCACACAATGATACCCCCCCAACACACTGTTCCATCTTCCAGCAATCTATAACAGCTCCCTGAGTCCAGGGCTGTATCTTTGCATTTATCTTTGAAGAATTATGCCATGCATTCGTGTGATCACTTTTTGCACCCAGGTAAATTTTTGACATCCACAAAGAACTCTGTTCCAACCAGCTGCCTTCTGCCATACTCTGTTAGGAGGTCTGATTTTGCCAAAATACATCCCCCAGGTTACTGAGAGTCATTCAGACAAAAAGCTGTGAGATACACACCTTCCAGCCTCATCTTTTAACCAAAACCTCATCTCTGCCACCCTTGGTTTTTCTCTGGGGCTAAGCTGGCACCAGCTGCTGGAGGCAAGGAAAGGGAAACAAAATATCAGCTCCACCAACATCTGTAATACTGACATCTCCTGAAAAATAGGCTTGAGATATCCCAAGGTCAACATCTTCAATTGAGACTCATGACTGGATGCATAGGTGTTTTTCTTTCACACTTTCTCTGGTCACCAAGACCCAAAGTCATCTGCATCCCTCATTTAGCAACACAGTCGGACTACAGCAATGAGGTCCTCCCTGTACAACAGTTAACTGCCTTAAGTCAGAAGGGATAACCTAAGCCATATTTTTTTTTAGTCCATTTGAAATAAAAGCACCTACAACAGCAGAGCATTATCATGCTGGGCAACTGGCTCATCGCCAGGTCAGAGGAAGGAAGGCCAAAACCCAAAGCCCCACACACACTTTGCTACAGCTTTTCGGTCTTCAAGTTCTCTCACACAGTTTCCCAGCTTGCTAGGTCATGTTTTCCTTAGGAGATATAGCAAGGTCACAGTTTGAGGTGTTACAGCTTGAGGCTCCTCAGTGCAATTCTTTCCTATCAACAGACCAAACAGCAGCTTATTCCGCTTTTGTTGAAAAACATCAACAGATATTTGTAACAGGTTTAACCTGTGGCTGTACAAAGCACTAAAATAGATTTGAGTGGAACAGTCCAACAGAATGTCCCGCATAGAGAACACTATTGTAAGTATTGTGAAAGATGGATTTACAGAATGAGATTGACGTAGCCCAGCTGGCAGATATGCATGCACACACACAAAATGCGTGGAAGATGAGAAGAATTTTAAAGCAAACAATCAATGCCTCCAACTTAAAAGCATCTGTGTGATCTATTGCCTTGGCCTCTGACCCTGGAGCGCTTCATCTCTTACACCACCTCTGGCAATTGTGAGTAACCAATCTGCACACTTTCACTCAAGCTCTCCATGCTGCAGTGTATGGTGGCAAGATTTGGTAATGTCTGCCTTTGCCAAAATGCCCAAAGCTGGGGGAGGGGAGGCACCGGAGTGCAAAGGAAAAAGAGAAAAACAAAACAAAAATTAATTTCTCTGGCACAACCACACCGAATTCTGAGCTGGATTCAGAGAATTAGGGTTCCAGTAATACACAAATACATAAAACAAACGATCACCATAGGAACTGCAAGCAAGTTACAGATTGTCCTCAAAGTGCAAAAAGCCTGTGGAGCAAACAGGCGTGATGACTCAAGGGCAAGAGAGGAGGGCAACACAAAGATCAGAAATCAAAAGAAAAATTCTTAAGTGCCTTCCCAGCTTCACACTAGATTACTGCTTTGCAGCTAGGAATTCAACTCGGATTTCTGGACTCCCAGCCCAGGACTTCAAACATACAACAGTATTTCCTCTTAGGGAAACAGCGACAGCTCCAAACAAAGCTCTTCAGGACATGCCAAGTTTGGTGGTGGTGGTGCAAAGGCCTAGGGTTTTTTTAAACTCGCTACTTTCTGGATTATTTAAACAACAAACTGGGTGGTCAAGAGTACTTGTCATACACTAGCTAGTTGCTGGCTGGTTCACAAAGGAGATGGTGACTGCTAATGGTAGCAACTAATAAAGTGATCCCTTCAGTTCAAACAGTAGGGATGTTTGCCTTGAAGATCAAACACCAGGATTTCTTTGCTGGAGGTAGAAACTACCCAGACATGTGTAGTATTGCATTTGTCAAAGAGGCGACACTTGACAAGTTATTGTCTCATGGGGGGCCCCTGGAGGGACCACTGAACACTTTGGAGTCTATTTGTCTGCTAAGGGAGACCAGGCAAAGAACCAGACCAGACCTGAATTCACCCAAAGCATGGAGACAAGCAGACACTTCCTATCTTTAGATGCTCAGTGATGACACCTGGGTGCTTATAAAGTCATTTGTAAAGCATGGAATATGTTTGAGAAGAGAAAAAAGTGACTATTTCACCATTTCATTTTAAGAAAGTAACTTATTTGTAAAAATAAATAAGTAAATAATTTAAATCGATCTTAAAACTTAAGCCTTTACCTGCACCTCTTGCCTTTTTATTGGCTTACTTTTGGTTTTTGTGGAGGTTAATGAGGGCAAATCCCTAATGATGTGATCTTGTTTCTAAAAGCTTTAATTTCTATGAACCTCAAGTCCATGCTCCAGGCATTGCATTTTGCATGGACATTTTCCTTCCCCAGATGATTCATGTCAGAATTTTTATCACATTAAACCATTAATAGAAGAGACAGCAAGAGGTTAAGAGGGCAGTCTGGCATTCAAAGAGTGAGGACCATTGTTTAATGCAATTTTAAATGATTGGGAAAAACAAGCAAGCACTAAAGTGGCAAGTGATTCTAAATTATTAAGTTTAGCCAAAACTAGAAAAGACCATGATGAAATTCAGAAACATATAGAAAATGGAAAAGATAGCCGAGGCACATGAAATCTAATTCTGATAAAGCTAGGGTAATAGCCACTTTAGACAAATAATTTAATTTATATTGTTAGGTACCATTCAAGAGAAAGAGTTGGGCAACGCTATGGACAGTTCAGGCAGATCCACTTCCTGCGGTGTGCAAGGGAGCAACATGATAAAGGACACTTAAATTAAATGTTGAGATTCTCTTAGATATGAAAAGCACAGATGTTTTTATCTAACATGAACCATCTTGCTCTGCTGTGTGTAATGAATCTCTCGCTGAGTCCACATTTTTATCCTAGAAATTGGCTAATATGGTCTTCTAGCTGAAGAACTGGCCAAGGCTTCACCAATGAAGAGTGCATTATGGGTCTGGCTCTGGAACAGAGAAAAAATAGTCCTGCCTCAAACATCCATGCTATGGGAAGTTTTGATTCAGACCTAATTTCATGTAATTCATACAAGGTTTCCTGCACTACTTGGTAAAGTATTTTTATATATCAGAGAGCTTACGACCTTCCCAATAATCCTTAGCTTCGTGGTCTCTGCCACAGAAGGATTAATCTTTAGGGCTGTGGATCTCATCACTTGAGGAAAGCACTGAAAACCCTCGTAAAAATAAATCCATACAACAACATGGCTACTGGGTATGAATATACTGACACAGGACTTGCAAAACTACAGTAAATATCCCCTGTAGCCCAAAGTAATGAAAGAGTTATGAAAAGCAAGAGCAGATTCTTTAAATAAAGCAATGAATTCATGATTGCCTACTTCATCAAGAAGGTCTTTTTTCCCCACCACACTTTGAGATACAAGCAGGAGTTTAGTATGTTCTGAAGAGCTTTTCTTTTCAGTGTATTTATTTGGTAAACAAACAAACAAGCTAGGAGTTCCACAAGTCCTAAAGCTTGCATTCCTGAAAGACAAAATATATTTTCTTGACAAACAGGCATCTTTGGCAAAAGAATAGAGCAGCATTTTCAGAAATGAATGTGCTGTTTCTGATCAAAACTATACTAACATTGAGCAAACACCATTGATACATTTCTTTGCACACAATCCACACCTTTGAAGCCTTTTAAAAATTCCATGTCTTGAAAATGAGGCAATGGATGGGCAAGCTCCTCAGAGAGCCCACTCAACAGCCCAGGAAAAGTAAAGGGCTTCTTTGGAACAGAAAAAGAGAATTAAGGACCAAGAGTGGTTTCTAGAAAAGGGAGTTTTCTGGAGTCTTCAGCATATTACCTGCACACATACACAACCAAGACTCATACAGAAAGATAAAAAATGTTTCATTTACAGACAAGCACTAAGTTAATAGATGTGAAAAATAGAGTATTCATCCACATGGTACCTCTAGCACATACAAAAATTACAGCACAGTGTAGATGGACTCACTTAAATTTGACCTGATCACACTGAAAATCACCCACAGTAACCAACCCCGGAATAAGTCCCTAGCAGAAACACAACCTTGCCCATTGATTTTCATGCAGAATTCCCCATATATGCTCATTTTGGCTCTTCTATTGTAGCCTAAGTCTGTAAGTGGAAGCAGCAGGCTGGCTACTTTCCTGAAATTTTCTTGGGACTTGACTTTCCACCCAAAGCAAAGTTCAGGTTCACACAAAAATCCTCAGGGGATCACAACATATCACTGACATCTGGAAACAGGTCTGCTCTGCTGAAAAGATGCAGGCTGATCCACACTGAGCAACACATTGCTGCCTGCACTTAGCTTGTCTCCTGTAAACAGTTGATGCCAACACTGCTATGACCTGACTGAGCAGCCCCCTCAGCTTTTAAGCACCTGACTCACTGCTTATCACACACATCTCAACATTCAAATCTCCTGTGCATCTTCCCCTTTCAGAAATCCATCCAAGTTAAACCTTTCTTTCAAGTCATATACATGGCAGCATGACTGAAATCTTTCTTAATCAAGTAGAGCAATTAACATGGTTTCTTTAGAACAGATTCTTTATCTATCATCTGTTTCTAAATGGCAAGAACCTGAAGCTATAGCTGTGCTACTACTATGCAGTTAGAGCATCCTTGTGTGTCCCCTTATCTTCTGATGCAGAAAACCCCCTCTTTGGTACGTCTAGAATGCATCCAAATTGACATCCTTAAGTCTAAATAAACATTAAGCATAACAATAAAAACCTGTGTCTGCAGCTCAGAACTAAAATCAGACACCTGCCTCATAAAACGAATGACCTTCACTGACTTCAAAAACAAGTTAATTTTTTTTGTTGAAAAAGTTATGTTAGCAAAAGACTGGCTGAAGAGGTGCCTGGCCAGGGCTCACAGTTATTTCATGTCCTGAGTCATACTGTTTACACTGTGTTAGAGTACGATGGCATATAACGCTATGTGCAGTATGCCCATGGGATGCTCAGGAAAACATGCTGTGTAATTAAATCCTCAGAATACTTTTGACCATGATAAAGCAAACTCTGACAAAAATGAAGAATTGAGAAAGCAACTGCTTTCTCTACCATTGGTGACTCAGGAGATACACATATAGGTACATGGGCGGGTAGGATGAGATCATTAAGCAAAATTTAACTCTGCCCATCCAAATGTGATGGAAAGCTTTTTTTTTTTTTTTTTGAGTGGCATTTTTCTTTGCCATGTATTAACAGAAATAGAGAATTTTGAGACAGTTTTCACCTTTATCTGGAGCACTGACTAAAAATTATCTCTGCTATTATACCAGAATATGGCACACTGTAATCACTATAACTGAAACACAACAGGTGAGAGGAGCGGTGGAACAAAAGGAGATGGATCTACTTTCTGATCTTACATTTCTCATTATTTCTTTTTTATTCAGTACCCTAGGCTTTAAGGAATTCTCCTAGAAAAAATGAGATTAAAAAAAAAAGTAAATATTTCACTGTTTCTAAATATGTCCAAAAAAAGAGAAACTTTAATTCTTTTTCTGGACAATGCAGAAACTGGGAATTACCACAGAATATAGAATCTCATTTATAGTAGAAGACAATGATGCTGTCCTAACACAAACAAGAAAGCAAGCCCCTGTACCAAAAGCATAAAATTTAACTGAAGAAAAAAAGGTAAGCAGATGAAGGTAGTACTTGCAAATAGCAAAACATGGTATTGTGCTCATCTCTTTAAGAAAGGTGCTAAAGTAATTCGTAAAGTCTCCTGAGTTGACCTGCTAGCTAAATCTATGAGAGTGGAAAATGACTTCATGTAACTTTATATAAATTATTGCATGACGGCAGCCCATGATTTCAAGTAAGCCATGTAAAGCAAAGCTTAGACATAAGGAAAAGTGCTTCTGATTACGCTGATGTCTTTGTTAGATAATACTATCAAGACTGTACTCCTAGATAACAGGGCACAAAACTACCATTCTGCAATATTACACATGGTAGCATTAAATGGTTAATGAATGTCAGGGAAATCATGGGAAAGAGAGCGAGTTTGTTCAGTCATTAAACAAAGCATTTGCTAAGCTACTGCCTAGGAGGACTGGTGATGGACCAGACACGGCAGCCACATACTGTGGGAAAGCAGCAATGCCATAAAAACATCAAAGACCAGATCTGCTCTGGCTTTCGTGGAGAATAAGGGAGAAAAGAAGGGCTGTGAGAAAGCAGCACAGACAAACAGACCTGCAATAGAAAGCAGAAGAAGATGACGCCTGGGGCAAGGAGAGCAGCATCTAATACATGCAGAGATCCCCAGACTGAGACCTTCTATCTTACTTCATAAGAGACAGGCAGGGCAGGAGAGGTGGTGGGTTGGTGCTCTATGTAACAGAGGGGCTGGACCGTACGGAGCTGTCAGTCGGCGATGACACGGTTGAGAGCCTCTGGGTAAGGATTAAGGGACAAGCAAATAAGGCGGATGTTGCTGTGGTAGTCTACTATAGACCACCCAGCCAGGACAATGCCACCAATGAATTATTCTTTAAGGAGAAAATTTGTCTGGCCAAAGCTCAGTTAGAGTTGAAGCTGGCCAGTACTGTGGGGAACAATAAAAAGGGCTTTTTTAAATACATTAGTAACAAAAGGAGGACCAGAGAGACTATTGGCTCGTTACTCAATAAGAATGGTCACCTTACAAACAGGGACATAGACAAAGCAGAGATATTTAATGCCTTTTTTTGCCTCTGTCTTCAACACTGATGAGGGGCTCTGGGACTCCAAGTGCCCCAAGCTGGAGGACCGTGACTGCGGTAATGATAAACTCCCAGCTGACCCCGAACTTGTGCAGGACTTGCTGCTCCACCTGGATGCATACAAGTCCATAGGGCCCAATGGCATTCATCCCATCTCAGAGAGCTGGCTGATGTCATTGCGAGACCTCTCTCAATTATTTTTCAATGGTCTTGGGAATCTGGAGAGGTCCCAGTTGACTGGAAGCTGGCAAACGTTGTTCCAATCTTCAGGAAGGGCAAGAAAGAAGACCCTGGTAACTACAGGCCTGTCAGTCTCACTTCAGTGCCTGGTAAAATTATGGAGAAAATTATGCTGGGAGTTATCGAAAAACACCTGAAGGACAACGCAGCCATTGGTCACAGCCAACACAGGTGTGTGAGAGGAAGGGCCTGTCTAACAAACTTAGTTTCCTTTTATGACAAGGTCACCCATCTAATTGACCAAGGGAAGCCAGTTGATGTAATTTTTTAGATTTCAGTAAAGCTTTCGATACCGTCTCTCACAGTATCCTTCTGGACAAAATGTCCAGGATACAGCTTGACAAAAACATAGTGCGATGGGTGAGCAACTGGCTGATGGGTCAGGCCCAAAGAGTTATGGTAAATGGGGTTACATCAGGCTGGCGGCCAGTCACTAGTGGGGTTCCCCAGGGCTCCATTTTAGCGCCAGTTCTTTTTAATGTTTTTATAAACGACTTGGATGTAGGACTAGAAGGTGTTGTGAGCAAGATTGCAGATGACACCAAATTGGGAGGAGCTGTTGATTCCATCAAGGGTGGAGAGGCCTTGCAAACAGATCTGGACAGATTGGAGAACTGGGAAATCACCAACCCCATGAGGTTTAACAAGGGCAAGTGCCGGATTCTGCACCTGGGAAGGGGCAACCCTGGCTATACATACAGACTAGGCGATGAGACGCTGGAGACGAGCCACGCTGAAGGGGACTTGGGGGTCTTGGTCGACAGCAAGTTGAACATGAGTCAACAGTGTGCCCAGGCTGCCAGGAAGGCCAACTGTATCCTGGGGTGCATCAAACACGGCATTCCTAGCCAGTCTAGGGAAGCAATTGTCCCACTCTACACTGCACTGGTGCGGCCTCATCTCGAGTACTGCGTGCAGTTTTGGGCACCACAGTACAAAAAGGACATAAAACTGTTGGAGAGTGTCCAAAGGAGGACAACAAAGATGGTGAAGGGTCTAGAGGGGAAGACATATGAAGAGAGGCTGAAGTCCATTGGCTTGTTCAGCCTAGAGAAGAGGAGACTGAGGGGACACCTCATCACGGCCTACAGCTTCCTCTCGAGGGGGAGCAGAAGGACAGGTGCTGATCTCCTCCCTCTGGTGACCAGTGATAGAACCTGAGGGAACGGAATGAAGCTGTGGCAGGGGAAATTTAGGTTGGATATCAGGAAAAGGTTCTTCACCAAGAAGGTGGTCAGGCACTGGAACATGGTCCCCAGGGAAGTGGTCACAGAACCGAGCTTGACTGAGTTCAAGAAGCATCTGGACAATGCTCTCAGTGATATGCTCTGATTCAGCTGGTTCTGTGTGGAGCCAGGAGTTGGACCCAATGATCCTTATGCATCCCTTCCAACTCAGGATATTCTATGATTTGTAAGCACCAAAATGCAATCTTATACAGTATATTTGGGCATCTTAGAGAGGCCAGAATCCCTACAACATCCATTTCATACCCTGGGTAGGTAGGTACTACCTACTGGTAGGTAGAATTAGCTGGATACAGGCAATGCAACCCACCACATTGCTTTATGAACAAATATGAAAGTGGTCTGTTTTCCTCCCCTTGGGGGCCAGGGAAATGTCAGTTCTGCCATCAAAACCTTCAGGGACAATTTTGCATTTTATAAGCTGCCTTATGCCACGGGTACTGCTGAACAAAAAGCTGTGCAACTGCAAGTGCTACGGTTGCGGGCATGGGAGTTTCTCTCTCAGCTTCCTTCCCTGTCAAGGTTTCCTTCACACACTGATTGATGCAACTCAGATACCTAAAAATATCATCACGCTAATCCAGAGAAATGTTTCTTACACAGCTATAAATCTTCACACAAAAACATGAACTCCTTGGTTAGAAGCCATGGGAAGAGGTTTCCTTGTCTTACTAGCACATACAGCTGCACTTCACCACGGTTACAGGCAAAGACACCACCAAGCTGTGTGGTGTGGTCAACACACTGGAGGGAAAGGATGCCATCCAGAGGGACCTTGACAGGCTTGAGAGCTGGGCCTGTGCGAACCGCATGAAGTTCCAACAAGGCCTAGTGCAAGGTCCTGCATGTGGGTTGGCGCAATCCCAAGCACAACTACAGGCTGCGCAGGGAATGGATTGAAAGCAGCCCTGAGAAGGACTTGAGGGTGTTGATTGATGAGAAGCTCAACATGAGCCGGCAGTGTGCGCTTGCAGCCCAGAAAGCCAACCATGTCCTGGGCTGCATCACAAGAAGTGTGACCAGCAGGTCAAGGGAGGTGATTCTGCCCCTCTGCTCC
>VXBL01003760.1:233789-265432 GCA_013400195.1 Aramus guarauna | reverse complement strand
GTTTAAGGCCAGGCTGGATGAGGCTTTGGGCAACCTGGTCTAGTGGAGGGCGTCCCTGCCCATGGCAAGGGGTTTGGAACTAGATGATGTTCGAGGTCCCTTCCAATGCAAACCATTCTATGATAAAAGTAGCAAAAGGCAGAGCTCACATCATTTTGGTAAACCATATCATAAACCTAGCACTCCGGTGCCTGAAGATAATTTTTTTAAATTAACAAATTCCCTGTCACATTTTAATCCTGAACTATCCTAAATTCTATGGGGTTTTTTGACTATCACTTGGATAGTGCTCCCTAAGCTTCGCTTCCTGTGAGTACTGACCTGTACCGAGCTGGAAATCGATGACTGTACTTTCTCATCACCACTTTTCACACACACAGGTCTTGACAGTCTGTGGGAACCTGCCCTGCTGAGCCTGCTACTGCCAGCTCACACCCTTCCCTTTCCTACGAGGTTACATGGCAGCATGCAAATCCCAGACCCTGTAGAAGCAAGGTGAGCCCAGACTGGAAGGAGGTGGAAGAGCTACAGCTGCACAAGCCCTTTGGCAACCACCTGGGATGTGCTGCAGTAGCTGCACCATGCAATGAAGTTCGGGCAAGATGCATTGGGTGAGCAGAAGCACAGGTCTGCCAGACAGTCACTGTGCAACCACACAGCACGTCACTGCAGTGAACAAGGGTGGTCAGACCACCCTAGGGCGACCAGGGATAAACAATATGTGCCAGCCATCCCAGAAAAAAGGGGGCATCCCTGCAACAGATTTTGGAGAAGAACACAGGCATGAATAGCATCTTCTGTAATGTCCCTTCTCCCCTACAAGCCCTACTCAACAGCCCCAAGGCAGCTTTCTGCATCAGTATTATTTGCTATGCCTGGTTTACAGATAAAATGAGGGCTACAAAATTTTACCAGCAGGGAAACATCAGCCACTTGGTTACACTATAAAGCTTTATTTAATTTGTGTTTGGGGTTTGTTTTGTTTTAAATAATTAAAAAAAAAAGTTAAGTTCCCGCTATTTTCTTTTTATTTCTTAAGGAAACTGTTAAAACCCACCATTCATTCACATGGCAACATGCCGTAGCCCACAAACTATTTTATTCCATCTTATTCTGAGATGTACTGGTAAGTCTAACAAAGGGGGGGGAAAATAATAAAAACATCTCCAAGGTGTGAGTTGAAACCTTGAAATAAAGCCAAAGCCCAGAGGCAGGAGGGGAGCCTGCTGTCATGATTAGGCCCCACTTCCCACAGGAGCATCTCTGACACACTGAAACATTTCTCCACACTTCTCCATATGCAGGTCTGGCATGGAAATACTTACAAGAAATACTAATTCTTGCAGGTTTTCTGGACAACCAGTAGGAATGAAGAGCCATCCCCACAGGCAGGAAGGCGCTGCAGGTATAACCAAAAGCTAGCTCCCTGCTTCTGTCAGAAGCTGCTAATATCTGTCTGGGCCTCACATTACCTTCATTCCTCTCAGCTAGCGCATCCTTGCCTTATCTGCTGCACCGGATGGCTACACAGGAAGCAGGCAGAGCAAAAAGACCTCGGACACTGTTTCCCTCATCTGCAAACAGAGGCCACAAGTCCTTGCTGATGTCAGCCAGGATAAACTCATCAGTAGGAATGAAGTCATCCTGGATGATGCAGAATCACTTGTTTTAGAGTGAAGTTTAGGTTGAGCAAATACAAGTAATTCAGAAAATTTTGAGTTTACTGATACTGAGGTGCTGATCTGAAGTTCATCCCACCAGTAGCTACAAGTATTTTTTCCAGTTTTAGAGAAAATAATTGCTACAACCTGAACTAACTCTCCCTTGTGAAGTGTGTTACAGGGACAACATCCCAAGAAGCAGCAGTGAGGGTCTTTTAAGACATGAAACTCCCCTTTGCAATGCAGTCAGGGATCAAGATCCTACATATTAGTCATGCTGATGTGTTAAAATGAAGCAAAGATATCTGTAAAAGGCAAAGCTCAAAATACTGTTTCAATCAAAAGATTGTGCTAAGAAAGGAGAAGGAATTGCTCTTCCATTAAAAGAAGCAGCGTTTACTATAGAGAGGAAACAGAATGAAGATAAACTCCAGAAGTTTTTGCACTACACACAAATTTAGACTTTTTAATCCAGCATACTGTGAGGCCAATTCTGCCTCTCCATTTTACTTTTTTTGTAGACTAACTAAAAACAAACCACCTTACTGAGATTAACTTTTCCATTCACAAGGTGGCAAATTAGATCTGTCATGCTTGCGGTGGTGGCCATATAAACACAGAGTACACTTTGCCTAAACACAAGCTGCTACTGGGAGAAACGGGCATGTTCCCTTGCCAGCTCTGCTTCATCCTCAGTCACCCCTACGCAATCCTTGCAGTGGAGGCCCTGCAGATTAAAATGCCCTTTCGCTAGCAGGACAACTGCTTGACTTTTCTTGACTGCTGACATGTTCCTTGTCCATCCACTTGTTTCCTTTGAAGTTTTCCTTGCTGTTCAGTTAAGGCAGGAAACATGATACTAATTCAGCAAAAGCAGCAGCCAAAGACATGGAGAAAGTTTTAAGTTTCATTGCAGAAGCCAAAGGGTTACAGAAATAAAAATTCAAAGTGCCATCATTTTTCACCAAAAGCAGTGCTTGAATGGCAGAAAGATATTTATTTTTATCATGGCAGCCTGGGCTTGAAAGAAGCTGGCACAGAACGAGAGAAACTCTGCCTCTCTGCACTTCTAAAGCTTTTATGATGAACACTGTTGGGAAGGAAAGAAACAGCGTGTTTTAACAACTTCCTTACCATGCAGTTAGGAAGTTAAGCAAACAGGACAGATTGAAGTCAGCCAAAGTCAAGTGAACCTTTCAAGGAGTCATTTTCACATCTGCTAACTAGTGATGGAAATACTGGGTCCATGATCCACAGTCACAGTGTGACCCTTCTGCCAGGGGCCCTGCAGGGAGGGGATGCTCTCTCCTGGGGAGGGGAGAGGAACTGGGAAGTACATGAGCTGTGCAGCGCTGCGTGTGGGTTCTCAGAGACGGTGCTCATCACTGGCAGACTGGTAACCACTAAGGTGCCTCCTTGTATTGTTGATAACCTAAAATCCAGGCTGTTGCAGCTCTGTAGTTTGGACTAGAGCACATGGGATGGCAGCCGTGGTTGTAGGAACATAATTGCCTACATCAGAAGTCACTGCTGCAGATTATTTATTATTTTGCTCACCCACTAACAGCAAGAACGACTCCTCTCCAAGCCTCTCCTCCAGCTCTCTTCCTCTTCCTATGGCAAAGGCAACCCAGTCCTTCATTTACAGGGCAACAAAACTTGAGAAAGAGACCAAAGTAAATCTGCTGCAGCAAAAATGCAATTTCTCACCACAAGTTTTGTTTGCTATAGAAAGGCAATGATTTCTCATTACTGTCCATAACACCTTCCTCCCCACCAAGTACCACCACTTTGTCACAGCACCCAGACAAGCCCCGCGTGTTCTTTTGACTTCACACGTACTACCAATATTACTTCAGTCTCACGTAGATGTTTCAACAGTTACTCATTTCAGCTCAACAAAGGAGGTGGCAATGATGCAACGAAAGGATAAGTAAAAGCTTTCCAGGGAAAAACAGTGGATTTTTTGCAAAAATGCTTACTTGCCATGGAAATTTGAAGACTTCCATGAAGAAAAACAACAAACTGACTACTAAATTTTCCACAAGGAACTAATACTTTTCATGAACATAATTTTTTTATTTATTTTAATTTACACAGCAGGTCAGCTAGGCACCCTTCAAGGCCCTCGTGCATACTTTTGTACCAAACGTCATTGCCTATCATAGTAAATAAAGGTCGTTTCTCTGTTTCTCCCACTCCAGGAATCTCTCTCTGAAACTAAAGTTCAGTCTGCCAGAGGGACAATGCTGGTCTCTCTGTTCCAATCTCTTTTTTTCTAACAGAAGATCTAAAATTAGATGGTAAACTGTTCAGGGGTGGATTAAGTGGGTTTTATGATTTATTTTGTCATGAATCTAGTTAATTATCAGGCAGTAAAAATAATCTAAAACAATTAGATCCGACCAGAACTTTTTAAAAAAAAAATCAAAACAAGGGGGAAGAAGAAAAGAATTTTCTTATGGCTATACTTAATGATGCTCATTCACATGTTTTAGCTGTTTTCCCTATTTTCCCATGACTGGAGACAAAGATCTGAAAGATCTTAGTAGTAAATCCTATAAAGGAAGTGAGTCAGCAAAGTCTTGACGAAATCTCAATTCAAATATTTAACATCAACATGAGAACAGACATTTCATCCACACCTTATTTCTTGAGGGGCAAAAAAGTGTAATGCAGCTTTCTGGAGATACAGCTAATTGCACAGCAATAGAGACACAAGAATAAATCTATTAATTAGCTCTCAAAGCCACATTATGTATCAGTTATTAAAATCCCAAGCACCCTGTGCATGTTTTCACCTCTTGGTTAAACCTTACCTTACTTACATAGACACACACAACCCCTCAAAAAAAACAAAAAACCCACAACCCCACAAAGGTTTTATTCCTATCTGGGAGGGGAAAAGGGTTTTTCACAGAAGAATAGAAGACATTTATTCCTCTCCATACCAAGCTGGAAGTATCTCTAAATGCTTAAAGCAGAAGTAATGCCTGAATTTATTGTGCCTGCACTCCTACAGATTTGTTTGCAAAAGTGTTTAATACAGCTGTGGACATTGCTAAGAATAAAAAGCTGATGACACTTGATCCTGGCAGAGTTCGAACACAAACCTCAGCTAGCCCTTTGCATTAACATTCCCATGTCACACCATGGGAATGCCTTCCACACCTTACAATCTGTTCTCCAAACTCTTAAGTGATGGCAAAAATTGTAAGAGAGCTGTAATATAGAATAGATGTACATGTCATTTCCAACAAAGCTGATTTTACCCTTATGACCACTCAATTTTCAAAAGATGAGGTGTAAAATATGACTGGCTTCAAACACAAGGTAACTTTACAGGCATTTCAAACATGAAAAAGAAGTAGACCATAACAATGCTACCACTAAGCTCTTCAGTGAGAGTAATATAAACTATTTAAAACCATTTAGCTAACATCTTTCACAGCTGTTGGGTTGTTCACCGGGGCTCTGATCCAACTACTACTACAACGACCTACAGAAATGCTATGAGAAGCTCCCACATGCATTGGTTGTCATTTTAAAAGCAAGGTAGGATACCCAGCTGTAACACAGGAATACAAATTTGCTGATTATGGATAGCCATCACATCACTGAAGAAAATTAGTAGGATTCAGATGTATAAAAGACTCCTACGTCTTTTACCCCATGACCGGCAGACAGTAAAGACAGGAACATGGGACAGCAGTTGTGCTCTGCTCACTTTAATTTCTTTTCACTCAACTAGACCTTGTATGTCCCAGGTTGAGTACAGATTTATAGCTGAAAAGCTTGATTTTTTTTCATGTTATTTAACTGCAGGGGGTGGGTGGAAAGTAGTTTTTTGACTGTACCACTTCTCTATTGCAGTCCTTTGGCTAAAATTCAATCTGATTCACTTAATAGAATATTGGCAACAGATCAGTGCATCATTACCAACTAAGCATTTTTCCTTCTTAACTTGCAAATAATGTCAGACAACACTGGGTTAGATTGAGTTGGATTCATTTGGCTAAATGTAGACATCTGGAATACAGATGTCTACCTCTAAAAAGTTGCCCTTGGCTTTCTTGTGAGCCCATGGAGACCTAGTCAATGGAGTCTGACTTGTCTCACCCTAACACACACATGTGGAGTGGGCCAAGGGAATCATGCCCTAAAAATGCTTATTTCTTACTATTAATTGTAAGGGCCAACCAAAGGTGAATAGCTACAGACATGAAAAGCATATCACCCAGTCATGCATGTCAGCTTCATTTATTCCAGTGCTGCTGTCACTTTGTCTCTCAGATGACCACTGCTAGCATCTTGTTCCAGACAAATTCCTCAGAAATGTCTTAAGTCATGCTACCTTCCCCTGCAGTAGAATCATTATTTCTTCCAGGGGACCTAAAGTGCTATGAGGTAACAAGCTTTGATAACTGACCTGGAATGAAATGTGCTCAGCATCATAGCTTAGTCCCTTTACCCTATTTGGGAAAGGGATTACATGGAAAAAACACTTTTTTGTATGCAAAAAAGGAAAATTGCACCTGTTCACAGTCCTTCAACAAAAACCTGAATATTAACTGAAAAGATCCATTTGCAAATGCAACTTTAAAACATTAATACACCTTTTTAAGTCATGAATGAAAATATACACATGAATGTAAACATAAAGTTTCATTCAGTTGTAGGTATAGACTGAACTGATTAAACAAAATTCATCCATGTGTATTATCTAGCTACAACAGGTTGTGTGGTAAACTCCACAGCTTCCCTCTCACTGAAGCACAATGCTGATTCCCAACGCCACACTCACCTTCTTGTTCACCACTGCCTCCATAGGAAAAGGCCTGGCACACTGTTTTTGCATGTGGTGGTAAACATTTTAAGGGGTATGGTATGGCTTAGTGCCACAGTTCCCCAACCACTGGCTGGTAAAAATCAAGCATATTTATCCCTTTACCCCCTGCAATTCCGTTCATAAAATCCAGGGGTGAAAGAGACCTATCTAAGTACGGAATATAACACACTGTATGCAAGAGCTGCAGCCATCTCTCATTCCTCTCAGTGACTTCTCCTTCCTTGGATCACCCAGCGGCAATTCTCAAGCACTGAGGGTAAAAGCAGTCCTGACAGACTATCACATCCGAAGGGGAAAGGATTGTTCCTAAATGTGCTTTTGTTCATGACTAGCATGGTAAAAGCTCATGTCTTGTAAGGAATTTTTAGACACTACTATAATATATCCTTACTGTTTTTCTTTTCCTAGAGATGTCCTTCTAATCAGGCTTTCTTTTTCAATCAAATTTTGATTAGAGATAGTTTCTGTAAATATAATTAACATAAAACCCAGCATTACTCACTCTCTCTTCATATGAGCAAGACTGCTCCAAAGTAAGAGAAAAGGGGAACAGCAGAAGGCTTAGTTACGCAAATGATGGTTGTATAAAATGAAAGATAAGCTGAAAATGCATACTAAAAAGTTGTAAGTATTAGTCAAAATATTAGTAAATTAGTGATAATAACAGTAAAAATAAAGATTTGCTTGCATAGACACTTTATGACCCAAAGGCCTTTCCTAAGGGAAAGAAATAAACTTGCATGTTTTTAAGATCGTTTCATCCATCTGTCTAGTGAAGCAATCTTGTGGGTCAAGACTTCCATCATCTGTGTTTACTATATCCATAATAGATTGCAACCCACAGCTTGATGTAGTCCTGTCTTTCATACCCATATTCAGCAGTATCCACCCACAAAAATAACTCCTTGCAACATCTCAAAAGGAAAAACTTTTCTGAGAGTGGAGCACAGATCAAATGCTGATGACAAAGCTAAATAAGAAAATTGCAAGATGTAAACAAATGAGCAAAACCTGACCATACCTCTCCTTTACTGTGTTATTGCCAACTAAATACCCGTTAAGGAAGTTAGCACACCCATCTGAAACACTGCAACCTATAGTTACAGATGCACAGTTTTGACAGTGGTCAGATGACAAAAAGGTTTCAAAAAGAGAAGGAGTGGTTTGCAATAGAGGTACGCTGAATTCCTCTGTCAAAGCCTAGAGTCAGCTGTAAGTCCACCATAGACCAACGAGCTCCTAGGTGGAGTTCAAGTTTGGCAGTAAGCTTCTTGGCAATCTAAGCTAACCTACATGCCATGCTCTCCAGGAATCATAAATCAAGCTCTTTTTGGATAATGCTGAGCTATTGGCAAAGGCAAACTGCTACACAACGCTTGTCTCGTGGCCTACACCTATCATCCAGCCTGGCACTGGAGGAAAGCATTCAGCAGAATGAGAAGATATTTAGCAGTAGGAAATCCAACACACTAAACGACATCTGTTTTGTTGTGAAGTAGATTCCCAGGTATCAATCTATTTATTTTGTAATGAGTCCTTTGCTAAAATATATTGCAAAGCCTAAGTATTTATCTGGCTGACTAGCCTTCCCTCTACCTCACATGTAACACAGATCTCTATACACAGGTTTAGAGAACTTCTTAGAGAATTTGGGAAGGAAAAAAACTAAGCTGAAGAGGAAGATGATAAAAGTATGGCAATTAGAAACACATCTTCATATCCTAAATTCCTTTAAATAGTCCTTGTATATTGACATTACATATATATATATATTTCATATACCTCTAAATATACACATAACTGATGCTCTCAGTTTCTTCATACCTACTTATTTCGTTTCCTGCTTCTCAGCCACCAGCAGAATACTGCACTGTTCAGATGGAAGACTTCAGCTACATCAAAAATAAAATACATATACAAAGTTTTACAAGAGCCTTTTCAAGCTTTGCATTTTTTTTTCTTTTTCTTAATAAGCTACTAATCATTTCTGAGCTTTCTTTTTTTTCCCGGTTTGGATTGAAACTAGAAGGATGAGAGCACATACGTTCCCAGAAATGCCCCTACAATGCATCTACAGACAAGCCAGAACTGGGAAGTATAAAGAGAGGATAACCTTCTCTCATGGGATCTCCAGTCTAAACTTTACTTTCTCAAAAGATTTAGACAGCTTGTATACTCTTTTGGATTATTTTGGGGATGTCTATTTTAAGAAAACAACCCCTCAAACAACTAAATCAAACAAGTTCCTCATCCATCATGGTGACTGTTTCCATGGTTGTTTATAGCCATGAACACTGCTGCTGCTTATACAAGAGTCTGTACCAAAGGCTGTCCCTGGGGCCAAGAGCTCACAATCCAAACACCTGGACTGATACAACCAGTCACTAAAGAGACAAATAGGTCTTAGGAAGTATCATCATGATGCACATGTGTTGCTGTACTTTAAGAATCCCATTGACTTTGTGGGATGAAATCAATGAGGAATCATGGTGGTTTCTGTGCCTCTGGCACAGGTGGGAGCAGTGGCTCCCAAATGGTACTGGTAGTCAGAAAAGCAATAGGAGGAGATCTACAGAACTTTATTAAGCAGCATTTTCAAGGCTGACACTATAAGAACCACTGCATTAGAGACTTAGGGACAGTCATAAAGTAAATGCTTACAAGAGATTAATAGTAATCACACATAAGCATTAACTGTTAAGCTGGCTGCACAACATGCAGATCTCCAGAACTGCACTCAGGAGTACTCCTTTCAAGGCAAAAAAGACAGTGTTAAACACCAGAAGAAAGATTATATACAGATTATGCAGTCAGAAAACTCGGATTTTTAGATAGCTGTCTTGGTGGGTAGGAGGAACACAAGGCAGAAGCCCTGTGAATACATTCTAGTCATTCCCTGAAGCAAGCAACCTTGTGTTGAATCCACTAGCCTTCAGTCAACACAGGACGTTAGATAATTTTGTTACAGAAGGGAAGACACGAAAAAACCCAACAAAACAATGTAGGGCAAAATTAAGACTGTTCCCAAAATAGTAGGGAAAGAAAAATGAGCCATCACAAATATTTAAGTCACTTACTATAAAGTTTAAAAATAAATTCTGGCATTTGTCCAAGTTCTTGGAAGAAACAAATAAAAAACAGTGCTTTGGATAATATTTATTGCTTGCAATGGCTACGGTGTCACAGCACAATTTCATGCAGTCTCTCCATTTCAGGGATGCATTCTGCCACACTTGACTTAATATGTATTGGTCAAGCAGAGATACAGGCAGCACGACCTGCCCCGGGGCATTTATCAGGAATAGAAACACCAGAAGTGGAAGTACTGTCCCAACCAACTTAAATACTCACCCATTCTCCCACACAAGAAGTACCTAGTGGGTTCAGGAAAGGCTTTGAAAATGCTGTCTCACACAAGTAGGGGTTGCTCTGGTCTCCAGGCAAGATCTTCACCCCTTGCTGAAGCCTGGGATAGTTTTTGCCATTAATTTCTGTTGCAGTGCTTGTGTTTTCTTGGCAGAGACTGTGCTCTGGGTTCCTGGACTTGGCTATGCTCCAGGGCTCAGCCTCTCAAAGCCAGTTCATGATTTTTGCTGCTGCAATTCGAGAGCAGACAGGGGCAGCTTTCATGGAAACAATCCCATGGGTAACACAAGAAAATGGAAACCACCTCCTCTAGTTCCCTTCCTGCAATCAAGCATTGGATGGGTTAAACATGTATGTGTGCCAGGGCCCTCCCACCAACCTCTCCAAGTCACAGGGTGCTCAGGGGCTGCCAATTACAGCTGGAGGGCTCAGGCCTCCTCTTCACCATGAGATCCAGAGCTCAATGAATGGGGGCACACCACCAACCTCTCCTGGGCAAGCTGCTCCTGGGGTGGGGGGTCATGCACCACAAATGGGAATTGGACTCACTTGCTTGCTTTCACAGCGGTAACATTTTTCATACAAAATTGGTTTTGTTACCATGTGAATTTGTCAGGCTTTTGCACTTTACCGGGCATGAAGCAATTGTTTCCCCTGGTGGCACATAATCAAGAAGCAATTCAGAACCACTCAGTGATCTGCTTAATCATTTAAAAGGAGCAGCTTATATCTATTACAGTTGCATGAAAGCACCTGTTTTCTCTGAATAAAGAAAATCCTTATGATAAAAAAGTAACAAAAAAAAAGTTCTGCTTTTCAAATTTTCAGTCTGGTCTCAAAGACCTTGTACCTGAAAGACAGAGCAGAGCTTGAAGCGGGGGGTGTGTGCGTTAAAAAAAAAAATATATATATATATCAAAGTTTACAGATTGTGTCACTCCGACACTGTTACTGCTTCTGCACTTGCAGGAACACTTGCCACTTTTTTTTATTATCATTAAAGGACTGAAAACCTCAAAACTTCCTAAAAACATTCAAGATATCTTACAGACAGCGTCAGCTATCCAGTCAGTTCTCAAAACATCCATGATCCACTGCCTATCCCCAGCAAAAAGGGGAGATGCAAGAGGGTAAAGACTTAACATATATTTCATCTTTTTTTTAATAAGTTGCTTTTGTTTTTTTTAAAACTCCTTGGAGCATGATGAATTTTCTGGCTTTTCAATTTTCACATCTTTTCTAGCTCCCAGAGCAAGAGCACACTAGTCAAATAGGCATGTAGAGTGACAGAGCTTAGTCTCTTACACGGAAGGGATTTTAAAAGCCTTTCCATCAGAGCATTGTCCTTATATGCTTGGGCTTCACCAAAACCTCTTTTTCATGGCTAACATTTCACTTGGTGCTTTCTATATCCCAGCAGGTAGAAAATATGTGAAAGTATAAATTGATATAAGACATATCCTGTTTTAACTTACATTCTTTGTTAGTTATTTCTATTTTTACACTCTTTTCTTCTCAAAGTGACATTAGTGTCAATTACCTTATAGTCAATCTTGCCAAATGAGAAGCTGTGTGTCTGCTAATAGGATGAAAATTACTAAGTCATGACAAGTTTAACCAGTTTATTTTTAACTTATTTTGTCATCTAAGGAAGTCTTAAGTGATGCAGTGTGTGTGCCAAAAGAAGCCAGTAGTAAATTTACTTTACTCTCACATTAGATTCCCTTAGATTTACAGCTAACTCTTCACATTTCAGTCTAGAATTTAAACACCAGACCTGAGTCTTCTCCCAGGAGGGGGGGGGAAGGCAATATAAACTATTGCAGGATTCTCTTCCTTTTCATTATTATTTGTTATTACAGTCAGGTTATCACCCAGTCCTAGCCCTATAGTATTAGACACATCCACATATCACAGAGTAAAACATTCAGTGCCTTAAAACCTACGCATAAAGGGAGATTTAAAATAGCTAGAACAACAAGATGGCAATAAAACAAAGCAACTTGCATAAAAAACATGCAAAAGCCATTCATTATTAAGTATTATTCAGTTTTTCATGGAGAAGATAAACGTTCACAAATAATTTCAAGGAGGACTTTATTTACAGGAAATTACTTGCATTATGTATGAGAAATCGGGAACACCAATAGGTGCAACTTAGGCAGAAAAAGTGGTCAATAACTTAACAATAAAGGCAGACTAGAAAATCCTCTGGTTAAATTTTCTGTGAAACACTGAAGTTACTACATTATGTTCTTGGTGGAATCTAATCAGAGAAACTCCGCTGGTGCAGTAACACTGAATTTTTGCTTAAGAATCAGTTAGTTATGTTACACACAGCCTTTACAATATTCCCTTCTGAAAACTGCTCTTTTAAAGCTGTGTAACTCACATGTAGCAATACAAGTTTTAACATCAGATGAAAACAAACGGTACATTA
Organism: Aramus guarauna; assembly: GCA_013400195.1. Lineage (NCBI taxonomy): Eukaryota > Metazoa > Chordata > Aves > Gruiformes > Aramidae > Aramus > Aramus guarauna. The sequence goes on along the minus strand of VXBL01003760.1, from coordinate 253,116 downwards.
TACTGTGAGCCAGTCAGAGGACACCAATGGAAGAAATAAACCCTCAAAATTAGTTTGCATATATTCCTAAAATTTGATTACTTCACTGCTTTGAGGATAGCTTTCAAAAGTATGTATTTTCAAAAGTATTTCAAAATGCTTTTTTTTTCCAAAGATGATCACTTTTTCAAAACAAAAGTGACGACTGAAAGCAAGCACAAGGGCCATAAACATTTGATGGGAGAAAAGGCCATTGTAAAATCATGACGCACCAAAGTGAAGAAGCTCAAGCCAGTTTACCTAATGCATCCAATCTATAAGAACATCTTGTATATGAAGTCAGGAAACAAGCTTAAGCACCTGCCATTCAGTCAAAGACATTGTAGGCAAGTGAAAAACAATTTGAATTCCTGGATAGCTACCTGTTTCAAATCTCTGGAGGAGCACAGCAGGAACAACATGCAGGTTCCAGGCACAGAATACTAAACAGTCCCTAGAATAACTGGGACTCCAGGAGAGGTCGTGGAGCTCTACGAGGGAAATCGATAATTAAAATTATGTAAAAAAACTGAAAGCCTATGCCAGGGATGTAACTTTTGATCACCAGCACAACCAAAGGGATCTACAATTACACTACTGCATATTGAAATGCTGGTGGGGGTGAGGGTAACGGCACAGGGCATGGGCCTTTCCTCAACTGTTTCTGGACCTCAGGAGTTCAAGATTAATTCAGTTCTACAGCTGAAGTTACATACTGGGGAGAAAGGGAGAAAAGGCATTTTCTGCCAAAAAAGCTCCATGCCTGCAACCTATTACTCCCACATTTCTTCAAACACATTGTCAGGCACTTTCGGCATGAATTAGGGCACTGGATTAACATTACATGCTGCCATGCAAACCAAACCCAGCATCTGCAAGAGTCTCCCAGGAGACTCAAGTCTGTTCTGACTACGAGAATGTTATACATTTGGAACATATCCTGAAGCCACAGCCAGCAAAATTAATTGTTTTCTTTTTAGCCTAAAGAAGAGTTTTTTGTTGGAAGTTTCCTCCAATGTTTCCCAATGAAGTACCTTGCTCATTTGTTCCTAAGGGCAGCAAAATGAAAGGGTGATAATTTTAGGTAGTCCCCAGTTTGGACAGGATAAGCCGACCATGTACATGTGTGTGTCCGAGATTACCGCACAGACTGATATTCCTCTATGTGTTATAAACAGGAAAACCACTGAGACAAACAAGCTCTTCCCTATTGTAATTTTCTACAGCAAGACTCTAGCATTAAGTGTTTTCACCTCAAGTGTAAGTTTGTCCCAAAGAAGTACTAATAAACTTTTACGGCACAATTTGCCATCATGTGTTTAGTTTATATCACTCTGTACAAAACACAAGCTTAGAAAATTTCTAAACCAGTAGTGTTGCCTTCTTTGTTGCTTCTTTCCACCTGAGAAAACAAACCCTTTGGTTAACCAGGAGCGCCAGAGAAAGCAAAAATATTCCTATCTATCATTACCTGCCTTTTGAAATGACTTTTCCTAGCACAAAGTGCAGCACCTCTTTTATCTCTGTGTGGCCATTCACTTCCTAAAAGTGCCATCACTGGGAAATGCAATGACTCCTCTCAGACAACAGCTCCACGGATGGCCTCTCAAATCCGTGGGCTCTGGTATCCTCCTCCCTAAAAGAGCCATGCTCCATCCAGGCCTAATTCTGCCCCTCCTGGTTCTCCAAAAGGTTTAATCTGCAAATGAAATCTCTTTTTGAGGAACTGTAGTATTGGACAAAAACACATCAATGGGCAGACAGTAAAGCCAGAGATATGCCTGCTACTGAATGTCTAAGAGCAGCAATGAAGCGCCACGCTTCATTAAGAACTTACATGCAATAAAAGTAATTCTCAACTTCATTAAAACTTAAGAACTATGTATTTTTGAGAGACTTCTTGCGGGGAAAAAAACCGGTATTTCTTTCCCGTTACAGAATATATTAAAGGGACAAGTTTATCAAAGGGCTCAAAATTAAAGTGTTGGATCCCCTTACGGTTTAGCAGGGAACAATGCAGTTGAAAAAAGGCAGGTAAAAAGAAATACAAGGCAGGAAAAGCAGAATTTCTGCAGCTGTTGTGCTGTAAGTCTACTCACTGAGCCTCATTCAAGATATTTATTTCATTTTAGGAACATAAAAATCTCTTTATGCGGATCCATGAATGTGATTAACCAGGCACTTTGTCTGACTGCAGCTCCACTAGAGCAACCAAGTTTCTGCCTGGGCCATAAACAGTGTACTTGGCCCTTTTCATACATGCTGGCAAAAGTTGAAGATCGACAGTGAACTAAAGTAAAAACCTTGCTAAAACTTGAAGTAGAATGGCTTTTTCTTGTTGTTTTGTTATTTTTGTAATGCACAAACTTTGTACAGAGCAGAAAACACTCAAAGACACTCTCCAACCAGAAAGGAGGAGACATTTGCCACCCAGTTGTATCATCTGTCAGTGTGAGGGGAATAAAAGTGGTTTCTTTAAAAACCTGGGAAGATGGGCAGGGGAGGGCATCCATGTAAAACCTCTGCCTTCCGCTCACAGCTGAAAACTTCCCACTAGCCTCAGGAAACAAGACCTTTTGGGCTACCAAACAGCCCTACTAGCTACACTGCCCACCAAAACATTTAATAGCACAGTATCTGCCACAATTTGTTCTCCTACGTAGCTGCACTACAGGCCCCAGCAGATCTTACAGTACTTAACCATTTGCGGCATGAGGTCCCCTCTGAAAGGATACTAGTGCCAGGCATATTTGGCAGCTTCATTTAGGCCACATTGTGGAGGACAGTTTTGAACTTGAGTATATTATGCTCACCCTTGAAAGACAATCTTACTTGCTCTTGGTGAACCTTGCAAAAACCTCTGGAAAAGCCAAAGACAACTCCATGGTCGTTAACAGTATTTAAATCTCGACATCGTTAACGCTGAGCTCAAAGATGTCAGTCTTCCCATCAGCTCCTAATACTCTTTCTGGTATGTCTAAATCCCTGTACTTAAGAGACAATGAAAAGGAACCCAAAGTTATGTAGCTAACAACTGTTCTTCCCTTGCCCATATGAGCTACTCAGAATAAAGTGTAGTTTCTCTTCTGTCTGGCTCATTTTTCAAGGTGAAACATCAGCTCTACACAGTGCCAGCCAGAGCGTATCCAAAGAGAGAGGGCTGGTCACTTTACAACAGAGTAAGGCAACAGAAAACACTATATTTATTTTGCTAAGATCATATTTATTTTGCTCTGCTGGAGGGGAGGCAGGTGTGCTAATAGATTATGAGCACACTTTGTGCAGTTTTGGAACACAGAATTGTTCCAGAAAGTATGCTTCTGTAAATAAACCTCTGTGCTTCATGATCACCCAACTTATCCCACAGCTCTTTATGACTGAACATACACTATGACTGCATCTGGCTCGGCCTGACAGTTTCTCCAGTTGGCTCAGCAAAAGGGTAAAAAAAAAATAAATAAATTCTATAAAACAACAAAAAGGAACAAACCCAAAGATATCAACTGTGCTCTTGGTCTTAGCGCTGAATCTCACTGTGGTCATCATTCCTGGCAACACTACACAGCAGCTTTCATCTTTCTTGCAGCGACAATAAACTTCCTGCTGCAGGCTAGAACAGGTCACCGCTCCTTTTGTCTGCCCAGTGGTCCAAACCTTGTGAAATTCTAGATAACTGTGACTAAGTTTTCATAGCTGTTGCTGCTGTGAAAACAGTCTCTGGTTCAAGTGCTATCCCCTGACTTGCTCTGATTTCTCTCCTCTTTCAGGGAGAGGTGAGCAGGACCAGATGGGTCACTACCCAGAGGAGCTGCACTCGCTGAGGGACCAGTTTTTGCTTCCTCCTCCAAGCAGTAGCTATCATCCACATCCAATATGCGATCATCATTGCAGCACCAGCATCTCAGGAAAGGCCTCACCAAATGTGAGCAACCAGGCTCAGCCTGAAGCCATCAAACCTAATTTGAGTGCTTCAGCAACAAGCTCTGCTGATAAACCCCATCTTCAAAAGGCTCTAAGTTGACAGTATGGGACAAACCAGCCCAATTTAAAAAAAAAAACCACAACCAAACAAGCAAGCCCCAAAAAACAACCAAAACCCAAAAGAAACTAAGACTTCAAGATAAGTTCTTTAGTGTCTCTGGCTGTCTCTGTCTCCTGTAACACCACCAGCCAAATCTTAACGTAGAGATGCTAATTCACAGGCAGACAACTTTCAGAATAAAGTTCATCTTGCAAATGATACCATCTCTACATCATGTGATGATGAGACTGAACACTTCACTACCCAGACTCTAGGAAAAAAACAGATTACTATGGTTTAAGAATAAAAGACTTCAATACACACATCCCCCTCAGATGAGATCAAACAGCTACAGAGGGAGAAATATCACCACAGACAGTGACTAAAACTGGCAAGCACTAGAGATGAAGTTGTGAGAGATCAGCACCCAGAGTACTTTTAGAGACCTGAGGTAACAGTGACGCATGGCAGACAAAGGCCAGAGACATACTTATAAAAAGGCAAAATTTTGGCTACAGAATTCAGCAGTGAACAAAACACAGCTGTGCAATTTCTGTTGAAAAGGTGGCATTTTATTCCAAACTTGCCTGTACAAACACACAGCATGAGCTCCTCACCTACATGCCATTATAAAAAAAAAAAAACCTTTGGTACCACTGCTCCTCTGTCACTTCTCGGCCCATCCTTCCCATGAGCTAAAACCGGATCCATTAAGAGTTAATATGATGAGCAACATGAGACTGCTTAAAACAACTAGACAGTCACCAAGATAAAGATCTCTGGAAAATATAAATGCTGTGTCTGGTTTAATCATGTGCCAGGACTGCTGATGGTGTTTGAAGCTATTACAACGTTCACTCTGCACACAGACAGCAGTGACTGGTAGCAACAGGCAGCCCAGCTGGCTGGCCTGCAGTGGGGCAAGAAACCAGACGGTGCTTCTTTAATAAATGCAAGAATCGTACAAGGGGCTTTCACTATCATCACCATTACACCTTTGGGATAAATTAAGAAAAACAAGTTTTGACCCTACATAATCTGTGGGCACAATGTGCTTTGCTGTCTCTGTCAAATCCTCTTGCCCTATCCACAGGTAAATCTATCCTAAATACTAGCGGAGCCCACATAAGCAGGAAACAACCAGGGCAGTTACTGGACGTGGGAAACAATGTTTCCTCAGACCTGATACCCTGATCACAGCACGTGTTAAACACACAACACACAGCTTAAGTCTTCTCAGCACCATCAAACAATTGCAGTTCCCAAGAGAAAACTTTACATTTCAGCTGCAGGCCTAGATACTAAAATTAAGCAGACACTTGTAAAGCTTCCAAATCCATTTATTTACTTCATCTTTTTCGTTTCTACCCACTTCTGCACCTCAGGTCTTGCTCCTTTTAGTACCACATTCCATTTTCTCACATTTATGTTTGCCATTCCTTCTACCAAAAACCAAATCCATTTTAAAAAAAAAGTTAATCAGATTAAAACTTTTGCTTCATTTTCCTCCAGCAAAACTGACAGGTTACCACATACTGTATTTGTCTCCTGTTACTACTTTTACTATTGTTGAAGGAGACTGGCAGCACCATCACCCCCGGCTGGCTGGAGAACGAACTGTGCAGCCGCAGAGCACCTCCAAGAGACAGCAGGGATCAGCTACGCAAAGCCAGCTATCCTCCTGAACATTTCAATTAATAGCCACTTGCACCGGCTGTCCATTTTCTACTGAACATATCAGTCAAACCTCCAAAGGTTGTTTAAATTAAAACAAATGCAGCTTTTGCAGATGAAACCTGAGGCATTGCGAGTATTGGAATTACTGTCTAGGTATACTAAAGAATTAGTTTCTTAATGAGAAATCAAACATGTTGCAATGGACAGGAGAGGCAAAAGAAAAAGAATCAGAAAACTGCATCTCTCCTCTACTTCCCCATACCCACTACAAAATCAAACCCAAAGCATTTTGAAGTCTCAAGGCATTTCCATTTCATTCTCTGTTCTCAACCAGGAAAAGCAATTTTTCTAATGAATTACCATAATTCTAGCAACTTGAACTGTAATTCAGTAGCCTGCCTTGTACAAGATCAAGTTCTGAGCTATCTTACAAGCCTTCCAAGATCCATTTATTTCAGTCACACAGTTATGAGGAAAGACAGACACTGATACTCAAATTCATTAGCAGCAATAAGAACAGTAGCTCCTGTCCTGCAAGGGGACCACAAATAGGAAAGGAATCAAGCTCAAAACATTGAGACTTATCAATTGCAAAACAATTTAATTATTATCCCTGTCAGTTTATTTGCAGCCTGCAAGTCTTTCAGTGCCCAATTTCACTGGGGTCTCAAGATCAAATGCGTCAAAAGAAACTGCAGCAAGCTTACATAGCTCTAGTTTTTCCGCGACTTTTCTCAGTCTTTCTGTTTTATGCCTCCAACGTGCTAGAACTACATGTTGGTAAGACCACGTCATTCAGCAAGGCCTGGCACAGGCTTTCATTTAACTAACACAACCTACGGAGCTCCACCACATGCCATTTGGATTGGACACCTTGTTTACCCAGTAGGGTTTGTCGAGTTAGCACACAAGGGCACGCACAAGTCCAAACAGCTTCTCTATCCTTGATCACCAGTAGTCCAGAACTGACATCCTAATGTTACCATATAAACCTATCTGTCACTGGGGATTCAAAATGAACAATAATAAAATGGACAGATTAAGGATGCAACTGCAAACAACCCCATTTGCCATGGAGGCCAATTTGTCAGGCATATAGTAAAATAAAAGGAAGGAGGAAAGTCTAAGTGAAATACTTCATATATGTTAAGACCACATCTTTTATCACCCATTCCATCACAAAACTATGCAATCAGGGAGATTTCTGGTTGGAGTTTGGGGAGGTTTTTTTTTTTTATTTTCAGGTTTTTTGTTTTACTAGCTGTTACTTAAGGATAGCAGTGAAAGATCATGACCCCATTTGCATTCCTCCAGAGTCTGCAGAGCTCTCTTTGATGTTTCTAATGTCATGTAGCCTCGTGGATCATATCACCTTTCCCATGAAAGCACAGGGATTATCTTTCTCCACTACTTCACATTCTCCCTTACACGAACAAACACCACTTCCTGCTATTCTTCCAACTGTGAAAAATAGCTGCTTATATCATATAGAAAGCCAGTAGCCTTGTTTGTTAACCAGCTGTTTTGCTTTAAGTTGTTGGTGTTTTTAAACATGTTTAAATGTTTCTCTTGCCTATAAAAGTCAAATTTCACAGGAATTAGCCAGAAAAATAGTTCTCACCTTTGCACTCCTAACATCAGCTAGAAATGCTACAATAAATAAGTTTCCTGGGCTCGTTGCCCTTTAACAAATTCTGTTCAGTGCTCAAAAACTAAACCAGGACTAATGTGAAAGAAATCATTATTGGGTTAAGATAGAAAGGGACATGCTCCTTTTCATCTGAACTCAATACATTAAAACCTAACCAGATGTGCTCACTTGAGAGAGACTAGAATTAGTAAAGTCACAGTCACATTTTCTAAGTAATGTTAAATCTCCTACATCTACATTTTATTTAATGAGCTTTTCCACAGCCGAAAGTAAAAGTTGTTCTAGAAACAAAAAACCATGGATCATAGCTAGTCTCTTCCCAGAGATCCCCACAACTTAACAGGACATCGTTTCCTCTGTGGTGGCCCCTTTATTTATTTTATTTTCTATCAACATTTTTTGCATGGCTGTTGAGAAAGTCAAAGGATAAATTTTATCTCCAGTTCTCACAGTTTTTAGGTACAAAGAAGCTTCCTGGAAAAGTTTATACATTTAGGGATGTCTGGACCTGCTGGATTCTCAAAACAAGACAGTGCCAAGTGATATCCACTGAATTTAGGTCATACTATGGGAATACGTCCTTCTGTGAGGAGGATATGCAACTCAGCCACACAACCGTATTGCCTCATACTGCTCTCTAGACTGGTGATACAGATTAGTGCTTGTAAGACATATGCAGTTTAAGAGATAAATCTCCTTCCTATATAATTTTCAAATCCATTTTATACATTTCTCAGCTGAGAAGAAAACTGTTGTGCTCGCTTTGCAAATAGAATGGCACCTGGGTGACATTTCTTCAACAACAATTTTAGTTATTTTTGCCAAGCAAAAATAACTACAGTCTTGGCAGACCCTGGATGAAGAGTTTGTCACAGGAAGAACAGACTCTGTCTATGTCCCATCATGTCTGTAGAGCACTCTCTGTATCCCTAGGACCATGACATATGTGAAATTAAGTTATCCCACTGCTGTTGTCAAGCCCAGATGAAATCCACCAGGGTGCTCTTCAAGCCCAAGAGCCCAACTGCTTCAGGACAAACCCCACGTTTTCCCAGCATCACCATGCAGATTGCATCACCACCCCCTTTTGCAGTCAGGCCTTACACAAAACTAAACACTAAACCTACTGCTCATACCAAAACAAAAATTTGCCTCCTTAAGTATAACAAGTGTAGCAATAAACCAAGCCAAAAGAAGAAAGAAATCCTCTGCAAGTGTGCCTGATCAAAAGTAAATAAAATACATATTCCTGGCACCAGGTCTTGGAGCCCCAATGGTGCTCAGACTGACAAATCATGCCAAGCAAGATGTTCTGAGCTTCCACCCAAAAAACTTCATCCACCTGTCAGGAAAACAAAGAACATCTGAAGCCAAGCAGCAGCACTTTAATTGGTTAAATATTAAAAAAAAAAAAAAAAGTGGAATTGCAACAAGGCCAATGTAAGTAAGGACAGGAATTAACTGACCTTGACATATGCTAGGTAATGCTCACACTTTTCCTGCATGTACGACAGTTGTAACTTCTCTGTTATCTGCCCCACTGTCTCTCCAGAAGTCACAAAGTAAACTCTGGGTTGTTGGCTCTTTTCCTTCTTTGCCACATCAGCAGTCAAGTTATAGTTCAAACCTGTTTTAAAAAGGAAGAAGAAGAAAACAAAGGATGTCAGTGAACAATAGTTATTTTCTAGCCACCTATCAATGGATCCTGTTGCCCGTGGGACATGTGTGTTTGAACAAAGGTCAACACTTGCAGGCACTCAATCAATCACTAAGTTTCCTGTGGCTGCACAAAACCAAATCCAATTACTAATGTACACCCAAGTTTCATGTTAGTACGTTCCCCAGCCCATCCTTTCCCATAGGAAATGATGTGTAAAAATACAGCTAGACATGCACATTAATTAAAAAAAACCAGAAAACCAAAAGATGCTTAAACTACGTTGCTAACAGAAAAAGCAAAAACACAACACAGACAACAACAGCAGAAGCCTCAAGCTTTGTTTTCCTTCTATAACAGCACAAACCATGCAGATGTCAACCAGGATGTGGCACTTCCTGATAATTGCTTCTGTTGATTTGCAGTCATCTTAGCATTTAGACCTTAACTAGAGATCACTGCCTTGCGCTCAGTAATCCCCCTCTTAGATGTTAGACATCCCTGGCAGCTTACAGAAGATGTACCCAGAGACTAATGAGCTGTATCTGTAAATCCTGTTTCCTGCTGTTCTACAGAATAGGTAGCTTAACACAATCAGTTGGTTTGTGACTGAATGTATCTGTATCCAAAAGAAAACTTATTTGTTACCTGAAGTAGTTGTACAGTGATTGAATAATCCAGGCAGCCTATACCTTTTCTGTTGGTAAATCCAAGAACAGGAGCAATGAAACTCCAACAGAAGCATGAACGCTTGTTCTGCTGCTGCCTACAGCCAAGGCAAACACTGGCTGTAAGGTCCTTTCACTCATCACAGACCACGGCTGTACTGATTTCAGCTGCTATCAAGGCAATAATGGGAATACCATGAGATTGGCTCACTATAAATGGCTTAATTAGTTGATAATCTTTGTTAACAATAGCCAGCACCAGCTCCTGTGCTGATTTATTACATATGTAGGGTGCTTGCCAAATTATTGCTTTGGCTTTTATTTATGTTTTAAGTCCTTAATGATTGATGCCAGATAATATGCTCCCCATAAATGTAAACTTCTTTAAAGCCAGAATTTTATAAACAAGCACTGTTAATGTAACATATTGCTGGACTGAGGTCTTCTATATCAAATTTCAGCAAGGGTTCGTTGCTGGGTTTTGTTGTGGTTTTATTTGGTTTTGTGGTGGTGTTTGGTTTTTTTTAATCAATGAAAATCCTAATCTCTCTAAATTAACATGGCAGACAATGCTATCACGTCCAATCATTTCTCCTCCAAAATTTCAGTACCTTGAAGAGTTTATTTAAATATGTTGTAAAACTTGGTACAAAAGTCTCTATTAACATTCATAATTCATGTAATTCAAACCAACCCCACTTCCATTTGCAGTGTGTTGCATTCTGATGAAAATTCATTCACAAGTTCACACAAAGCAACCAGAGACATACACTAGGTAGTATGAAAAGCCACAACTGAGGAATCAGCATAACTACCATCACAAGGCTTCACCTGAACTTTTTTTGCTTGCTTTTGGCAGAATTACTTGCTTAGAAGGATAATGCCTTGAAAGTATTTCAAACTCTGACAAGGTCAGCACCAAAAACTCTCACTGAATTGGTGTTTGCTCAGTCCCACTAAAGAGCACTACCTAAAGAGAAACACGGGGTTTAGCCTGTTTAAAATCCCAGCAGTTTCTTTCTTAACTTTTTTTTTCTTTTCTGAAGTATGCACATCCCACACCCATCCCCAATTGTCTCCCTTCCGCTTTTAAGACCTCACATGCATACACACATGCTGAGGTCTGTACCAGTGTCCCAAGAATAAAGACAAGAAAATCTGTTTGTAAATCCAGGCCCTGCGTAGGCAGAGGCAAAAAGCTGTGTGGGGAGACAGAGCCCTCTTCAAAGGAGGAGCACCAAAGGCAGGCAGGGCTGCAGAGCTTGCAGGGACGTTGGGGGAGGTTCAGAGGCTCTCCAAAGGAAGCACGACGTATTACTGACACTGAACAATTTCTCGCTGCAGGCGTGGAGACGCATCCCAACGTGAACCCCATACCAGGCCTCTGAGCAAAGCAATCCCAGCTACCGTCTCTCCGAAATGGCAGTGGATGTTTTCAATCAAGCAGCACAGTTCCCATCCTCCACCCCGCCTCCCCTTTATTTTGACAACTTGTTTCTATGTTATATCCAATGATGTCACATCAGTGGAAAAACTGAAATATCATGAGTAAGGGTTTTTTTCCTTTTCCCCCCAACCTCATTGCTTCCAAAAATCAGCCAGGGTGGGGAGATAACTGGCCAAACTTAGCACTGCTGGTAGTGTAAGTTCCTCCTGCTCACTCCAGTACAAGACAGAGAGGCAAGTTTTCATTAGCAAATTAACTCTTCTGTGTAATGCCTTCAAATATTTGTCCAGCAGCTTTAAGCACATCTGATTAGAAATGTTTCTGGGGATCTGCCCACCCAAATTCACACGATCAAAATAAAACATTGGTATGGATTTGATGAGCTCAGATGAAGGGCTTGATTCTTTTAATGACTATTCCTTTTCCATAACTAAAGTTAAATGCCTAAAAGCTTTGACAACACTCCCTCTGAGAAATTTTTGGTCCTATGTGCAAGAGGACCACCAGCCAGCAGACCAGGCAAGTTACTCCAACCAGTAAATGGCAGCAGGCATTTTATAATAAATTTTCATCCTAAGTGGCACATACATATTAATGATGCAAGAATCATCCCCTCATAGGGCTCAAGGCAGCCCTGAAACAGAGAGAAATGAGGAGGGATTGAAATCAGGCAGTGTATCCTCTGAGCTAAACCGGGAATCACAGCTGGCTGTGCTAATGGAGGGGTTACACACCCTGGCACATCCCTTCCTCGCCTACTCAGATGATGCTAGAGCACACAAAAAACAGGCGGCAAAATGTTCAGCAGGGATAAGCACACCCATAAGTGCTTGTTAAAGTACTAGCTATAGTACTGATTTGCAGGGGGGAAGGAGAGGCACCACATGGAGAAAAGTAAGAACTTACTGGATAATAACAAAAAGCCATTGGAAGAGGAATGTGTTTCTTTACTGTCTCTACCACTAATCACGAGGAGAAAATGATTCATTAATCTTGCTTGAGGAGAAAATTCTTGAGTAACGAAAGTATTAAAAAAAAATTGCCCCAGGAAACGACAACATACATAGGACATTCCCCCCCTTCTCTTCCAAAAAGCTTTCCTTTTCCCCTTACTTCAAACCTTGTTTCAAATCCTCTCTCATAGTGTTGTCCCTAGCTGCTAAGTAGGGAGCCATCCTTGCTGCTCCATACACTAAACATCACATCCCTACAGCATCCCTGCTTCTGAGGCATTCAGAGGGTAGCACTGACCCAGGCCTGCATCCAAGCAGACTGGAAAAATACAGACAGAAACAACACTCCTGCACCAAACTACAGCAGGTTATAAGAAGAGGAGTGTCCACTTTCATTAGGCATGTTTCTTCAGCCCTAGAAATTTATTCAAACAGACTGAAAACATCAAACAACCTATTATTCCACACTAAATCTCACACCAGTCTTTCAGGTAGGGAGGGACCAGTCTTTGGGACAGGAAGACAACCCTAGAAATGGACCAACAAACAAGCGATGCACATCTGAAGTGAAGAGTACAGGAGAAACTTTGAAGCAGTTTCTAGCACATCTGCCAACTCTAGGCAAATGCCCCAAACCCTTCATTTTCATAGCCACTAAAATTCACCTAATTCTCACATTGGCTCTATTGTTGTTATTATTATTATTGTAGAGGAAATTATCCAGACTGTGAGCACAAGTTTACTTCCATTCTTCTGCAGGGATGAAAGCAGAAGCAGCACTTGATGCACAGAGATGCCAGCAGCCTCCCTTTCCTTGTCCTGGTCACCAAGAAGCACACGGTCTGAACAGGCTGAAGCCTGCTCATCCAGGCTAGGAAAGGCCTTTCTTTCATCCCTGCCTTTCCCTCAGATACAGAGACCCCAGGGAAGACAAAGCAATGGCCCCTCAAGTGAGGGAGGAGCAGCCTAAGTGAGATTCGGAGGTGAAAGAGTGAAAATTTAAAATGCCGTAGTTCTCACACATCCAAGACGTACCAGAGGCTGTCTCTGTTGGTGGGCATATGACTAGACACTCAACTCTCCAGCAAGCACTGCGGCAGAGCGAAGGGTCAGACAATGCCTGGCACACAGTGCAGAGCACATGCTTCACTTGAGAATGGCTCTTCATTCAGACAAAACCATTTCAGGAATAAATTCATATTTCTGAAGACTGTAGTCTACAAACAGTATTCACAAAATGGATAGGCATTATACTGTCATTGGCAGCATCAGGCAGTATCAATAAACACAGATCCTCAGATAGTTGTTACCTGACCAGTAGACTTGCAACTACCACTAGAAGAAGAAGGAAAAAAGGAGGAAAGGAGGAAAGGAGGAAAGGAGGAAAGGAGGAAAGGAGGAAAGGAGGAAAGGAGGAGAGTGGGGAAGATTCATAAGCAAGTGTGAGGCAGTGCTAGATGAAGACAACTTTCCTTCACATGCCAGTTAACAAAATAATCGTATGTTCAAATAAGCCTTGAAGACACACATTTGCCACAGAAGAATGCTGCCTGCACATTCAGCTTGACTTTCTAAATATTGTGAAGTAGGTGACCAACTTCAGCTGCCCAAAAGCAAAAGCAATGCTCAGCTTTTCACCAGTAAGCAGCAGCCTTGAGCGTCCACACTGACAAGCCTTAGGGGAGCAGTGTTTCTGGGGAGCACTGTGTTCTCGCTGTCTGACTTAACAGACCACCCCCAGACATCCAAAGATGAGACAATCCCAACACTTTTAGCCACAAAACTTTGACGTAGCATTTTAACACCTCGCTATGCCTTTCAGAATCTGAACTGGACCATGATGTACTTACAGGGATATTCTATTTCCCACACACACACATTTAACCATGCGAGAGAGGAACCATTGCAATATTTCCATAAATTGTTCCACCCTTTGTTAATTGATACTCTTCAAATGCAATATAAATAAAATGGCCTGATTGTTAGACTACAAACTGAACGCTTATTTGAGATATTTTATCCAAATCATATCCCCACGGGGTTTTATATAGTCAGATAGTTCTGGATGCAATATTTTCAAGACAAATCACTTTGCTAGAAGCATTGTATAAAAGGACAATGGTTGGAAGTTTTATAATCATCTACTTAAAAGTAAAAAAAATTCTTGTAATGAGATGGATGGTACTCGTCGAAGAAGATGCACATGTGCTTTCACCACAATAAATCATCGGGAGTACAGTTTGTATGACAACACAGAGGAATTCAACTGGCTTTTACAAGACATGATGAACAGGAAGACAGGTCTTTTGCGAACAACGGGAACAGAAATTCAGATTGGAAAAAAAGGCAGCTCACTTCTTAGCCACATGTCCAGAAATATGAAATGAAAGCAAAGGGAACATTTTAAACAGTACCCTCAGGAACATAAGAAAACCTAGATTTCAGAAAATCTACTCAGTGATTTTCAGAAAGGGATTAACACCCCTGGAGCACTCAGAGATAAGTATTTTCTTAACTGACAGAGTAGCAGGCAGTACAAAAAATACTTTATCAAAGCATGTATTTGTCTGCTGAGAGTGATCACTTACAGGGAAGGAAAAAGTGCAAAAACAGAAACTGAAGTCTCAGTTGCACCAATATGTTAGAATCCAGAGGAATCTTAAATTTAGTAACTTCACTTTTTTGAGCTGGTCAGGTGACAAAGTGACAACCTGCAGAGAGCAACTTCAAGAAGCAGCTTGTAGTTCTCGCTCCACATGAACGGCAGGAGAATTAGCAAGAAGCTTTTTTCTTTGCCAACTAAATTTAAATCCAAATACTGCAGCAGGCTCTGCATACTGGGATGCATAGATGCAACTCTCACCCTTCTCGATTAATAGCTCAGAAATGCTGGGGCACAGAGCAGGAGGAGGCACTGCTTCCCCCAGCTCCTCACAAGACTAACTGCAGAGATGCAGCACGCTGTGAGGCTGAGGCATCTTCCCTGAGCAGCTCACTGCAAGTCTTCTGCCATACTAAAAGCACAGTGAAGGTAAAACGTCGTGGCTGAACTAAATAAACCCAGACCTTACAACATTTAGAAATGCTGTATCCATCCCCATACCACTTCACACAATATCTAAGACTTGTAAACATTGGGATGTAAAAGACATAAGTAATATTTTAATGCAGCCAAGATGTAAAGGCTTGCACAATTACATACCTGACACAATTCCACTCACCCAAGAAACTCCATGTGTTTTAACAGAGACTAACTAATCTGGAAGATATTCTTGCCATCAGTAAAATACTGGGCTATTTACAATAATTTTAGAGACAGGTAAACTGATGCACATAAAAGAATTTGCTCATGTCGGGTAGGAATTCAGATTTATAGTGCTCTGTTTCAAGAGCTCCTTGTAGACTCTCAAAAACTATTAATCCAGAGCAAATCACACGTGTTTTCTGATAACATTGATAGAGGATATGGATACAGAAATGGGTTATCAAGAGGTAAACAGGCAATATGAATTTACAAAGTATCAATTACTTCTGTGTTCTCTTTCCTTGCAGTAAGCCCAAGGACACATTTCCCTCCTTTCACTGAGAAGGAACTGCTCCATTATTATGTCAGCCTCATCAGAAGGTAAAAACACGCCCAAGAAAGTTCCCAGGTAACCTTCAACTTTCTGTAATGGTATAGCCCAGCCTACCTTGAAACAACTTATTTCGCATAAAAGCTCTGTTACTGACTCCAAAGGGAGTCCTTGACTCCAGGTCAAGCTGCTAGCGTGCCCCTGCCCAGGGCTGGTGCAGGTACCTTACCTATTTCTCCAGGAACACGCTTGCCACCGAAGCGAAAGCATGCTGTGACATTGAGGCAGTTCACCGGCTGCAAGCCATCATGGCACTGAGGAGCTGTGATATTGATGGACGCAGGCAGGAAAATGGAGATGTCCATGGTAATGACAGGCCTGGATCTGGAGATCAACAGAGAAGTGGAATTGAGTGATCATTTGGAGAGATATTTTCAGCCAAAGGAAAATAAAGCAAATTTAGTAAACTGCACAATATCAAGCAGACATGAAAAATAAGAGACTGCATTTGAACTATAAGATAAAACGAGCACTCGATCTAGCTGGCAAGGACTACTAGTATCTGAATGAAAACCATAATGTGAGCTTGAAGTTCATTCAGATACAGACTGCAGGCAGGCAGCTGAGGAAACTGGTAATATATAATAATAATAATCTCCAGCAAAAGTTGCATAAAGCCTTTCTGATGACTGGAGGATAACAGAATTAGCACAATGGCAACCAAGGACAAGAAGCTCATGCAAGTGAGACTGCTTGCTAGGCAGCCTGGATGGTCAGGAACAGGTAGGCAGAGGCCTTAGGTTTCCAGAGAAGGCGTACAGTCAAATTTGTGACCTGAAAGTCAAGGAGGGAGCACAGGAGTAGCAGATGGATTCATACATAATTCGACAGTATAAGAGAGACAGACACACCACATTCATGTTTTCTGCAGGAGGGAACATTTGGCTAATTCCCTCCTGGTGAGTGGTAAGGATTGAATACTCTTTCCAAGCTGCTGGACTCTGTTTCAGGAGTTGCCCAGTGCACTGTAAACAAAAGCTTTCTACCCTTGCAACTCCAGCACCAGGTCATTGTTACGACTGTTCCCAGCTGAAGAAGGCCTTGGCCAGAACCACAGAGCAAGCCAAGCACCCTCAGGGCCCAGGTGGGTCTCCTCTCTCACACAACACAGAAACCCTGCCAGGTTGGTTGGGAAAAGCAGCCCAGAAACCCAGGCTCTCCTGAGCCATCCCCAGCACAGGACTCAGCCCAAAAATTCACCAAGTGTTATTCTTCATGGTTTTAATTCTGTACATGTTCAACATGAACATGTTCTTCCAAAACCAACTCCAGTAGTAAAAAAAATGTGCAGCAACCAGCAGATTCACTTCTAAGGTGTAGTCTCAGCAGCCGTGCAAGGCCTGACCATGTAAGTAAACCACTTCATGACTCTCACTCTACAAGCCACTTAATTTAGAGGCAGGGGAGAGGGGGGAGAAGAGAGTGGGGATTGTGGTTACACCTAATTCATATTGACTGGAACAAGCTTCACATCAATCTCCAAGACAGCTGCTCAGACTCTTTTACCGCAGCCTGAAATAACAGTGCAAGTTCGCCTTTTGAGATGGAGGATGAAGATAAATGGTAACCCTAGAAATATATACAATAATGGAGGAAAAGAAAAAAGGAGGAAAGAGAGTGAGCTTCCTAGGATGATTTCACACCTTGGAAAAAACTTCTTTCCAAATGCTTGAGAAAACATAAAAGAATAAATGGTATAATTGATCTGGAAAAATGTTTATCCTAGAAAAAACATATTTCTCCAGCCATGATGCACCATGTGATTTTTCCTTAACATTAGCTCACTTGGTTATTCCCTGGGGAAAAAAAACAACAATGCATCTGTCAAACAGCCATATACACACACCAGCAATACAGGAATGATGATCTGCCCCAAGCCACCATGGCTTCCACCAGAGCCTTTAATATCACTTGGCAAAACATTTGTTGGTTTTGGCCAAAGGACTTCACAAAGGCTTCTGGAGGGGCAAAGGGGGGGAAAAAAAAAGCTGATTTCTTTATCCTAATCTGAATCTGAACAGCAAGAGGACACACTGTAAATTGGCAGTAGCAGTAATTAAGCAGGCCGCCCACAAAGTCAGTCAGTAATGCGCTAATCTCTGAAACGCACAGGCAGTGACTGAACGCGTGGACAGAGGTCACCGTGCTGTTGCAATGTATGTTGTTTTAAACATCACAGCAAGCCTTTCAGATTGCCCTTCCCCACCCTGCAAGTAACAATAATGCAGGAGAAATGCACACAGTTTTCTTTCTAGCAGTTTTGAAGACGCGGGGCTACGAGATCCCATCTGGGGCATGGCACATCTTTTCGCAGAAGCAGCAATTGGCTTCCTCTGCGTGCATGATGAAGGAACAGAAAACTCTTCAGAAGACCTGACTACCTGCATGCTGATCATTGAGAGCATTTCTTCCCTTGTCTCCTTTTTCTTTTTGTTTTGTTTAACTAATTCAAATGGAAACAGAGCCAAGTTTTTTCTGCCTTGAACGGGAAGCAGGCTGGCCTGTCCATTCTGCAGCGCCATCATTTGTCTTGCCAGTCTCACCACATCCCTGTATCTTCCATTAAGATGCAGGAGTCTCTAGTGACTACTTCTAATGACATCTAGGTATTGACAGCATTTTTCTATTAAATATTAACAAGTGTAACAACGGAACTACTGGCAGAATTCAAGCTTCCCATTCTCTTCCCCAGGTCTGTGCATCTCAAGCCCGCTCCTACTCTAACTCTCCACCTGCATAATTTGGTGGACCAAGCTGTCACACCTGTCTCCATCAGATGAAACAAACAATTGCACTTAACCCATACACTTGAAACAGCAGCCCAAATCCCATGTGCATTGCAAACATCTCCGTATTTCATTTCCCTGAAGACTCTTATTTCATTCTGCATCCCATTATAACTTGCAAAATTACATCCTGGCATCACATGCAGCTGGCTTTTTGCTCAACCGCATTCCCTTAAATCATAATTTATTTACTTTATGCAAATGTAAAAAAAGCCTCATAAATTCAGAGCAACATTTCTAAAAAGGCACTAAGATGCAACACGTCTTCTTCCGGCTCTAACCCTTTGTTTTGTTCATAGCCCTAGGAGTCCAACGTATTGTCATCCCTCACTATGCTGTTTAAATTAGATTGTGCATTCTTTGACACCATCCATGTCTAAGGCTCTGCTTAAAAAGTAATCTAGCTTGCTGCTTCTGACCACAATAAACTAGTGAGAAAATTGGAGTGGTGAAGGACTTAGACCACATAAGATGGTGGTCAAATGAAAACAGAAAACAGGCTCAAAAAGAAGACAATAGAGGATGAAAAAGACGTTGATCTCACCTCAGAAGTACCACATTGTCTGACAAGAAGGCTCCAACGGTCATATCTGAAATTTTTGTAACATTGAGACATTTACAAAGGAGGCATAGAATTCAGTTCTCTCAGTTTGTAAACTACAGACTGTGTATCTAAAAAAAGCATTTTTCTGACTTAAATCAGCCAGTTGGTCCCTTCAAATTTCATTATGTCATAAGTATTATAACTGGAGGATTATGTCTGTGATATTACTTCACTTCTACTTCATTGTTTGTTTATTATTATTATTATTAT
>VXBL01003760.1:215983-233731 GCA_013400195.1 Aramus guarauna | reverse complement strand
TTTTTTTTTTTTTAAGATTGTCATCATGACTGAGCAGCTTCCAGGTAACTTACAACCTTGGCCAGATACTGAAATCCTCTGCTTTAACATCTCAATCCTTCGTCATGACTGCTCAAACATCTGAATCAAGCAATTGACTCAGTTTCTTATCAGGAGCTTCAAATAATGGAGGGAAAAGGGAAGAAAATGCTCAGCTTCTTCAGCCTCCTGCAATAGCAAGAACCAGCAACCTAGAAACAACCACCTCCATTGTTTTCTCAGCCTGCTGCTGCATTTCCCCAATGCTCTCACTGCCAGAGTAGCAGACGTACCTGGATAACCATTGCCATCCATATCGACTCCCCCTGATATAGACTGGCCAAACATCCGTAGCATTGGGTTTATTGTTTGCCCAGACAGCTTCTGCAGCAGAAAACACACAAGCGAAATCAGTCAATAACACAAAGAATCCTCAAAAAAAAAGAAAAAAAAAAAAAAAAGAGAGCAAACAAAAAACCTTCAAGCCTGATTTTCATGGTCACTTAGGCTCTTTTCCGTGGGCTGGAAATGCTGCACATCTGCAGGCTCGCACTTCACCCACGCAGCCCTGAGCAGGAAGGCTGTTGACTGCAGGAAGCCCTTCTGCTCTGCACTAGGAGGAGGCCAGTGTTGACTTGGGTTAAAAAACACACCTGCATTACAACCCTCATGCAGGCTCAAGCAAAATAAATAACACGTCAGACAGATTTCTGGAGGGGAGGAGGAAATTTAACTGCACCCTAGAGATTTTACTTTTTTTTTTGCATTACCTTCATTTCTGTAAATAAAAGTTTTAAGTGGCATCTTAATAAAATTAATGATTAATTGAAACAGAAAATCATGCACAGCCATTCCTTTTCACAAAGTTTGCCAGCATACTCAAAGTCAAAATGATTAATGTTCATCCCACTTGGAAATTCTGGTTTCCATCAGCTATTATGCAGTATTTTGTGTCAGTTTGGAAGCAGTATCTCATTTTTGCCTCCCCAATGCAAAGATGAATTAACTTCTAACATAGCTTCTTTTTTTTTAATTACTAACACAAAAAACTTTCTCTAAACATTTTGAATTGTAAATGCCTTTGTCTGAAGCAAATTAATATATCAAAATCTCATTTTCTAAGGAGGCAATCAGATGTCTCCCAGCTCTCATTCATTATGCTGGGCCACCAATGCAAGACCTGAACTCAAACCAACATCTGACTGCAGAAGTTACAGACAAAGGAAACCTATCCAATGAAGTCATTTCAAGGCTGTTGGTGGTGCTTCACAGCTTGTGACATGAGACCAGCTTTCCCTGGCCTTCCCATAAAAGGACATAATATTGGACAAAAGGTCAAACAGGAAATTCATGGAAAAAAGGACAAGTTGAGAGGAAGAAAGATATCCTGCAGTCCTGACAGCCAGTTTAAAGGGAAACCAGTGCTCCGCCATGTACAGATCTCCTTTTCCTACACGTGGGCAGATAAGATTAAGACAAATGGAAGTAACTTCCTCCCCACATTACGCTTACATCACATTTTTGAGGGTCCCACTTAGGCTGGTAAATCTCACCTGCAAACATCCCAGTGGACATCTGCAGGCTATTATGGCCTAGAAGGCAGAGGTATAATCCTGCTCTAAGTGCCATGAATGAAAACAGCAGGCCACAAAGCTAATTAAGCTGCTTCTGCTCATAGCCACCGCTCAAGTTGCTGAAGGGACGTCAGGGAACAACAGTGATCAGCGATTAAATGAAGAAAAGGGTAGGAAAAGGCTAACAAAATGAAAAGGGTGAAAATATATCCTGCAGGCCCGCCCCCTCAGCTTATTTAAAAAAGGAAATCCAGGGCACTGAGATGGCTCAGGGGTGTAGCAATAAGATACAAAAAGTCTTTCACCTTTGGGTTCAAATCCAGGGCAGGTAAGTAAGAGTTGAAGTTGTTGCACAGTTTTTTTGGTTGCACATGGGAGATGAACCGGTGGTGTGTCTGGTGCCCTGCAGCACACACTGGGAAATGGCATGGAGATACTGCCCCTAAGTGGTGCCCCCTCGGCTGCCTCACGACAATGATAGGAATGGTATCAAGAGTCAACGACCACGGTACTGTGCTACCCGCTTGAGCTGGGCTTTGTCCCACTGACCAAGCGGAGAGGCACGCGCCATGTCTGCTGGCCTTTATCCAATGGGGAGGGAGAGATCGCAAGCAGGATGTTTTGCTTCCCACCCTGATGATCTGGCCTCTTTCAAAACTGTAGAATTTTCCCATGAATGACAGAAAAAAAAAAAATAAATCTGATCCTTTTCGACATGGGCTGGAAAGCTCCAGGCTTTTCGACAGCCAGAGAAGAACTTCTCAACCAGTGGATCTCAGCAAGAAATGGGCGGAATCCTCCACATGCCACACATTAGTGCATTTTAGAAGTATAAAGAGTCATTTGACTTCCTTTTTTCTAAAAAGCAGCGCATAGCATATACGTGGTAAAAGGAAGAAGGACTAAACTTCTATGGTCTGTTAGAAGAGTCTCCAATATAACCACTAAACTCTTTATTTCTGCTTAAACTGATTTACTGCAAAGGATCCCACCCAGCAACAAAACAAAACAACCAGAACTTCAAACACACGGAGGGAGGGAAGATTCAGGCTCTGTGAAAAAAAGAAATGTGCTAGACAGAGACCAGGGGATGCATGTTGGGCAGCATGAGCATAAATTTATCTTCTCTACTGCCTGGCTACAGTAGCTAAATCGCACTGTGTCATCTGTGTGCAAGATACTAGAGCGTATCCCAGCCGAGATTTTATGTCATAATAACGGTCAGGGGAATGGCACCCAAGAACAGCCTTGTGATATATTGTCACATCACAAGGACGGGGAAAACAAGATGAAAAGAGGCTTCTGTGGGGCACAGAAGAAAACTCAGTACCTCTTCCTTCTCACTAAGCCTGCTTCTGCAGGAAGAAAATGCAACCTCCCAACTCCCCATCTGCCTCTCCATAATTTGTGTGCTCAACCTCTCCAGGGTTTTCATTTCTCCTCTGCAGCAGTACTGTCTCTAAAAACTGATATTCAAACTCCAAGACTGTGTTTGCTTCAAGAAGGAAGCTACAGCTGATAACTGTAACAAAAAACAGTCAAGAATATCTCCTGACTAACATAATTTTACCCTACAGCATAAGTTTTTGGACAAACTTTGGGAGAAGCCATCTTCAAACCAGGACTGAGAAAAGGACATAGAACTATGATGAGGCTACCTATAAAGGGACCTTTAAGTATGGTTTATTTCTGCAGGCCCTGGGGAAAGTGACTTCAGATAGGTATCGCAAACAATAGTGTCACATACCATAGAGTACTGAGGTACGATACCATTGGCATCCCCATGATAAATGTACACTGCTCCTATGTAGTTATCCTCCTTAGGTGCTCCAATGGCAACATCTGTAAAACAGTACAGATTATAAACATTTCACAATCCATTCCATTAATCCAAATTTTTCCCTATTTTAGAAGCCAGCTATCCATAGGAAAATAGCTCCCCGTGACAAAGGTGATCAGCAGCTCATGTGAACCTGGCTAGAAGGAACTTGTTTGATTTAAGGAAGAGCTCATGTTAAGATAAACTTTAAAAAATGCACAAACGTATATGAATTTGCACACGCATATGGCTATGTTGTGTCTAATTAGAAAACTTGCTTGTTATGAAAATGTGTGTTCATTAACCAGCAACCATGCTCACAAAGTTAATTTAGAATCCTTTCATATAAAAATCTTCAACCCAGGGGAATATCAGCATTGTAAGCCAAGACAGCATTGGCAAAACATTGATTGTAGCACTACATAAGTTTGCTTGAAAATCCAAGGCTCCAAAACAAGGCTGGGTATATTAAATGAGTAGGCAGGAAGAAAAAAAGGCTGCTGAGGGTGCACTTTCAAATTACATTTGATCCAATTTAACTGCAAACTCCTACAGAAAGAGTGATCCCACTTCCCATTCTCCTCTCCTAGTTGGATCTAGTGACTACACAGCTGCTAAAATTAAACTCTTCCTGATGCCTTCATACACATGGATGGATCCAACTCAGTCTGCAGTCTCTCCATCGACACAACTGATCCACAAGCAGCAGCAAGAAAACGCAAGCGCATGCCCAAGTTCAGAGGAAAAGCATGCCCACCATTTGTGAGGACAACCTGCAATGAGCTTGGGTTAAGCTTAATGGGATACCATGCCCTGAGTGGCCTGGAAGAAATAAATCCAGGCACACACTGAGTCAGCCTTTGTTTGGAAGTCCTTTATCTGCACTGCCAGGAATCAGGGGAGAAAAGGTGTCAGCATCTACACTTTGCTCTCACCTATTGCTATCCCAGCATGGGGCTTCACACTGAGCAGCCTGTGAAAGGAGCAGGGGTAGAATAAAGCAAAGGAGAGAAATTATTGATAGAATACATGCTATTAGGAGTGAGAAGCTACTTAATAACACTTCATGATAAGAAACACAATTAGGTCAACAAAACTGGAAAGGCTTGAAGACGTAAGAAAATAAGAAAGAAGAAAGAAATCAGACATAGATTTCTGTTTTGTTCAGGGCATGGGTATCTAAAGCCTTTTATAAACCATACAGGGAAGAAGAAAATGCAACAGCAAGGAAAGCAAAGCAATGTTAATGAGATTGAGGTGCGAGTTGCATGGACATGGACTAAACCTACATCAAGGACAATCAGCTACAAAAGGCTTTAGCAGACAAAACCTACGCAAGTGCATTTATCTTTAGCATGAGCCCAGGTGCTGGTTGGGTCCAGAGGAGCAATGGACACCACGCGGCACCCAGCCATGTGAAGAGACCTGCAGTGCCTCCAGCCCCGCTGGCATTTCCAGGGAAACGGCCCAGGAGGAAATCGCACCAACCTGGGAAACCATCGTCATCGATGTCACCAAGGGCAGCCATGCTCTCCCCAAAGTGTGCGTTGTACGCGCCATCACCATTCAGGACGACCTGCTCTTCCAGCACTCCCTAGCAAGTAGGAAATAAAACAGGGTCAGGGAAATGGTGCAAGACCCGGGCGAGGCGAGCCCTCCCCATGGGAGCTGCCCATCTGCTGCAGGAAGCACCTGGGGCAGGGCTGCAGTCTGACTCTTGCCCTCAATGCACACAGATTTGCCTGGGCACCAAACATCTAATTCATTTGGGTTTTTTTAACAATCTTCTGTCTTTTAGTTTTAAGGAGGGGGAGAGAAAAAAAAGGAGCACATGAGTGATATAACTAAAATGTTAAATTAACTAAACAATAACACAATGATGTAACTAAATGCAGTCACCGGGCTTGCTGAGCTCATGAAGGTTTCCAGATGCCGAAAATGTAACAGCCCAGAGCTTGCTCTAATGGCAGCTTACATCTGAGGAGTGAAATCCTCAGTCCAGGCTTATTCAGCTAAACTCCAGTGAGCTAAGGAGAATATTCCCCTAAGCAAAATACATTTGGGCAATTGGATTTGAAGAACTTTTTAAATATTGGACAGAATGATAAAAGCAAAGTCCCCAAAAAGCCTTCTGAAATGAAGAATAAGGTAAGAGATTTAATGAAATAAAGAGACAGAGGAAAGTTCAGAATAAAGTAGCTCTGTACTCCTATGCCATGAGAAGCCTTATATGGATCTGGTATTTCTTGCCCACCCACTTTCTGGTCAGAGACACAAGCTTTAGTTTCTTGCAGTCTTCCCTCAAGGGAAAAGGAACATTTCCACAAGAAAACAAAATTTGGTTATGCAATCCATCTCTGAACCCACCTCAAGGGCTGTTTTTTTTTGTTTTTGCTTCCTTTGTGAATGAGAGTAAACTGCCCTCTGGAACATGTAATAAAATCTTTTTCTTGGCTGCAGGGAGTTGCTGACTTTAAGAAAATCCCACATAATGAAAATGAAACACAACAGAGAGGAGACAGGCAGGCCTGTATGTGCGACTCATTTCTTTGCAGGAAAGGGCAAGATATAAGTGTATTAAATCTAGCATCACTATGCATGCTTGTATTATGATGCAGTTGTCTCGGATCTGCTGCAAAGACCTCTTAAGCAATGGTGCTTGCAGAATGAAACAGAGTTTAAAATGTACAAACCCCAAAATAAAACCCACAATCCTGCAAGCCATTGCTTCTGCAAGTAATTCTTGCTGCACAGTATAAGAAACTCCTACTAGCTTCCTGACTGTTTTATAAAACATAAAAATTAATTCATGCATGCTCTCACTGTGAGCGGGAAATGTTGGCTATTAGCTGCTTGGCATTCTGGACCCTATCCTGAGGGCCCAGCACCAGACTTGCAACATAAGAACTGGGACAGTGTGTGGATCAAACTGAAAAAGTAAAGCTCATTTAAAGGAGGAGTGATAACAGAAAATAAAATTACACCAAAACTAATTTTGAAGTCTCCCAAATACTGCCTATAGGACTTGTGGTGATTGTTAAGTCCAGCATAAACAAATTCTGTACATTAAAGTTTGCAAACTACTGATGAAGCAAATCAATTTCATTTCAGTCCATAATAACTCCTACTTTCAGACATCAAGTTTGGGACCTGAATATTAATAATAGGTAAACAATCATTGTTTTCTTATAAATATAACATAAGAATGATCTTGTTTTGCCGATGCAAGAAAGTTTAGACTTTTCCAAGACTGCTGGTGGGTCATGTGAAAGCCAAGAGTACCAACTGATAAGAACTTCCCACTAAAGGTTATATATGGGGCATAATATAAAGATAAAGTGAATTTACTCTCTAGCTTCTCTTTACTAGGACTGTATCCTCAGACATTTTTGTTCTGATGTGTAGGTCCCAGTGACCACCCAAAACACAAAGGAAAACTCAGTCAAAGCTGCTGACTCTTACTTGGTTTTGGCATCAAGTTCATGTAAAGCCACAAATACCACCAAGTTACAACATAAAACCAGAAACTTTCCCAGACCTCCTTGAAAGATTCACAGCTCTGTAATGATTGTGGGCTGGTGTCTGAGAAACCATGATACCAGATGGTTTCTGTGACTTCATGCTCTGCTAGAGACATCCAGAACCCCACAATTTGAGACATTGAGTTTCACCATGCAGTGCTGGAAGGACATTAACGTTACCCTGCCCAGACCCACACCCTCATCCCTTATCAAGTCATCTCCTGTACATACTCACGTTTCCTCTGTTGATATAGACTGTGACTTGACCCTCATCTCTGATCTCAGAAAACATAGGTGCTCCGACCAGCAGGTCTGACAACCCGTCAGAGTTCAGATCAACTGCACATAAGGAGGAGCCAAAGTAAGAGCCCATCTGTAACCAAGCCGAGTCACAACAAAGCATTCAGTATCTGCCCACACACAGGAGGAAATTATTAGGTGTGTTTTTGGTGTTTGTTTTTTTTTTTTTTTTATTTCAAATGATGACTTGCTGCTTTATCACAAGCACTCCTACAGATAAAGCTTAGGGGATAATTCTGGCAGGAATTAAACACTTCACTGTAACAGTATATCAGCTTGAATATTTTACCAACAGAATAAAATTTATACCCTGGGATGTGCTTAAGTGAGACACCTAAAGAGCTTTCTTAGCCTAGCTTTCACTTGTCAAATACTTAAATCCAGGAAGGGGTGAACTAAGTTTCCCAAACCAAGACCTGGCTAGTGATTATTCATGCTCAGCACCAGACTTCCTAAAGAGACTTGAAGGTGAGTACCACAGATCTTCTGGGGATACCTTAAAGAAATAAAGAAAAGAAAAAAGAAAAATAGACAAGGGGGAGGGTATCCATGAGAAGAGGCATCTAAAATTACCTCTTGATTGTGGACTGTCTCCCCCTGCTCTATTTGTATCTATTTGTATCAGTCACCTTCAAATAGCAGTACTGGTTGTGGGTTTTGATCACAGCCTTTCCTCTCATGTACAGGTAAGTGAGTTGACATCGACTTTCAATAAAAGCTTTTCAGTTGATGCGCAAAAAATCTAAGCCACTTTCAATCTCCAGTTATTATTGCTTGATAAAACTTAATTGCTTAAATTTTAGAAATATATTAATTTCATTACATAATTTTTTACATGGGTTAACATTAAATGCCAAGGATCTCCCAACCCACGTTACAAATTTCAAAACACATTTAAACACACAAAGGAAACCAAAAGCGAGAACGATATTCCACCCTTACTTCATCCACTTCTGCTAAGGTACCACAAGGCATACTTTCTGAGACCAACTACAAACCATAGTCTCAAAAATTAAAAGCAACTTCACAGGAAAATTGGAAAGATACCACTTCTTATTTGAATGTGAGAGCTGTTTACATAGTAGGAAAAATTGAGGTTACGGAAATAATTATTTAGGTTAAAAAGAATGAATCACGTTTCTTGTATGCTTTCACATTCTTCATTGCAGATCTCTGACCCACTACCTTCCACACATGATAAGTTTCGATGCACGAGCCAGAGCTACTGGGCATGCTAGGAGATGGGCAGCAGCAACTCTATTCTATGCAGTTCATAAGATTTAAAAGCTGCTAAATATATACAGTGGGGTGAGTTAAGGATAGAGTTTCAGTTTGTAATTCAGATTTTTGTGTTTGTATGGGTTTAAGGTCAGACCTCAAACATCATTTGATTCCAGTTATTTTGTAGCTTAAGTTCCCCTGTGGATTTGTTATTTGTTTATTTTTTTTAATCTACTAAGGTTTTAAAACAAATTTCTCATGGGTAAGGAGCGAAAGTTATGAAAAGCATTTTGCTATGTTTTCAGGCAGTTTTCAGGGAAAGGCTATTATTTATTTAATTGCAATATGGTACGTCTGCAGCGTGGGTGAGTTCACGGCGCTGTGAGAACCTGAAGTTTGTGCACTTAACATTTGTAACAAGGCACTACATTTTCTTTTTTCTTGTCTGCAATTGATTTCCTAGTTCAGCCTCCAGCAATAAAAAAGGGAAGGAAAAAACTGGCCTGCTTTTAACATCTGTCTAACAAGAATGTCAGAACAATGAACCTTCACACCGCTGGGCAGGACGCAGCATTTTGTGAGAGCTCATTTCCAGGCCGTGCTCATTGCTGAGCACGTCTGGTTATATTTCAATCACAAAACAATAAAATGTGATTTAGGACAGCCTTCTCTTTAAAATAAAATTTTCATTTGGATTTTAGAGAATTTGCAGAAGACGTGCTACTGGGGAAAGAGAAGATGACAGCCTAGAAGTATTCGAAGGATGTAAATACTTGATTAGTTAAGTTACATATAAGAATAATGCAATTAAATTGAAAAAGGAAAGTTTTTGGCTGAGATCTGGAAACTTCCTGATAGCTCTGTTTATTAGGCTGAGGAATAATTCTCCAGCAGCACATCCTGAGGGACATTTAAAAGTCAACAGGGAAAGAAATGAACAGGAAGCAATCAAACACAGGAGATGCCCTGGATGAACTGGGAGGTCTTTTCCTTTCAAGACGTCTGCAATTCTGCTAGTGCAGAGAAAGATAAATTTTGGAGAGGGCCTAAAATACAAGTCACACCATCTACTGACATATACTGCAGTTTTCCCCTATTCCAGGCATGTTTTTAAAGACTGCAACTGTGTTTTGTTGGGAAAAAGCAATAAAACATGCTAGCACTCTCAACTTGATGATACAGTCAAACACTTCAGATCCTTCTTAGAGTGGCAGGTCTTCCTAGAGCCAGAAGCTACCAGTAACTTTTTTCTTCTGCATTTCCTCTCCTTCCAGGAGAACACAGGCAACCCCAGGAAAGGGGTATCATTTCCTCACTGCACTATTCCCAAATAAGACATCTTTTTGTTTTTACTTATTGATAGACATACCTTCCACTTTGTTTCCCCTGCAGCATGTCTCCAGGAAGCCCCCAGTGAAGAACACAAGCTGTTCCCCACTCAAACACAACACTGCACAGGAGGAGCTGGATCTCCCTAGCATTCACTAAATTTCATGGAGGGGTGGGAGGGAGTGGTTCAGCTCTAAGATGCCAGTCCTAAGAGCAAAATGCAGGACTGATTCATGGCAGGAAGGGGGAAATCATCATCTCTTGTGGCAATGAAGCTGCTCCTCCACAAAACAGCACAACTCTAATATTCCACATCACAGCAGCACACATTAAAACAGATTTGGGCTTTGTGTATTAAACTAAGCTCCAAGCTACCCATATCTCCCAATAACATCTACTAAGAGGAAATCTCTAGGCTTACCTGGTGCCCCATGTCCCACATTTCAGAAGACGCTGCTACAGTTGTGGACAGCTAGAGAGAACCACTAGTACAATTTTCAGCAAGAGCTTTAATTTCAGTCACATAGGCATTGAGCAGACATTGCAGTCATGACTGCTACAGGAGAAAGGGCATACAGGTGGCCTGTACAATAGGTTTAGCTCTTCTGGGAGGATAAGAAGAAACAGAATTTCCTTGACAACTTATGAAGCAGTAGAATGAAAATGATGCTCTGAGATGACCCTGCCATTATTTCCCCCTTTTCTACCTCTTAAAAGAAAACACATGTACATAAAAGCTCACCTTTTTCCCTGAAGCCTGAAAAATCTTTATTAGAGAGCCTGATCGTCTGTCTGTTCTGAAAATATAAACCTGAAAAGTGGAAAAAAAAAAAAAAAAAAAAGAAAAAAAAAGTTAACCAATACCAACTACAAAGCACATACTGGTACAGCATTGATGCTTTCTAAATAATATCTAAATCATAATCATAGCCATGGCTATTGCCAAGATCCAATTTATTTACCACTTTATTGCTCAGTCTTCTTTTAAAAAAGACAAAACATTGAGTTCCGCATTTTCCTGATGAATCACAGGCCTCTTATTATGATAATGCTTGAATAGTATCGTCACCTACTTTTTTGGTGCGTATGTGTATACGTGCACATGTGAGTATGCAAAAGCAGCTAGTAAAGGAATTTTCCAACTCTCAAACAGGTGGCATCTGGAGACTGTCTGGAAATGAGCGGGGCAAAAGGCTGAGAAGGCATAACCCAGTTCCCCTTCCCTTATCCAGTCCTCCCTTCTCAAGGACGCATGCCTGCACGTACTGCACTGCAAACTTCATGATGCTTTAGCAAAGGTCAAAGTAAAAATCCCAATCGGACCACCCAAGGCATTTGCCTGTTTCTGTCTGAAACAATCTGTAAATCAGAAAACTATTCAAACATAGACCATTCATCGCTTGTTTCCACAGAAAAAACTGTTTAACTAGGACCTCTCAGGGATAAAAGTATTGATACAAGTTCAATAACAGATCTTGTACCAAAATTTAAGACCTAAAATGCATGACTTGTAGAAAGGGACACCCTTTGGCAGAAAGGCTGGCTCAGTCAGCCTTGAGACTCTTCCAGCGCTTGACAGCCTCCCTCCTAGCAGGTGCTCATGTAGTTTGCAGGACAGAAGATCTCTTCCCACGTGGCAGAGCCAAGCACTTGACATAGCTGAATAGGTGGCGAGTTATTAATAGGTGGTGAGACAGAGTTCAAAGCTGTTTTCAGCCAAGAACACAGCACAGATTCACTGCAGACAATCATTCTAGATATAAAGGACTCCCTAGGTTTTGCAGTGGCACGTTTAGCAGCAAGAGCACATTGTCAAGTGTCACGACTCCAAACTGAGTCTTAATTAATAACCCTCTTGATGACTTTGGAGAAATGACTCAGTCTCATTAAGTATCTTGGCTTTACCTTCAGTGAAAAGGGTGTGACAATGCTAATCTCTTTCTATCAGGGAAGTGGAAAGGATTAGCTTATTAGAGAGTGTGGAAAGCACAAGACTGCTCAGCATAATGTCCTGTACTCAACACCTCTTACCGCTCCTTTGCCATGTGTTCCTGCTACCCACAACCCATCCCAAGGGAGAATAATGGGAGTTTTTGCAACTAGAGCAGTAGTCTTTAAACTACAGAGCCAGCTGCTTTCTCATGGATCTCATGTTAGCAGCTGTTTTTTTCCCCGCCTCCTTGTACAAAAACTAAATCTGTTCCACAGAGAAAACAGGTTGGAAGGAAGGTGCATTGGAACAGCTGTAACAGAGCACCTGGAAACTACGTCTCTCCCATGCACACATCCTTTCAGTAGCAACTGTGCTCTACTATATCCATATATCCTAGTCATGCAAGATCAGGTATATGTACCAAGTGCATCCTCTACTTTTATTCCATTTTACCCACTTGTGTTTCTACCCCTTGGGACATGGTTACTATCAAAAATAATTTGCCTAAACCAAGGGATAGTGTTCCTCATAGAGGGGACCTCTCACTCCTTATCGTTACGACTAAGTTACAACTCGTGTCCCGATAGAGCAGAGGAATCAGAGGGAGGAAGATGGAAGGGGGCTGCAGGACATCTCTGCTTAAGTTCATGGTGGCAGCAAGTTCCAAAAGCATTGGATTTTGAAGAAAGAGGGACAAAAGCAGATCCTTTACATCCCTCCCTCTCCCCACTCCCACCTCTCCACCTTTGGTTCAGAAGTGTGTAAGGGTCACAGAGCTCACCCTCAACCAGCTCCTCCCCAACAGCAGCTGGGTACTTGACACAGGAACACCAGGCACACCTAACTCAGCAGCCATCTCCATCTAGCCATTCACTTGCTTACATCTTTGGGATATCAAACATACGTTTGCCTACAGGAAAACCATTTTTTTTTCCTTCTCAAGAGACCATCAACAAGATTTCTAAGTACAGCTGGCAGAAACCCAGATTTTAATCCACTGAACATCAACATATTATGAAGTTTTAAAAGGGACATCAAATCACCTAGTAAAGGGCTTTTCATGCTATTAGAGATGCTACTCTGAAGTAAATACTGGAACAGTTAAACATATAAAGAAAACAAGCAGAAGACAAACTCTCTTTTCCAAGTTTTTTCATTTCCAGGCAAGGTTTAAGTGATACCTGTATGTTACAAATCCTTAACAAAAGGAGTGTGAAAGAAATGTTGCCTGTGTCTTGTTAAAGTAAGTATTGTAAGGATTGGGTGGGAGAGAGAGAAAAGAGAGGGGTGAGGGATGTGAGGCACCAGGAGGAACAAGTCGAGAAAATTTGATGACGTCATCAAACTACCTCACATCTCCCCTGCTCAGTGCTCCAAAACTATCCTGCAGGCAAAAATCTCTTGGCTTCTCAGATATGTGGGAACTGCATCACTATTACTTTTTTTGCCCTGTTGCATCCAACCATATTATTGTTTGACAAAAAGCCACACCTTTCCGATGCCTCCATCCTGGGGAGCTCCTCCTACAACGTCCGTGGTAGTCGGCTGAGAGAAATGACCTGCTGTCACCGCGTATCCTGAGCAGGAGATGGGGTGGGGTGGGAGAGGAGAGAGGAAATAAATAATTAAATACTCATGAAAGGGAAGAGCCTGAGAAACAGGTCAGCCAGCTGGATCGCACTCATTGGGATCACTGCTCCTCCTGGGCTGCACATTGTTAGCGTTCGACAACCATTCTGCTCTGGATCCACCAATATTCCACTCAAAAGCTCATGGTGGTGGGATGTGACAGTACACCCTCCAATACTCTTCCAAAAGCTGAGATAAGAAAGGTGGGTGTGGAGCTGGGCAAGGAACAGCACACACAAAGCAGGTACAGGGAGCAGCCTGGTAACTGGAAGTCCAGAAGGGGAAGCGGTAAAACAGCACATACAAATAGAGCAAAGAGACCACATCATCGCAAAGAAAGTATCACATCTGAGAGTGACAGTCCTACACCAACCAGACAGAAGTGTCCTCCTTTGACTAAAATCACTGCCCAGCAAGGCTTGGAAAATTACATGCCTCTTTGGTCGGGGGATGCAGAGCAGAGGACAGTAGGCAAAGAGGTCAGAGAAGTTAATGGCTTAAAAAGATTTTTGTTTAGGCAAGAAGAAAAATGGGAGGATAGATCAAAGAAAGGAGGAGTCTATTTGAAAGAAAGAGATCAAAGATTCAGTCTTCTTTGATATATTAAAATGATATATACTAACTAAAAGAAGAGTAGAATACTTTCCTTCTAAGGCTGTCTTGTATTTGCCTTACTCTGTAAATTATGAGGCTCTTATTTACATTGTAAACACTATAATTTGGATCTATCAGTGGCAAAACCTGCTTATGTCCTTAAATATGTATATATACACTCCTCATTTAGCTATCACCAAGCAGTATCTTCCAAGTGTTATTTTTCTAAAGACTAAAGGTTAAGGGGAGAAAGAGAAGTCAGTGCAAGTCTTCAGTCAAACAATATCAAACTACTGACTCTTTGAAATGCCTTATAGGCCTCAACAGTCTTAGGCACTGGGGACTAGGTGGAAGCCTTTAAATTAAGTATTTCTGGGACATTAGCTGCTTTTAGAGCAAGTAAAACAAATTGAGTTAAAGATGTACTCAAATCTATAGCAAATGACTCACATGAATCGCTTACATGGTGCTATTTTTGCTGAATTAAGTTTGTACATGCAATACACATTCTGTAATGACATGTTGTACCCATTATAAAGCCTGGTGTAAGTAAACACGCAGCCTAATCAATGACAAATAATTCGTCCGTCACAGGGCAAAAGCAGGAATGTAGGAGGCCCACTACCATCTAACCTGCTTTTCAGTCAAAATGCATTTTCTTTATTAGTCAAAAAAATTACAGCAAAGGTTTTTTTTAAAACAAGCAAACAAAAATGGAATATTCTGGCTGCTGTTTTACTTATGTTTCTTTCCACATAATTAATTAATTCAGATGTTCTTCCTTTCATGCTTTTCATAAAAATATGCTAAACCACGAAGAAAAAATCAGTATCAACTTTATAGCATCAAAGCGTTGAAATACATTGTTGGACTGATCCATTCTCACAGTGAGCACCCGAGAGCTGCTTACCAAGGTACGTGTACCGCCTGGCTATCACAGCATCATCGTTCAGCTTGTAATATGTGTTGTCAGTGAGATTCAGTACTTTGACAGTTCCTGTCCAATAATAAGATCCCGGTGCCCCCATGATGACCAGCTCCTACAACAGGAAAAACAGAAAGGTGTTGGGGAAGGAATGGGGAAAAAAATAACAATTGAAATTGGACAAAAATTCATACTTTACATAGTAATGGAGAAGGGACAGGATAGTAACTTAAAACTCCAGTTATAAGCCCATCTATAACAATCTCCATTCCGTGTCATGGTTACAACATTTTGCCTTGCTCTGTCCTCAGATACACTCTGCTCTTCAAGAGACAACCTGGCTATAGTTCATTACTGACGCTCAACATAATTCAGGATTTTAAAAGACTAGAAATCAGGCAAAGTTTGATCCAGCATCCAAAGGTAGATACTCATGGATAATGTTTTTGAATCAAAATCAAAGGTACATTTACATGCAAGAGAGATAGCAAAAATGTTGCCCCAAAGCATCCAGCATGCTTGCAGGGAAATCTTGCTCTTGGATATGGTTTTAAATACCTCCAGCAAGGGACCAAATTAAGCCTGAGAAGTATTAAGCCTAGGTAAGTTCTCCATCCCTGGAGGAGACAAGAGGACAGCTGCTTTGCCTCACATCTCCATTCCGTGCAAGGCCATGGGTGAACTCCATCCTTGTGGGAAAACGCTCCCACGCCTGGGCCCCCTTTGAGTGAGTGACCAGTTTCGGCAGGGGGAGATGTTAAAAAGGGATTTTCCTAATAAGACTACAGGGACAGAACTGTAAACCTAACGAAAGAGCAGGATGTGCTTGGCAACAGCTTTTTTCCTTGGGAGGGGCCGTGCCCTCGAGGTCAAGGGATCATTTACCGGCAGGAATGACTACCATCAGCAGTGCTGAATATACAGTAGGGGCTTGCCTGTTTGACCCAAAAAGCCATTTATCTGCATTTCCTGCTCAGTGAGCTGCCATCAGGCTGAAGCAATGAAAGTTCAAAGATATCTTTTGAAATAGAGTAGCAAAGGAGGATTTAAAGCATGGGAACAGAAACAGGCTGGAGAGAGCAAACAAGCCAGGAAGGAAACAGCTGCTGCTGGATGAACATCCAGTTAGCAGACAGTGCCATGGCGGCAATGTTGCCTGCCCTTCCAGTTTACTCAGAAATCACCTTCTGCCATTTCAGAGGGGACACCTTTATTCTGCTTACAGCAGCCTGGACAATAACTTCTGAAGATCAGTACATATATAATTAGGAGTTAATATATATTTGATGTGACAATAACAAGGAGCCTGACACTGAAATACCTTTTTTTCCTTAAAAAACCCCAAATCAACCAATCAAACAAAAAACTCAAAAAAAAACCCAACCCTGAAATATTACAAAAAACCATCAATACATACATAAGGGAACAAATTCATCCTTGACATAACTAAAGCATGGCTGACAGACTTCTGTTCAAGAATGAATATGGTCTGGTATTTAGAACAGCTCTGCAGCATATATTTTGCCATGCTATTTTTTCTTTCTCTTTTTGAAATAAAGAACTGAGGCAGAACTGGAAAAAAAAAAGTGTTTATCTTATGTATGTGTATGTATGTGCATATGCATTTATATATTCACATAGGTGCATGTGCCCACACGTACACATACATAAACAAAGCCGTTGAGGGAGGACTGTTTTACATCATCACTTAAAGTAAGGAGTTAACGTTAGCCACAGAGATATCTCTATGCAAGTTTTGGGATGTACATAATAAAAATATTCCCTAAGGATGTTTCCCAGAGTCAATTAATTCATTCTTGTCCACAGACCTTGCACGTACACCTACATACAAATCACTGGGAAGACATTGTGCAAGATGCAGGTGCCTGGGAGGCCGGACAAGGTAGGAGGGTGTTTGCTGGCAGGAAGGGACCACGCTCAGCCCACTGTCCAAGCCATGCTCAGGGCTACCCTCCTGGGGCATGTGGCAGGAGAGCTGTTCCCCAGCCCTGTACCTTCCATGCGTGTGCCCTGCTTACCTCAGTGAAGAAGCCCGCAATCCCTGCCTGGCACGAGCCATGTTCCTCCCCGTACTTCTTCTTGTACTCTAGATGGGAGAAAGGAACAAGAGAAACCATGGTCATCCCTGGCGTGGCACAGGCACTCCACCTGAAACGTCTGCATTGCTGCATGTGCAGCCTCGAGGGACACCGGCACACAGAGTTTTCAGGTTCCACTGACGGATCTGCCACCAATGTGCACCATGGCACCGTCCTCACCCGCATCACAGGGAACATCCAGCATGCTGCCTGTGGAGCTGCTAAATGAGCGGTATTCCAGTAATATGATGATAACAGCAGCAACATCACCCTGGTAAAGGTGCATCAGCAGAAGCCCCTGCCTCCTGCGGCTA
The DNA here is from genome assembly GCA_013400195.1 of Aramus guarauna. Lineage (NCBI taxonomy): Eukaryota > Metazoa > Chordata > Aves > Gruiformes > Aramidae > Aramus > Aramus guarauna. Next base: position 216,455 of record VXBL01003760.1, on the reverse strand, counting down.
GATTCACACAGGTGAGGAGGAAGGGTGCGAAAGGCGATGCCCATGCCTGTGTGCCACTGACCCCGCACCAGGAAATTTAATCCCCAGTCTGTCACTTCCTAGGAGAAATAAGTGATTCCCCCCTACAACGAGCCACCAAAGCTCCCACAAAAATTCTCATGGAAGGGATCCTTCAGGACACCGGCCCCAGGAGGGTGGGAGCGAGTGAGGAGAGGGCACTGTGTTTTTAAGTGATCAGACAATAGTCTAATTTGGGGGATGCTCAGGTCTGCTGCTTTCCATGGCCACCTGCTGAGAGCTCCCAGTTCACAGGGGACCCAATCAGCATCACTATATTTTTTGTTTCTGTATTTTATGTAGCAATTGTTTCCCCTATCAAACCTGAGGAATTTTTACTTTATCTTTTTTGCAGAAGAGGAAAAGATATTTAAATATTTTTAGAAACACATTAAGTTTGCATTTGGGTTTTTTT
>VXBL01003760.1:191004-215924 GCA_013400195.1 Aramus guarauna | reverse complement strand
CGGGACGACAAGAAGAGAGGAGGAAAAAAGAAAATCACTTTTCACCCTTCCACCCTGCCTTAATCTAAACATTTTGAGTTCAGAAGAATTTGAAACTTTGAGCTGGATCAGAACCATTGCAGGTGTTTTCCAGAACATTATTTTCAAATATTTACCATACTAATAATGAGCGCCCAGCTTCAGCATATTGCCACTTCCTGTATATTACTGTAATCCAGGCTCCAAAAACATTCACCATATAACCTGGTAATATTGAATTTACTTTTTTTTTTTTTTTTTTAAAGTAAGCACCATTAACTCATTGCTAAATGATAAAACATTTAATGAAATCAATGAGCAAATTGCCTCTTTGGAACCAAGCAAGTTCCTTCTGAGTTGCATTTTATCTAATTGAAGACCAAAAGGAATTCATTATAAACTTCTGCCTTTTCATAGATTTTTTTTCAAAACAGTGTGTATATATACACACATGCGCACTATTCCCTCTTTATATATTATATATTGTCTCTTCCTAACATCATAAAGATAGTCAGATTTTAAGGAATTTGCTGAAGTCAGACCAGTTGCCCAGGGAGAGGTTTAATTGGAGAGACTATGCAGAACAGTGACTTGATCCACCTGTTACAGCCCAAACGCCAAAGAGCCTCAGCTGAGGCCAGGTCCTGCCAAAGCAGATGTGTGTCCTGGCAGACCAGGAGGACCAGAAGCACACTTGGGTTTCCTCGTGGGGATGCACGACTACAATTCCACTGAGAAATGAAGCCCGTGTTTGCTCATGGCTATCCAGAAAGTGACAGGACTCTGAAGCACTAGCTCTCCACATATAGTTTCTCACAGAGCCAGGCACCCCTTGCCTGGGGAAAAAAAAAAAAATTGTTTATTGATATGAACATTTTTATTCAGAGAGCCGAGGAGATGAGGTTTCTCCCTCTGGCATTTCCTGAACAATAATGCTGTGCATGTCCTAAAGGCCCTGCCTTCGCTATGGCTGGATTCCCACCCTTGCAAAGGATGAAGTGCAGCAAGTTCCACGTCAGTCCCATTCAGAGGCTTTTACTTCCAGCCAAGATTTTCCCTTTACATGATGTACTGAAGTGTGAACAGACCTTGCCTCTTCCCAATATCACACTCGATCTACTGTAATTCCCACGTGCTTGTAATTCAAAACAAAATGCCACTAGCCACCGCAGCCCTGCAGGTCTGGAAGCATCCTTCTGCCTTACCTGCTAAATTCGTTAGGAGGCTTTTGTACTGCCGGAGCTCAAGGCTTTAGAGACTACCTTCCTAAATCCCACTTCACAGCATGTAGATACATTTTTTGATGGAGGGCTAGAGGGCCTTAGGCCGATGCCCAGGCAGCACAAGGGAGCACCATGCCCTGCCTAAAAAGGCACCCCAAGGGCCGCACAGCCATGGCCGTCCAGGCCTGCCAGCCAGGCGCCCACACAGTGCCCACTGTCCCTTTAGGCACTAGAGGCCGTGGCCCCTGCTAGGTCTTGCTCATGACCCAGGCCAGGGCACAGCCTCTTAAAAGCCAAATCAGCCCCTCATCTGGGACGCAAGGCGAGAGGACTTCTTACGCATATATTTCTTTTGAGAGCAAGCCTCGATGGCTTTCTGTGTCAGGCCCACAACCAACGGGTGTGAGTGGGCCCCGCTGACAATCTGATGGATTTAAAATATTATATTTCCCTACAAAATTGTATTACGCTTGGCTCACAGTTTCTTTAAGTGTCTCCATCAAAAAACACATGGCTCCATTTGCTTTAAAATAAAAGAGGAAAATTGCCATAGGATATTTAACTTGCACAGTGAAAGATTTAGGTCAGGAGAATAACAACGTAACTGGGGGGAATGCCTCAGCGCGGGATAGGAGGGCAAATAAAACTTGTTTCTTTTTATGGATTTTCAAACTCCTCCTTCTCTTCTTTTATAAACAGGCTTTCCAGAACTTTGTTCACAATTCAGCAACATGTAAAAGCCTCAAACGTGACAGCGGCTTCCCTCGCCACCTGAGCTTTGCCATAGACTTGGGTGAGGCCTCCAAACCATGGCCCCACGTAACTCCAGCCACCTGAGAGGCCCCGTCTACACGCGCCTGCGAGTGATCCAGCCCAGATGAGCTGTCCCATGAATACAGCCAAAAATAAAACCCCAGGGCGAGCCATCCCCTGAATGCAGCTGAAAAGAAAACCCCAGGGCATGCAAAACTGTAGGATGGCAGAAGGAATTTTAGCAGCTTTAGCAATGGAACAAGGCAGCTTTTCAAGGGCGGTAGATGGATCCGTAGCTTCATGCGGCTGTGTTTGACGAATATGCAAAATTGCTCCATTTCCTTGGATAAACAGAGGATTTTCTTCTGATAAGACAATACATGCACAAAAAAAAGACCAAATTCAGATCTAGGAGTAACTTGAAACAAAACCCACAACATCAGAGGATACAACACAGCTGATTTTCATCAGCAATACATGTATTAGAAAAGGAACAGAAACACACAAGTTATTGTTTTCATTGTCAGGCAACGAAAAACAATTACTCTTTAAATGAACCGAATTATTATTAACTGTGGTGCATAAGGAATGGGAAAGATTTGGTGGTTTAAATGGTTGTACAATAAACTGAGTTGGTACATGTACTGAAGCTCATACTTTCACAGACATTGTTCATGGCTTTATGTGATGTTCAAATTTTTTTAAGTCACTTATATTGCCAGTATTATATGCTCAAACTAATGGCCCTACATTTCACTTAAATAACTAGTTATGCTTTGGTTATAACAGTGGATAGATGGGATTGCAGCATTCCAAGTAAATTCAGAGTTTGGATATAACCAGTGCTTCTGTGAACTGAAGAAAAGACATCAAAACACTTTGACTTGAATAAATACCTGACAATACTCCTCAGGAAAAAAAATACAGCTTACAGAAGAATAAATGGATTCACTACAGTAAGGCAGCACAACACAGAGCAACGATGCAAAGCAATGATCGTCCTTCCTTCCTACAGGTATCGAGACTCCTTCTTATCATTATAGGGTTTGAGAACATCACACATATCGATTAACCTCTTTTCCTAACACCTCTGAGAGGGAAAACAGCTTCTTCAGTGACATTTTGCTGGAGGAAACAGAAGCACAGAGGCCCAAATGCCCCAGGCATTGAGGCTATTTGAGCATTTAAAGCTCCCCTCACACAGAGCAGAGACCAGCACCAGGTTTTGGGGCAAATTCAGACAGACACAGTCCTCTCCAGAGAGCCAGCAGCCCAGCCAGACAGACACTGGGCTCCTGGATTCCAGCGTAACTCTTTCAGCACAAAACTACCCCTCCTTGCCACCCACCTAACTCCCATCTCCAGCAGCGCACCCTCCCTCCATGCCCAAGCAGAGCTCTTTTCCACCCACGCACCCATGGTCACAGCCCCCTATCCTGGATGGTCACATCCAGCCTCACAGACTTTTGCCTCCTCCGTAGAGCCGGTCTGCCTCTGCCAAGGAGCGGATGAGCCCAAAGGCATGAAAACCAAGGTGGCTTCTACCTCCTCTCCACTTCGGTGCACAGTAGTGACACCTGTCACTCGTACGACACTGCCATCCATCCATCAATGCAGTGAAATGATCAACCAGCAGGAAGTCGTGCAGCCGCTGTGTCAGCTCACAGCTTTTGCACACCTGAATAGCAACATTTGCATGAGGTTTAGATATTGCATACAATGGATTCGGTAGTTTCCGTGTAGCTCCAGGCAATAACTGCTGTCATGAACAGATCCTTTGTTTTTACACTTCTTTATTGTTCTTTCTCATCTGCCCGCAGACTGCTGTGCACCCCCGATTACACAGACCGCAAGCCACTAAACTAACTGCTGTGGCAACAGCTGATAGCAAAGCAGTAAGATGAGGCTGAATCTGGAAGAGGTGGCTGCCTCTATGACTTTGAAGATGTGCCATGAATAAATACATAAAGCAAACAAGAAAAGATAGGACTGTTTTGTAGCCATGGTGATCTCAGGTTATAAGAGAAGTAAGGCTGAGTAAGAAGTAATTGGATAAAACAATATACAGACAAAAAGGATAGGCTGTGATGTGTGACAATTCTGAAGGCAAATGTTCCTCAACCTCTTCTCTGAGCAAACCTCTCTAAAAGTCTCTAAGTAAACTTCAAAGGCCATAACATAAACACCACAGTGCAATAAAATCCTGTATCTACCATTTTCACAGATGGAAGCAAAGTGGACAGTTAATGTAAACTATCATTTGCGCTGGAAGCCTCTTCCTTCCTATCTGACAGTGTTTCACTACACTAGGAAGAAACAGTAGCAATCTTTCTGACCTAGCATTGTGGTATTGGGTTTGCACCACAAAGCCGGGATGTTTTGATGGCTCCCAAAAACCAAATGTGGTCTGGACCCTGTGGGAAAACTTGCTTATCCCTTTTAGAGGCGAGGCATGTGAGCGCATTCCCCTTATTTACTAACCAAAGTGTCCATCAGCCTTCCCCACCTTCACCACCAACTCCTACCGCAGAGGAGTAGGAAACCATCCAGTAGCTCTCCCCATCAGCTGGGCTGCTTCTCACAGCAAACGCGGCCACCCTTCTTCTTTGCAAGCTGAACACGTCAGGGGAATGAAGAGGCAGCTCCCTTTTTTTGGAAGGCCATTAAAACAATGGGAAAAATAACCAAGTGAAAGCACTGCCTGGAAGACTGTGGCTCCATATGCCAGCTATACCACAAAGGACATCCAGCTCATATAAACCAAATTAGTTCCTACTCAGAGAGATTGCATTTAACTATTAGGCTTGCTGCTGTTCTCATTAGCTCTCAATCGCTTCCAGACTTCTGTCAGCCTTTTCAGGGAAGCTGGACAGGAATAAGATGGATTAAGACTCCTATGTTGTTGCACCACTACCATCCAGTCAGGAAATTTCCATTTCCTCCTTTGTTTTTAATTATTAAGTCTGCTTTATGTGGAGTGAAAACATACCATATGCATTAAGTGCGTCTGTCCCATGGTCAGACTCCTCTCCCTTTCTGGCACAAGACTTTTGTTATATAAGCTAATAATCCATCTCGAGGTGCGCACACACACACAGAGATGGATGGAGACTGCCGTGCACTCAACTGGCCTGCACCCTTCGCCGGTTAGGCAAGAGCCAGCTCTGGTCGTGGACCATGCAGCCGTGCCAGCCTCTCAGGGGGCTTATCGCCTTAGCTGTGCTAATGATGGGGCTTCTGGAAATAAGCATGTGATTGCCTGCACCCGTTCATGCACGGCAAGTCCCGGAGAAGGACAAAACACCACGACCTCGGCAGGCAAAGGCACACTCCCTGGCACAGGGCTTGCAACCACAAGTCTGGCAGCCTTCTGGCAATGGCCGCAGAGTCACTCGGTGTAGCGGCACTTCGGCTGCATTACACACAGCGTTTATTGCCCCTATCAGACTCCCAGCTGCTCTCCTTCGGGCTGTTCCTCAGTCTCAGTGGAGAAGAATTTCTTCTTCTGCTTCCAGAAAGCAAAGGAAAAATGTTACAGGGATGACTGCAATCTTATTTCACAGCAAACCTCAAACAACGATTCCCTCTGTGTGACATACCACGGCTATCTTGTTTTATTGAAACCTAAAATAGCCAGGAGTAAACAAATGCAACCATCCCTCGTGATACTTTGTGATTTCATGTCTGATGGGGGGAGGGGAGGAAAATCAGTCCCAAACCTCCAATTTTCATTCTAGCATGGAGTGAAATTAAGCCAACATTGTACTGCACCAGCCCTGCCAACTTTCCACTGGCTGCTCTGCATGTACTAGGCCCACACATTTCTATTTTCTAGCAATTCCTGGCAAATATCCTGTCAGATTAGCAACATTTTTACTCCAAAGACATGACGCACACAAAAACACAAGCGGTTCGTCTCTTCCAGAAACCACCTCCCCGCCTCAGCTTCAGGCAGGCCGTCTTTAAGGCGGTGCAGGAGCAGCGACATGGGTTTGGAGGGAGCCCCCCACAGTCTGTCTACATGTGCCCGTTGACCATAAAGTTAGTATCGGATTATTTGCAGTGCATTACCCCAGTGTGAGGCCTTATCCTGACTTTGCTGACAGGAACAAGGGAAATAAATAAGACAAATACAGCAGGACGGTGCTCACAACAGGAAGGTTTACATAATTTACTTGTATTCTGCTGCAGAGCAACTGGCATGGCTGGGTCAAGACACTCAAAATCCACCACATTTCAAATAATGACCAATTTCAGGGCTGGGAAATTGCGTGCCGTCTCCAGAAGGTGTGTAGGCTTGCAGCAGCAGCTCCCCAAGCAAAGCTGGGAGGTGAGGAGCTGCCTCAGGAGAAAGAGAGGGCATGGAGGTGACCCAGCTGTGTCACAGAGATGGGACACGGCCACTTGTCAGCAGCAGAGAAACTCATCAGGACATCCACCACCTATTCCCTCTCTCACTTACTAATGTCAGCAGCAAGCCTGCTGCTGGCCACTGCCAACTTGGGATGGGGGTGGGGGGGTGGATGATGAATAAAAGCAAATAAATAAGTAAAATTAGTGGTCTTGCCCACAACAAACTCTGGTGTGTCTTGTCCTCTGAACCCCCACACTTCCTCATGCTCCTTCAGGCAAGAGGGGAACAATGCCCAGGACAGACAGTAGAAACCGAGACAATGTTTTCTTCCAAACGTTTCTCTGAAGGCTGAGAAATCTTAGGAGATACCCTATCTTCTTCCTAAGAAAACACTCATGCCTCTGGTTTAGTTAATTGCTTTTTGCTGCAGAGATGCTGTCTTCTGAAGTATTTAGGAAAGGAAATATGATACAAGAGTCTCAAATGCACCAGAGAGCTGGAAAATTAAAATGTTGACACTTGGGATCTGCAGCAGAATCAACAGGCGCAGCCACCCACTGCTCAGAGCTGGAGCCCTCCCTCTCCATGCCCCCCAAACCCAGACCTTTGGAGGATCCAAACAGGGACCAAGACACCTTACAGCACCCAAAACAGTTTAATATAAACTGCTGCAGAAGTTCCCCAAAATGAGCAAGGTGTCAAGCAGCCATTCCCTCTGCCCCCAGTCCTCTGATAAATCAAAACACAAAAATGAAAATATTTCCTTAAGATGGCCAAATTGGCTCCCAACTGCAATGTAATTCAGGATTTTTACTCTGTGCAGCAGCAAAGCACCAAAGGCCAAGCTCAGATCAGTATCTACCAGTTATTCACATACAGGAGAGAGGGCTGCTGCTTCAAAAAACACAATTCAGAAATGTATTATTCCTCTAGTAAAGTCCAACCATGCGCAGTAAGCCACAGGACCCATTCAGTCATTGTGTCATTCTCCCAACTTCATCCAAAACCCAATGGATGGCTTTGGAAATAAAGAGAAAACAGAGCAGCCATAAAATGAGACAGCAGTGATGGAGGTGAGCCCCACTCCCAGCCCCCACCCTCCTTACCTTCATAGCAGGGCAAGAGCTTCCTCCCGTTGGGCTGCAGGTTGGGGGGAATGATGTTGCAGAAGCCATGGGGCAGGATGTACTCTGTCTCGTAATAGATGTTTTTCCAGCGGTGTGCACATGCCTAAACAGATCATATCACATGTGTTATTGACCCAGAGTCACAGGAGAGCCCTCTGACCAAGGCAAAGCACACATGAACAGGATTTCTCTGAATCACCTTCCCCCTCACTGCCCCACTGTCCTCCTCATAAACCCCACTCTTTCTAGACAAAGTATCATCTCACCATTATCTTCTGCAGCTCATGACACTGCCTGAACCAGCAGCTCAGATCTCAGCCTTAATGTGTGCATGACTAGGGAAACAGCAGGTCTCAAAACAAGACAGAACCCATGCTGGAGATTTCAAGGTCTTTCACTGCGTATGAATCCTCACAGTCAGTGAAGCTTTTCCAAACTAAAGATACAGTGATAGAACTCAGCCAAGCCAGATATGGAGGGAAAATGGTAATAAAGACATTGAGAATTGACATAAGAGGATCAGAAGTGATGCGAAGACTCAGAAGGTTACTAAGGCCATATTAGAAAGTTATCACACCAGAAGACACATGTGCGAGTCAAAGGCTTGTCCTGCTGGAAAAGGCGGCCTTTGTTTCTGGTGACAGAAGAGCTGGGCCTTGCTTACTGGTAATGAATTTAAGTGAGAATGCCAGACATTTTGTGGCAACAAGAGTGGCAACTTCAATCAAGGTGCAGATGAGCTGCAGAGATCGGGGTGCCTTTCCCTTCATAGTAAAGAATAAGATCACCCTGTAAAATTAGAGCTAAACCAGTCTCACCAGGACACTTGCTCAGTACAATTGCCAAACGCAGGCATGCATACAAACAATGTGGAGCCTGGTTCACATCTTTCCAGAACCCACTTGCTCCAAAAATTAACACTGCATTGCTGCCAGACAAGCCACAAGTCATCTGATGCTCAGGGGTTAGTTGGAATAAACGGAGATAAGTGTGCAACAGCAAGGGCTTTGAACTTGAGCACATGCCATGCCATATCTCCAGCTGGTCTAAGTCACTGAAGTCAGTGTAGATGTGTCAATTTTTATCATTTAAGGCTCAGTCCCATGGGCACAGAGCAGTCTCTATGCTACAAATCATCTCCTCCACGTATTTTCAGCTTTTCCTGGATACTTCGCATCAGCCCCCTTCACGGTCCCCGCACTTGACCCTATCCTCCCCAGATGAAACACCCTCTCTTTTCCTCCCCTTTGTGCTACTCCAATTTTCTGCCTCGGCACCTCCGAGCTGAGCACATTGCCCATAGAAGCATCTCACAGAAAAAACTCCATAAACCAGGCACAGTTGTGTCACCTATCCAGTAAGGACCTGGGAAGTGTATCAACCACTGGGAAACTCAAAATTCAATCCAGCATTCAACACAGGCCCCTTCCCATATACTTCACCCCAGAAAGACATATAAGGGTAATACAACTGTCTTAATTGAAAGAGAGCAAAACCAGTTGTGCAAAAGCCTGTTCTGCTACTAGCAGTGCTGCATTTGGAGCGTGGTATTTATTGTTTTCCTAATTTCCAGTACTCAAGGAGAAGCACGTTATCACCTGAAGATGGCTATCACAGAGGGATAACAAGCGACTCTGGGGGCTATGGAAAGCTCCGTACTGCTCTGCGTGGTGCAGGCTGCCATGCATGGCGTGAAGGATGCTTCTCATGGCACTCTCCTTGACAGCCAAACGTACGTGGGGAGTCCTGTAAGGAGCAGTTTTGAGGACTCCCTGACTGGCTTTAAGGAAGTTCAGTTATGATTTTAATCCCCACGCACGACTCATTCAAAATTCAACAATAAAATATAAAACAACACATGAAATGCTTGTTTTCAGAGTAACCAGGAAAGAGCTTCTCTCCCAAGGAATCTGTGCGGCAAGCACAAATACAGACAGGCACAGCCCTTTTAAAAGACAGTACCATGAAGACACATACCATTAAAGCAACAGTTAAGTCAACCCCAACTCTGGATATAAACTCAAAAACGGAAACAGACCAAGAGTACTTTTTAAAATTATGGAAAGATAAATAAAGGATTGTGATATTGTAAATTCCTTGACATTTTATATCTTGGAAGCTGCGAGGGACTCACATAAATTAACCTACTAATCTCTCCCAGAGGAGCACAAATGACAGAGTCAGGGAAAGCAGCAGCATTTCATCATAAGCAGGAGGCTTTGCTCAGGAGTGAGGTGCAGAGGCCAAGAAAGATACAACACTATAAGGAGAAAAAAAGGAGCCACTGCATAAGAAATATGTACAAAATCAACCAGAGGCTATGGGCTCAGTTTAGCAATTCTGGGCACACTTACCTAATCAGTCAGGGTTTGGGTTTTGTTTGTTTGTCTGTTTTTCTAATGATCACTTTTCTGCACCTTCAGCATGCTGTGTATTCACTACAGTTTATCATTGACTGCCTGAGTCTGTGGACAGCTCATAACCATAGCTGCAAGCGATGAGCTCCACCTTGGTTATCTCAGCACGGGCTGCCCTAGACTACCCAGACTTTACTATTCTACACAGCTGCAGAATTTGACATTTTCCCACTGGACAGGAGTTCAGCAGCTCCTCTTCCTCCTCAAAACTCATTTCTCTGCAGCCAGGCAAGCAGCACATCTGTCTCACTGCCACAGCAAAACTTGTCCATAGATGCTTTTGGTTCTCCTGCCTTCCCAGAAATGTTCAATTGGATTACAGTACGTGGTCCCTGCATTATTCAACGTTGCTGAGGCAAGGTCATGTGCTACCAAAGGTGGCTACAGCCTTCTTTTTTGATTGCACATGTCTGAAGAGGTCTTGGGAACAGAGATAAGTTGCCAGAATTCGATGCTGCAGAGACGTTTGGGGTTTTGTTTTGGTTTGTTTTTTCCTAAGGTGATTGCAAATAACTGACAGCTTAGACACCCTTTTTAGATGCAAGCCCTCAGCGTGCCCCTGTGCAACGAAGAGGCCATCGACACGCTTTAGTGCTCAGCAGCTGCTGCTGGGGCATGGGCTCCACCTCCGTGCAGCAGGAGAGAAAGGATGCAAACCCTTGAAGCAAAGTAAAAAAGCTTCTGGGGAAAGTACACAGAGGTCTCTAGTGACAGCAGCCACTGCATTACCGCAGTATAATGAATAGGCCATTTCAGAACTGCAGCCACTTTCTTCTTTTGTGTCTTGAAGGCGAGCCACAGGCTTTGCACCACAGGAAAAGCAACACGAGAGACACAGGCTTCATGTCGGAGGCCAACTGCCCACGGTCCTTACAGAGCCCTCTGCTGACTCCTAAAGCCAAAGCCCAAACAAGGGACTTTTTGAATAAACTATTGTCAGACCATTTCTGGTTTGCTTTTCCCTTAGGAGGACTTTGGTTTTACTGCAGTGATGGGTTTTTTACAGACACACACAAAATCACTAAATGTGCCAGTAAGTCAACCACTTCAAATGAAAAATAGTGACACCTGATAAAATCAGAGTAATGACAGATGTGGTAGGTATTTAGGAAGAGCGAGACTGAAGGATGTGGCTTATCTCCAAATCATAATGCACTGTCCCTGGTTCCTCTCCCAACAGAAGTAAAAGGAGGACTTTTGCTGTTTCAGTTGGGAAAGAACTGGCAATCTCGGCTGTATTATTGCAGCACTTAGATTAATGCAAATATTGACTGACAGCATACCCAAGGACAGGAAGCCACTGAACTGCAAAGTCAGAGCTTTTTTAGCTAATCTTACTTCTTCATTTGTTTAAACCTTCATTGTTCTATGCTTTTCTGTTTAGTCCATCACACAAACATAAAACTCCAGTTCAGTAACATCCTGGCATATTATGGGCTCAAACACAATCAACTTTAACAAACATCAGCTAAAGCCCCCTGCACACTCCTCACCTTCCCTACCGCCCCTTTCCACTGAAGCTTGTATTTTTATCGGGCAATTGGGGAAGGATAATAAGGCAGAAATTTAAGCCACCAAGCAGTTGCAAAGCAAAAGGAACAACTTCTTCCTACAAGTCACAGTTAAACTGTGGGACTAATTCCTCAAACACAAGATGTCAAGAGCATCTACCTGTATTTATACCCTCGCCCCCCCCAAAAAAAAATCCATCCGGGGTATTGAACACAGAGATACCACTCTGATTTAAAGAAATCCCTGGAAGAAACGCAGTAGAGTTGTAATGCCTGACAATATAGACTGTACATACTCGTAACTACTGGGCATCACTCACAAGAGTTAGCTAGTAATTTTGTTAAGAAGCTAAAATAGGCAGATGCAGCTCTGAACACACATTCAGACACATCTTCTCATAACACCAGTTTTCTCACAGGTGCTTCAAAAACGACTGCATTTTAAAGAAATCCTGATCTTTGAAACTAGAAGAGCACATGAATTAAATACCATCTGTTTATGGGAAATTCATGAATCTTTTTCATTAAAAAGGTATCTCAAAACAGAGAGTAACAACGTCCTGAAACAGCCAGGTATGTTCCATCCACGAAAGAATACGTATGCCTTCATTCCAGGCTCTGTTTACATACAGATGTGCACAGATGTTTAATTAGTAGTTTAAGACAGAGTGCTTTGGTGATAAATATCTTAAGGAAATCAATGAGAATTAGACATTTAAACATCCTCGATCATCCAGACACAATCTACAGGGGTGAGGGCAGAATAATATTGGTAGAGGGCTGGTTTAGGAATTCCTTAAATCAGTGTAACTTGTGGAGACATTTTATCAGCTTAAGTGGCACCAGAACAACCACACCACCAGCTATGCATTTTACTTTAGCTACATTTTGCTTTTTACTGATTTATGTCTAAAATTTCTATCCACTCAGCCCAAAACTAAGCACCCACAGATTGCCCACATCTCTCATGTCAGCCTTCCCTCAGCCAGAGAGCAGCCAACCCCAGCCTTGCTAGATGCCTGGCTTTTTTTCCACCAGTTTTCCCTTCCTTTGCTGTTTTCACTTAGGAGTTACCTCCCTAGACATCAGCTGCAACCTGCTCCTGTTTGAACCAAAATAAATGAAATCATTATTTTTAAGGTAACTATAATTTTGACAAAAATGCCTCAGCATTGCCTTGAGAAGTTTATGTGCTATCTTCTGAAAATGGGACAACAATTTGTTTAGTTAAGGCCAATGACTGAAAAAGGGTGAGAATGCTGTGTCTTAAGGTAGTGTTATCCTGATCAGTGCATGTTACTCCTCAGTAGTCACGCAGGACTCTGAGCACACACACAGACCAGCTTATCCCTTGAACCTCAGGAAGTTCAACAAGGCCAAGTGCAAGGTCTTGCACATGGGTCTGGGCAATCCCAAGCACAACTACAGGCTGGGCAGAGAATGGACTGAGACTAGCCCTGAGGAGAAGGACTTGAGGGTGTTGGTGGATGAGAAGCTCAACATGAGCTGGCAATGTGCACTTGGAGCCCAGAAAGCCAACCGTGTCCTGGGCTGCATCACAAGAAGTGTGACCAGCAGGTTGAGGTTGAGGCATGTTTGGTCTCTAAGCACATAATAAGAAAAAACACATCTGAGTGAAGCAGCTTTGTCCACTTGGTTTACACAGGTGACTGGCACAGTCATCGCTGTACGAGATCGTTCTTAATAGCAGCTTTGTGACAGTTTGGTGACACGTACCGGGGTAGTCCTCTATCTCATTGGAAAGACGGGGTCATACTGCAAGTGTCCAACTCCCAAAAAGTCATGTTTAGGATAAGATTGTTGTTAGGGTTACTCTGATATGAGCTTGAAATTTGCCTGCCACTTATAATATGTGGAACATTTTGTTGCAATTTTTATTTTCTTAATTTCAGTTAACAGGCAGACTCACTCCGATAGACAGGCAGAACGCAATCGCAGATGTAAACACAGACAACTATTGATCATAATATATCCATGTATTTCAGAAAGGTTTTTGCCCAGCTCTCTTTACAATTACTTTTTTTCAGCACAGGAAATGTTGTTTTGCAAAGAGAAATTCCACATTCTAAGGAACACATCTGCTCTCCTTGACCTGTCTATGTGCATGGTAACCATATCACAGACAGTAAGGCCACCCACACACAACTAAGTCATCTCTACTCTCAACACTTCTGCCTTGTTAATGGAAAATTAATATACATAAAGAAAAAAATATCACCACAAAGACTCATCTTACACTTTTCATGGTAAGTTCTGACACACAATACATACACTCAGGGATAATGGATGCATACATATTCCCTACATAAACACAGGCAAATGACAAAAAGAACAAACTAGCAGGTACCTCCCAGACAAAGTTCTACTTATTCTGTTCAAAGATTTAATCCCTCAGATTTAGGAGGAAGCCCTTGGGTGACACAAGTCAGGTGTGATGGCTTTGAAGTCCTCCCTCTATAAATAAAGCTTTCTGACTGGGGCTCACTTTTCCTTCCGCTTGAAGGAAGGGACTACAGAATTTGCTGCCCGTAAAGCTGGACTCTGTCAGTCACTGCCGAACACATTAATCCTGACGTGTTTAGCATTAGAGTCAGACAGCAGCAATGGTTTTAATGAGATCAAAGAAAAGAGTGGACTTACCAGCACACTTCCACCAGCCTTCGGCTGTCTAGCCAGGCTCACGCCCATCCATTCATCATCTCTGTCTTCTTTGCAGGTCTTTCCACAGAGCGTGCCCCGAGAATTGCCTACAGAAGGAGGGGAAAGGCAGCAAGGCAAGGAGACGTGAATTTTAAATACCCACCAAAGAATCCCTACAAGAAAAGAGATTGCCCATCAAACATTTGCCTGACCATGCTTTTCTTTTCCCTTTTATTCTGGTTATTAGTTCTTGTATGCATTAATCAGGGCGATGTTCTCACTCTTACTAGGCACTGTACAAATACATATTAGAGGACAGACCTTGTTCCAAACAGGCAGAAGTTATTACGGCACATCCACAGCTTTAACTGAATAAACCATCCAACTGAAGTCAATGGAAGAGATGTGGGATTGCCCACAGAATGCAATCAAAGCAAAAATTACTCTTGAAAATGAGATCTGTGGCACGCAAAAAAATTTGAGGCCTAAATATTTAGTCCTGTCAGGCAGTATTCACTAATTCATGACAGTTTACATTACAGTAGCAGGACAAATCAAACTTAGCCAAAACACTGTTTTAACACATGTAAGCATCATAAAAAAATAAATTCTACTTGACTCAGGCACGAAAAGGTGAACAAAACCAATATGCCTTTTTTATAGGCAGAGAAAGCAATAACACACATATCACCAAGCAAACCAAAATATTAAAAGGCTTCAATTTTCTCCATCAGAATCCAGCACGTAGTTTTAGATCAGAGTTTTACTTTAGGATTCCACCTTCCCCTGATTCAGACAGTATGTCAGAGAATCCAAAGTTGATCCTGATCACATGCAATAGAATACAAGCACAGCTCTCACAGAGAACCTTTTTTCCTTTAGCCCAAAAAGCAAACCCAAGGAATGATTTGCTGCATTACAACGGAACTCACAGATCTCCATGTTCCTAATAACACCACATATCATACACCCATAGCCGAGGGTCATCCCACGCGTGCTTATTTCAGTACTGCCTGGAGTAGGCAGCACTGCTCCCAACTGCTTACATACCCACCAACACACTGCAAAGTCACACTGAAGCAGGCAGAGAAAAGACAGTGGCTTAGGGTAAGCGGGGATAAAAAGTCCACCTTTGCCTGGTTACCCGCTGGAGAGTGTGAGCAGGGGCACCGGGAGGGCACCAGCACCAGGTGGGATGCTATTTCACAATGCTGAAGAGAATATGACATCTTTGCTCCTGGTGCTCAAAATCCAAAATCCATCAGGAGAGGCTGACGAATCCTTCTCAGAGTCTTGGGGCCTCTTTGAAGTTGGCAGGAGGACGCCTAGCCATTTAGGATGGTAGGAGGGTTCAGGTTTTTTTTTTGTTCCCCCGTTCTCCCCTCCAAGCATCGTAACTACCCACCTCGCCCCATATCCAGTTCTGTGCATCTTCTGTCAGGGTTGGTATGGACTCGACATTTAAACACTGCTCCTGGGGACTGAACAGAGGTGCTGTATTTAGATTCTGCCTTGGGAGCACCAACCAAGACCCTGGAAACCAAAAGCAAAGTAACAAATGATTAATTTCAGGATAAAAGAAAAAAATAAACAAACAACAGCAAGGTTCACATTGCCAGAGCTTCCTCAGCAAAAGGACTTTTTTCAGCAACCTTGTAAAATGATGGCATTGATTCACAAACTGAAAACACCATGCACAATAAAGGCATTTTTCCCCAGTAAAGCCAGAAATACTTTAACAAGTTAAATTTCCATTAGGATTGTCACACATTTAAAGCAATCCTCCTTACCCCACCCCCAAAAAGCATTTAGGCAAGTATTAGGACGGGCAACAGCAGCTGCATCCATTTTTCCTCCGTTTTAGCTACATCCCTATCAATCCAAGAACCCACAAGAGTTAATACACACACCCAGGAGAGGATGAAACCTGAACCTGTGGGCTTGCCAGCCAGCCAAAGATTAATAAGCTTGTTGAGAATGTTGAGGCACCCCATTCTCAGAATGTTTTATGTAATGACAGCTTTAAAAAACAAAGGACAAAAAACCCCAACCAACAACACAGGAGTAAATCTCCTCCACAACGCATTGCTATCGACCAACATTTATCATTAAGGCTGTGAAGCCTTTACCTGAACTATTTATCCCACATGAGAACTGGGAAGCACCAATGCACAGCTCTGACCATAGGGTTCCTTAACATACCCTTGAAAGATGATAAGCACTTTTTAATCACTTGTGTTATTATCTAGTTAACTGTTTAGCAAGCTGGCAGCAGCTCATGCCCTCAGGGATGCTTTTTGAGGGCGATTACAGAGGAAGCACAAGTAGTAAGGAAGCCCTTTTACTGCCTCCTTATTAAAGGGACAATCTTTCTCATCTGATTGTGAGCCCAAATCTGGGCACACGAGGGTGAGGAGGGAGGTTAAGTAGGAGGAATGCAGCTCCAGGGAGGGCGGTGGGGGGCACCAGGTAGTTCAGCATCAGTTCTGCCAATACCCTTGCACTGTGAGGCAAGGTAGAGCTTCTGCGTGTAACAAAGTCCTCGGTGAAGTTAAGCCCAGGGCTGGAACTAAGGGTGACCGTCTCTAAAAGACTGAGCCTCCAGCACTCACATGCGTGGATCCAGCCTGCTACCTGGGAGGCAGCAGCTGACCAGGAAGACATTCATTGCTCTTGGTTTACCCACTAAAGGGATAGAGAGCTACTGGTGCAAAGTCAGTCCGCATACACAGCCCATCCACAGCACAGATAGGCAGCCACAACATGGAAGCTTTCCCTATTTTAAACAGCTTCGCCTTCATCCTCTAATTTAACGTTCCATCCCTAACCACTACCCATCATCACCAACCCAGTAAACACAGGGAGACCTGAAGCACAAGGCATGCACGTGTCCAGGGTCAGCCTGAGCAGCACATCCCTGCTACTGCTGTGGTACGCGATTGCCTGGATGCGACAAAATCATCCCATGGCGTTTGGAAATATGATTACAAAAAGAAGAGAATCACCTACATTAAGTGATCGTTTTCTCCCAGGTTATATCTGGAGAAGTTTGATGGGGCTGCACTCCACAATGCACATCATGTTTTCACAAGTGAGAAGGATTAATGTCTGAAATATTTAAGTTGCTAAAACCTACAAAGCCTGCACACATTGGGGAGCGAGCGCCAAGGAGCCTGAAATAATAGCTCCAAATGGAAATCCCGCTAGGCAGGCGGCAGGCAGAAAATCAAATGCCAATCATTTCATTTACACATGCGATGAATGCATGTCATTCACTTATTGACATTCATGAGGTTTAACAAAAATAAATAAGGGAGGATATTACTAGCTTAAAGAGTTACGGGTTCAAATTGCAAATGGCAAGAAACTGTTTCTATGACCTGTTATAACAACAAGATAATATAGGCCACACTGATCTTCAGTTTAAAAGAAGCTTTACTCTAACCTAAGAAAAGTAAATATGATTCAGCAATAAGTGCATAAGATACCTTGGGTTGCAGAACGCAAGATGGAGATGAAGGAGCCTAAATCACAAAGATTCTTCGGCTCTCTTTAAAAAGCTTAATGGGTAAAATGATAATTAATGGTTTGAGTAGGCTACTGGCAAAGATAGTATTGTTCTCTAGAGCAAATACACCTTTCAAAAAGGAAATGTCTGTTGCTGTTTCTTCATGTGGACTGAGCAGAAGGAAGCAGCCACTAAAGGCAACAGGTGACATGTGCCAAAAGCAAATCTATTTTGGATTGTCCTGAATGTCCATACATTCATATTTGATATTTCACCTACATCACACACTTTGTCATCTTATGATCTTGTCTCATTCTTTCACTCTTGCACCTAGACCCCAGCCAGTGAAACTTTTGCAGATCTCCTGTTCTATCTGGCATGACCCATGCTCACCCCTGCCCTGAGATGGTTACCTTCAGGGAGATGGGAGATTTTCTGTTGGTTCACATGCTTTTTGGTTGGTTATTCGCCACATACCACTATCCTGATTTCCGCTGAGATAATTTTCATCCTAGTAGCGGGTATTGGATTTAGGATGAGAATAGCGTTGATAACACACTGATGTATTTGTTGTTGCTGAGCAGTGTTTACACCAAGTCAAGGACTTTTCAGCTTCTCACACCACCACACCAGCAAGGAGGCTTGCAGTGCACAAGAAGCTGAATGGGGACACGGCTAGGACAGCTGATCCCAGCTGGCCAAAGGGATATTCCATACCCTATGATGTCATGCTCAGTATATAACTTGGGGGAAGCTGCCCAGGGGTTTAGACTGCAGCTTGGGAACTATCTGGGCATTGGTGGTCTACGGGTGGTGAGCAACTGTGCTGTGCATCACTTGTTTTGTATATTCTATTATTATTCTCTTCCTTTTCTGTCATATTAAACTGTCTTCATCTCAGCCCATGAGTTTTACCTTTTTGTTCCCCCAATTCTCTCCCCCATCCCACTGGAGATGGGAGGTAGTGAGCAAATGGCTTTATGGTTGTCTTAGCTGCTGGCCAGGTTAAACCACAACAACCACTTACTCTGGTTTTATTCAAAGGTTTGAGACTGGAATATTTCCTTTGTCAAGAAACGAGTCCTTTACTTTTTCATTAGTTTCTGTATGGAGCAGTTTAACTGTTGGAAGAAAGTCACCTATTTAACTGTCGTGAGACTTTTCAGCAGACCTCGATAGAAGACTCATTAGCATCCAAATATTTTGGGACTCATCAAGCAAAACAAACGCTTGTTTTCTATCTCCCCCAGATATTAAAACACCTTTGAAATCTTTTGCAATCTCTATGAAACAATGCTGCAACCAGAGAAGGTGCTTTTCTCTGGTACCATATAGAAACAGAAATACATCTTAAAGCAAAGCCTTAGAGACTAATACAGTCGTCTTGTATTTCAGAGCTGTGGAGTCTTGCCTGGCATAAACACAGAAGATACATAAACAACCAACATAAGTACAACCCTGTCCTCTTGCTATTATCAGGCAACCTTCCAACATATTCCAACTAGCTTAACCAGCTCTCCTTTAAAATAGCCTAATTCTGTGGTACAGTTTTCCAGTGCTGCTATAGCACTACTTGGGTTGTCAGCAAGCAAGCACCAGCAGTTCTCCAGCCTTTTGCCAAAAGGCTTATGATGTGGGCAGTACTTTTTGCAGAGAGTATTTATGAGTCCAGGTTCTCACCACAACCATAATGCTCTGCAGGAAGGCCCTAGGATATTTGTGAGTAGCTACATGAAGACACCTTAAAGAGGAAACCCCATCAAGAGAAAGAGATTACTTTCTATGCAAGAGAACCAAGGGCTGTAGGAGCAGGGTTTGAGGCTACATTAGGGTCACTTTTGCTTGACACGCACAGAAATCTGTAAGAATAGGCCGCATCCCACTGGCTCTGTGAACAAAGCATTGGGCTCTAAGCCAACAGGAGAAGCCGGCAGAGAGGCCATTTAACCTTCTCTTCTTGCATTCATACTCGCACGATCAAGGACAAATGCCCTCATCTATATGGAGACAACTACACAGCTGCATGGCCAGAAACTGTCACATTGCAGGAGCCGCAGCAGCCAATATTAATGGATGACAAGAAGCTTTCTTGGCCACAGGGAAATCCACACCTCCTTAAAATTACTTCCTGCAGAAGAGTAACTATCACTTCTCTGATGATTGACCCTCGGGACATACAGATTTGGAAATTAAGTGCTGCATTTAGCAGAAGGAACAGTGAACGAAAGTGTCGAGCTGACCGATGGCGTGGAGAGATGCCAAGCACATTAAGCATCAGCCTACAGCATGCCAGCAGCGATTAGGCAATCGCAGCTCAAGGACTGGGGAGTGTAGGTACCTCACCTCACTGCAATGTTAAGTGGCAGAGAAAAAAGTCTTTAAATATCTTTGCATACCACAGCTGATTTCAAAAGCAGCACCAGAGGAGGATGCACCACCAGCATATCCAAGTTGAGTTCTTCTCATCATAAAAGTCTGTCAATTGCTAAGCCATTGAAATAAAACCAACAGTGGTTCATCCATTATGTGCAGAGCAAGAAGCAGGAGGGCCGTTATTTGAGTGGCAGATGGATGACCTGTGACTAACAACAGCAAGCCTAGGTTCCCCGAAACACTACAGCAGCACCTATGGCATCACTACATCGTCTGTGCAACACGGCATTGTTAACACAACGCCCAGCCTCCATGAGGTCAGTCTGCTCCCGTGTCTTCCTTCCGGTTGCACACAAGTACATCATGCACTAACAATGCGTATCCATCAGCCTGAGATGCAGAACAGCCTTCACGTTTCAGCGGCAGCACAATCCAGTGAAGAGCAGAGCCAAAGGCACGAAGCAACAGTACAGAAACCAGATTCATTCTTTATTGTAAAACTCACAGTAGGACACCATGCAACTAAACTGACTCCATTACTTTTTCATGCCAGATCATGCTGCCAGAAAGGATAAAGTTGTTACCCAGGATTGCTGAGGGATTTGGGGGTGTCAGCAAGAAGGGGGCATAGGGAGGGGAAAGGAGAGAGATCAAGTAACATCATATTTTAAAAAAGAATGATCTGAGATGTCATATCATTAACATTTTTTTATTGGGGCAAAATTGACATTTGTTTCTTCTTAAACTGTCTGAAGGAAAGCAGAGAAAGCAACATTCTTGGTTGCTTTGTAGGGTCTTTACTCCAAGCTTCAAAATTATATCCAGAGAACAGAAGCACTTCAGCCTGTCTCTGCTCCAAATGCAAGCAGCCACCTGGTTCCTTACTTGACTGAAAATGGCAGTGACGGGGAACCGGGTAAATCTTTCAAGATTTACAGTCATAAAACCTGCTTAAGAAAGGAAAAGGAGACATTGTCAGAAATACAGTAACCCCAGCACATCTGTGATGACAAACTTTTCTTGAGTTGAAAATTGTGCAAAAACAACTCTGAAACAGAAGCATTGTTGCAATTGACTATTTCAGACAGGTCAAAGGCACTGTCACAGTGGAGGCTGAATACCCATATTCCACTATAATTTCTGTGTCGAGGACTGCATACCAGCCTGGCTATTCACATTTATCTGACGTAATATTTCAAACCAAATATCCCCCTTTTCTTTCCTCCTGCAAGAATATTTAGCTCATATAAATAGAATCATAGAACCGTTTAGGTTGGAAAATACCTTTACGATAATCAAGTCCAACCATTAACCTAACACTGCCAAGTCCACCACTAAACCGTGTCCCTAAGCACCACATCTACACGTCTTTTAAATACCTCCAGGGATAGTGATTCAACCACTTCCCTGGGGAGCCTGTTCCAATGCTTGGTAACACTTTTGGTGAAAAAATTTTTCCTAATATCCAATCTAAACCTCCCCTGGCGCAACTTGAGGCCATTTCCTCTTGTCCTATCACTTGTTACTTGGGAGAAGAGACCAACACCCACCTGGCTACAACCTCCTTTCAGGGAGTTGTAGAGAGGGATAAAGCCTCCCCTCAGCCTCTTTTTCTCCAGGCTAAACAACCCCAGTTCCCTCAGCCACTCCTCCTAAAACCTGTTCTCCAGACCCTTCACCAGCTTCGTCGCCCTTCTCTGGACACGCTCCAGCACCTCAATGTCCTTCTTGTAGTGAGGGGCACTGAACACGGTACTCAAGGTGCGGCCTCACCAGAGCTAAGCACAGGGGGACGATCACTTCCCTACTCCTGCTGGCCACACTATTGCTGATACAAGCCAGGATGCTGTTGGCCACCTTGGCCACCTGGGCACACTGCTGGCTCATATTCAGCCGGCTGTCAACCAACACCCCCAGTCCTTTTGCACCAGGCAGCTTTCCAGCCACTCTACCCCAAGCCTGTAGCGTTGCGTGGGGTTGTTGTGACCCAAGTGCTGGGTCCTGCACAGGTCCTGCACACTTCAGCGAAGAAGCTCTCATGAACCGAAGTACATTAGGTGAGTACCAGGCCTCGATATTCCGAGCAAGAAACCCTGAACTATCATGACAACACTCTCAAATGCTTGAGGCCATATTAACACATCAAATAATTTTAGATAGGCGGGAGCCATATCAGCCTCAGATATGATCAATCCCATTTTTGCAGGGTCACATAGTGCACAGCTCACCAGGCAAGTCATGAATGCCCAAAATGTCTAAAGCTAACTTAGCTTAACTACTACCCACTGGAGCGCATAGGCCAAAGAGACACGAGAAAACTGAAATCATAACTCTTCTTTGGGTATGTAAAAGCTACAAAGGCAAGAAGAAAACTAGCATACAAAACCAAACAATAACCTTATGACTATTAAGAGTAGCTACATGCTAGAATGGGATGAATAGAAAACATTTTTTACTACATATTCTCTGTAACAGACTTCAGCCTTTCCCCAGAATATCACATTTGAAGGAGAAGGGGAAAAAAAATTAATTAAAAACCATCCAGTAAGTCTACAGGCCAGTTAAGGAAATATCTCTATAGCTTTGCACACGAAAGCTTCACATACAAAACCCTGACAAATCTGAAAAACGGCGTGAGTTCTACTAAGCATTTCCCTCTGCACCCATCCAATAAACTGGGATTATATCTTGTATTTCAATAACCTGCAACTGGTAACCACTTTAAACTTGAAATCAGAGACTTTATGATCCAAAGGGATGTATAAGATTCTGCATAGTATAAATAGGGTTTAAAATAGAACTATATGAAACTGGAAGCCATTATGCCCTACTCAGCTGAAATGGGCACAGCTAAAGGCGCTGACAAGGGTTCAGCCCTTTGATGGTCTGAATAACGAGGAAGATTGGCCAGATCCTTTAAGTCTTCCAGAAGAAATATGTTAAATGCTTAAAATTGATGTTACATTGCAGTACGTAAAAAAACCCACTTGCACTCAGAATATGTCCATCCAGTACAGGGGATGGCATCTTCGGAAAATTAGATAAAGGCTACATATACTTTTAAGAGCAGAGAGATTCATCGCTGTCCCTTGACCTTTAGGCTGCACGCACACATTAAAAGCACAATTGCATATGGCAAACTAGAGTCAAGGAGACTGCAAAAACCGTATCTCCCAAATGTTTTATCTCAAGCTCTGTTTGGTGCAGGATTTTGAAGCACCCGTGAAACAAGCTCCCTAGTTCCACAGTGAAGGGAGAAGTTTTCCCACCAGTGGTGACAATCCCACCCTCATGATTTTTGACAGCCCAGTGCTGATGCTGACCATATTAACCTGCTGTTAACACTTCTAGGTGTTAGGGCTAACAATTTTTTTATCTAAAACCACTTCTTGATCTTAGATACTTTTTGTTTCTGGGTGAAGAAGATCCATTTTCAGAAAACTGCAGTTTGCATAGCTGGAGTTTTTATTTTTGAGCACCAGACTCCTTGCAGACGGCTGCCTTCAGACACCCAACACTGCTAGTCCAGCATCGTTTCCAGACAAAGTGGGATACCATGGAGATTATTCTCCCTGTTCAACCTCCCCTTCCAAAAAATAAGTAAATAAATAAATAATAAAAAATCACACCAACAGGTGCTATCTGAAGATAATTTGTGTTACTGATCAGAATGATAGACATATACACAAGGAGAAACAAATTGTGTCGTTTTCATCCCACCACACCCCACTAGATCAGCATTTCATTCACATCACCGTGAATCCCCAGCAATTTCACCATGAATCCCCAGTAATTTCTGCTGAATACAAGTTGCTTTCAGCCTTCACATCCTTTGTCAGGTCCTGCCCCAAGTCAAGCATTGCTTGAAACTGAGAGCTTTTCTTCTCCCAGAGCGCTTTTCCTCTATGAAGTCTTCTGATAAGTCTCTAAAAATGAATGCTCCGTGAAAGCCGCTATGCAGAAAGGCTGAGCACACAACTACTTGTGAACTAAAGGGTGTGAAAGAAATTCATTTTTAAAGAACTAGACGCCGGCATGAATACATTTATTTATATCACAGTGCACCACAGTTCCAACATCAACAGCTGAGTAATCTGGCCATATCTAAGTGTAAAAGATAAAGACAGGCTTTGTGGACGTTTATTGGCAGCAGTGTCTCCTACTCACATTAGAAGTGCACCAGATGACATCAACTAGGTCCAATTAAGAGAAATCAGTTTTAATTCTAACAAAGAGCCTCTGACCCAGACAAGAGAGACAGACTTTGCTCCAAGGCTCTTTTCAGTTCAACAGGAAAAACAAGAAGCTTGCCAGTTTGCATAATTTTTTGAGATGTAGACAAACTTTCTATCATCGTTCTTTAAAAAAAAAAAAAAAATAATAAAATAAAATTACACATCCATTTCCTCCGCGGTCCCTCAAGCCAAGAGCGGGCACAGAGGGGAGACAGACAAACGCCTCCTGATTTGGAAACGTCTCTCCAGTCACCGGAGGGATTCTCTTCCTCGCAAGGCGCAGTACGGAGAGATCGGCACTGTCAATGCTAAACGCGCTGCTCCCGCTGGAGGTTACCGCTGCTCAGATTTTTCCCGTTTCACACGGCATGACCTATCATCTTTCATACCCCCGTGCGTTTTCTGTCAAGGAGATGAGCTGCTAAATATTTCCCCCGAGGAAGCGGGGCTGCGCAAAGCGCCGCAGCACCGGGCGAGGGACCGCTGGCGCTTGGGGACACCGAGTTCGCGATGCCGAGCGCCGGCTGCCAGCTCGGGGAGGTCACCCCCGTGTTAAAACACCGCCCAACGGGGGGGGACCCCGTTTTACCTCAGGGTGAACCTCCCCACCCTCCCCCTTCCCGCTGCTTCCACCGCACCCGCACGACGGGGCGGAAAGAGCGCGGGCAAGGAGCCCCCGCAGCCGGGGCCGGGGCGCGGGGTCCCGCTCCCGGGCGGCGGGAGAGGCGGCGGCCGCGGGG
>VXBL01003760.1:161666-190977 GCA_013400195.1 Aramus guarauna | reverse complement strand
GGACTGCGCGCCCCGTGCGCTCCGCGGCTCCGGCGCCCCCTGGCGGCCGCGGGACCGGGCAGCGCCCCGCAGCAGCCGCCCGCCGGTAAAGGCGGCCCCGGCGGGGGACACGGCCCGCTGCTCCCCGCCGCCCTCCGGCATCCCCGCTCCGAAGCGCTCGGTCTCGTCTGTGCCGCCCCCCGCGGGTGTCCCCGCCGTCGCCACCCCTCAGCATCCCCCTCTTCCACGAACCAGCTGTGGCTTAATCTCCTCTTTCCACCTTCCCCCCGCCCGGTTCTGCCCTCACACGCACCTCCGGGGCGATGGCCGTCGAGGGGCTGGAGGGACAAGAGGGAAGCGACAAAGCTGAGGGACAGAAAGCGATGGTGGAGGAACCGGTCCTGCCTCCCGCTGCCATCCTTTGGGGCCATCAGCCCTGCTTCAGTTTGGTACGTGGAGAGGAACCAGGGTGACAGAAGAAGGGCCTGAGTCGTGTCACGCTGAGATGAATGGGAGAATCTCCCAGGAAAAGGGAAGCCATGAGGAGAGGCGGCGTCTTTTATCAAGGCAACAGGAATGAAAATGCTTTGGGGAGGGGGAAATCAGACCTGTGTTTTCTACCGTAAGTCCTTCAGGTTTGAAAAAGAAAAGGCAACCTTCGTGGCAAAGTAAAAGCTGAAAATGATTGCTCTAATATTTTTATAGTTAGACTATCTGAGAACAAAAATAATCAGTCAAACATGCAATACAAGATGAGCAAGAGTAAAGCCAAGAAGCCTGTCTCCTCTGGTGCATGAGATGGGGTGACATATCACCCTGCGGGAGAAGGGGAGGGGAGTCACGTGCTAGAAAACCCTTGTGCCCACAGAGCCCATCCTTTTACTGTTCAGTAAAAAGCGATACGTTTTAGCACTCCGGATCCATGAGAAATCATGTTTAGATCCCTCTTGAGGATCAAGACCAGGACTGTGGAGAAGAAATGCTCCCTCAGAGGTAACAGGGAGTTCCATCGGCTGTTGTCAGCCTTGTCTTTGGCTATTTAATTCCACGTGCTCCCCTCGTCCGTGAGGAGGTGCACTGAGAGGAGCGGAGTAGATCCTGGGAAACCCAGGAGCAGAGGGGCCAGGAGCTCGGGCAGGACGGGAACGGCGGCTTCTGGCAGGCAGCTGCAAGAGAGGTGGCCATGTCCCGTCCTCCTTGCGAAGGCACGTGATGGTTCATGGGAAATTCGCTTCTGATGACAACAGCGATCTCCAGGGAACAGTGCTGGATGTTGGGGCTGTTGGAAAGGTGGTGCAGGTCGAATTGTCTTTCGGTGCAGGAAGTTCTTGGTGAAAGTTTAATGATTTTCTGCGAAGGGTTCGGCAAGGAGGGAGTTTTGTGGTAAGCTGTTTCATGATATCCACATGGCTCTTTCAAAAACGTAGCCTGTTTCTGCAGGGGAACATCCTCATCAGGAAAAAGATTGTTCATAAGCATCGCCCTTGAGCATCACCCTCAGAGCAAGCTCCCTGGTGCCATATGTATATGTTGCTGTTCAGAAACTGCCATTTTTTGACGTTGACCATGATGCCAGGAAGCGGACATTAGCATAGGAATATTCCAGGGACAAGTTTAATAGAGAAGTAATAACTACAGAATTCTGTGGTGAAAAAANAAAAAAAAAAAAATCAATGGAGGGAGGTTTCCAGACATCAAGGTATTTTATACTTGCTGCATAAAGCCTAGTATAATTATTTAAAGATCTTGTTCAAGGTGGCTTGTAAAAACATGTGGGTGGTGCAAGTCTTCTCTTCTTCCTGTGTGTCCAGGGTTATGGAGAAGTGAACAGGTGCCAGTCTTAGATTTAAGTGGCACAGTGCTCAATATCAAATAAAAAGGAAAAGTCACTTATTGATAACTTCAGCATTTGGTGTTATGATCAAACTGAAAGACCCGATTTGCTCGTTAGAGGACCAGGTGAAAACAACAGGGCATTTACATTGTATTAGCAGGAAGATTTATAACATTTAATGAAAAGATTTTCACGGGGGGTTATAACTGTGCAATCAATATGGATAAAAGTAATCTGATTTAGGCAGAAAGTCAATATGCCGTGATTAAGCAAGTTCCACAAATGACATGCAATCCCATTAGCACTACCAAGCCGAATCCTCTGCCTTTTGAAGCAAGAAAGTGATGGGGCTTTTCAATTAATTACCCGGGTGCTGAACGGTGCTCAGACAGCTCTCCAACAAAATTAAAGGAAACGCGAGCTGACGTGCTGGAGAGAGTGACGGGTTCATCCATCTCCAGAGGGAGGAGGGAGGCAAAGCAGCGAGATGAGGTGAATGAAACGCTTGTCTCCCATGTTGTAGCGCGCTCTCGGGACGACTTATTTCAACTACAAGTGATACAACACGGAACTGTGTCAGTCCATAAAAAATTCCATCTTGGCAAGGAAGACCATCCAGAGGAAGGCCAGGAACACCATACCATTTCTTTCTTTTACTGTGCATCCAAATACTGAAGTCATCTCACAACATTTAATCCGATGGGAATTTTGTCAGTCTGAGACAGAAACTGCCTGTCTCCTTGGCGTAGGTTTAGCTGATAAAATCCTGGCATGCCATTTACGAAAGCAATAGGAAGCATCCAACTGCAGCAACACGCGTAATAACGTACTGTTAACTGAATACGATGGTAAAAATAAGGGCTGAGAACGAGGAGTAACACGTTAAATCATACGCCAGTCCTTCGTGAAGGAACCATTCAAACTAGGAATAGCTGCATCTGCATTTCTATATCCCTGTTCTCGCTGCTTGAACCTTGATGTTTGCATCATCCAGGGAGGCTCCGTGCCTGCACCATAGGCTCGTTTGTATTTTACACCCACCTATGTTAATTAAGTACTTAACTGGAATTTTACATGCTGTATTTTGGCAGGACTCAGTCTCCAGATTAGTTTTTAAATTAGAAAAGTTATCTGTAAATTGAGGACCGTCGGTGAAACAGTACCCTTGACAATACTTTTCAATTAATAACTAGAATTGTAGAGCTCAGGAAAAAAAAAAAAAACCAAACAATGCAATAATGTTCTGACTGGGGAAAGAGAAAGAAAGCAAATACCCCATGTCTGCATTGCTTACAGATTCAGCTGTGCACAGACCTGGTTCATCAAGACTGAGTGTTAACAGTTTCCCTCCTGGAGGCTTCGCCTCCCAAAATGCCACTTGGCACATAATTTTTAGTTTTTCTTACATATATACGTGTGTGCGTGTATATAGATAAAAATAATTTTGCTCCTGTGGTGCACATACTGAACTCAATATCATTTTCCTTATTTTTACCAATGCCTTACCTGTTTTTAAGACACTGCTTTTTGGTATGCCAATCATTTGCCTTTCCTTGCATTTATATCGAAGTGGTGTGTGGCGTTCCCGTGGTATTACTGTGGTTGAGGTTTTACAGCCTGTTTTAAGCCAGACTATATCCACAAGTAACTCTGCATTTTCACTGACTTCCCGTGGGCACCCACGACTTACGAGTACAGTTGCTGTGAGCTTATTTCACCGGCTTTTTTGAGCCCCAAAAAAGAGCGCTCCTGCGTGGGGATGGGGCTATATCCCCTTTTCCCGCCCCAGCATCCACCAGAAGGGATGCACTAACAATGGGAAGGCATCCCATAAGCTCATTAACAGAACGGCTGCTGCCTCTCCCAGTCATTGTTCATACCTTTATGTCAGTAGGTGCTTCGCGAGGGGGTTTTAAGCGAACTTGTGTTAAAGCTTTCCCATCATGGCTGTGAAACTTGCTGATTCTTCGCGTGCATGCTCCGTATTTCTGTGGTAAGAGCTCGATACGAGGAGATCAGTAACTATGTTTGTAAATCAGGTCTTAATGATAATACTGCAGTTTATTTTTAGCCAGTTCCCACAGAGCTGTGTGATCCAATCCACCTTCAGACACAGCTGTAAGGAGCTCAGGACACCAAACTTCTTTAGTCTTTCAGTGGATGAGTTGTTTTCCAGACATTTTTGGTAGCTCTTCTTGCCTACCAGGTAAAGAGCATCCTCTTTAATTCCCCTTCCACCGTGGCTTCATGCAAAAGATTGATTGTGGTTGCGTCCGCCGTTGAAGGAGAGAGGAGAGCGCTGCCACCTTTCACTGCACTGGAAGGAGAATGGAAAAGACTTCTCCTCTTTCCTCCTTTCGTTTCAAGCCCTTACCACTGCTGAAGAGGAGTGTTGCTTTGTAACAAATATGTAAAAGGAGTAAGTACAAAAGACCAGAATATTAATATATAGACATAAAATATGATAGATATCATCTTTTGGATAAAGAGGGAACTCCCCGCATTCACTTGCCTACCAGAGGATGAGGCAGGAAACGGTTGGATTGACAAGGATGGAGCTCTGTGTTTCCAAAATGACTACAGCCACACTGAGAGGAGCTGCCTACATCTCAACTTGTACCATTTCAGCAGTCTGCAGCATCCAGATTTACCAGCAAATCTAGACTGCAATTGTACCTTCCTACATTATTCCCATTAAATTAAGGAGATGTCACCCTCAATTTTTGCATCAAATGCAAGAGGAATTACTTTTGCTAGGTAGCACGTTCAGGTTGAGTTCCCACTGGAAAACTGAATGAGGTGTCTACGCTGATCTCCTCACGTGATACATACATTTAATTCCTACCAGTCTGTTCTTCTATTGGCTGTAGCTAGTTTTCCAGCTGGAGTAAATAAGGAGGAAGGAAAATTATTCTCTCACTGGTACTGTTATTTGCTGCTGTTAGCTCTTCAACCGCTGTCTCTCACCTGTCTCATAGAGCTCTACTAGAGTATTCCAAACAGACTGAGAATCCAAAAGCTTTTATCTGGGTGGAAGACAAAACCAATGCAAATCTTAGGTGATGCACAATAATAAAAAAAATCATCTTCTCATAAAAATAGCTAAAATAGGGTGGAAAGCCAAAATTTTCAGAGCCTCATATGCAAAAATCAATTGTCCCTTTTTAGGTATTTAAGGGATTTCTTTTCTTAAACTGTATTGTTTCAGCAGCAATCCAGTTTGTTTAGTGATCCTGCCTCATCATTTTTCTATCCCCTTGAGAACTATGCATTAACATTGCACTTAAACACTTGCCCTGGCTTTCAATACTGGGGTATATTTCAGCCTGATTTATGGTCAGTTTGTGCCCCAATGAAAATGCATCATATATTGTAAAACATATTTCTAAAACATTTATCATATGCTGTATATCAGTAACTGAAGGAATTTATCTGAGTCAAGTAAGAGAAAGAAAAAAAAAAAAAACAAAACAGGTAAATTTTTCCCATTTGATAAAGGTTTGGGGTTTTTTTTTTTCCTTCCTTCAGTCCATCCAGATCTCTGCATTTTCATAGTCATGTAACAGACCTCTACTCAGCAGTCACTATTCAGCTGTGCTATGTGCTTCATTAAGTACATGCTTAAATATGAGTGCATGCTTGTGCTTTATTGACCCGAGGGGAACGGAACGGCAGACGTAAAGCTCTGCACGTGCTGAGGGTGAACTGGGACTCAGGCTACCTTTCGGATACACCCGTCGTCAGCGAGTGGTCATCACGTTTCGTACCTCTCATATTTTCTGACAGCCGTCACGTGTTTGTTTGCACGTGGTTAGAATTACAACCTTGCTGTACATATTCATATACTATATATTTTAAAATGTACACGCGCCCGCGCATTGCAAACCAAACGCACACAGGCTTCCTTTGAATTGCTTTTTGTTCAGTAGCATTGGTCTCGCTAGTAGGCCTGTCACTACGCGCCTTTATTTCACACTGACAACAATGAGATCAGTCACTCTGAGTCGATTGAACCTCATTACCACAGCCCAGGGATCAATGGATCAAAAAGCTTTTATCACCACGAGATGAGACACACTTTTATTTGGCAATATGCTGTAATCAAATCCTCTATGTGCTATTTCTTTTGATTTATATATGTTAGAGAGGCTATATAAAGAGGACCTGTGGATAAAAATACATAAATCCAAAACCAAGCCATACATTCGAAAAGCACGTGCCACAAGACTCGGGTAGTTACCCCTAAAATTGCTGTGCCAGCCCCACCGCGCCTCTCTTAAAGGAAATATTGAAGAAATTCTGTTTCCTTCATCTCCACTGATGGATGCCCATCAGGACCGCTGTGAGGATGGGGACAGGTTATCAAGGTACAAGAGGTATGGTTAAGAAGTGAAGCTCCACCAGCGGAGAGTTCAAAGCACCTGAAGCTGGGCATTCAAAAACGGTGGAGAGACAAGAGCCCTCTCTCATCCGTGACTACGGAGAAACTCCAGAAACACGAACCTCACTATCACAAAGCTAGCCCAACGACAGCCCTGAATCTTAACTTATGAATACCCCCATACTTAAGAAGGGGTATTGATATGTTCTTAATTGAACTTGCTTGCCAGCATCGTCCCAGGCTCATCTAACTCCGTATTTCTTGGCCAACAAACGAGATCGCATCCATGCCTGAACTTTAAGCTCAGACTAGCAGAGGCTGTCGAATGTATCGAACAAATTGGAGAAAAAATGTGTCACTGGCTTTCAAAAGGCATTGTCCCAGCCTACAGCTTTTCTCCACAGTCGTCTTAATATCATCATGGGGATTATAAGTAAAGGCGAATGTTGAAATTGTGAATTTTCACAAAAGAACCCTTTCCCCCCCCCTCAGAGGACTGATTCTTTACTGCTAGCCTTGAGACTTCTGGAAAAAGTGCTCAGCTACCTGGAGAAATACATCAAAGACAAATGATAAATCAAATCCCCCTACTGATTGCCATTCTTTGACCAGCACCAGGAAGGGATTAGACCTGCCGCAAAACCTGCTGTTTCTACATCAACTTCAGGCTGACAAGAATTTGGGTATCTGAGACACAGAGACACAATGGACCCTTATCACAGTTTTCTTAAGCAGCTTAGGCCTCTCAGCGGTCAGTATCTGCTTTGCAAACCACCAACAGCTCTTCCCCCTTCTCCCAGAGGATTCCCAGGACGACGGGGCAATCTCATAAGGAAACCCAACATGCCGCAACCTTGTGCTGAAAAGGATGAATTGTAAATTAAATTCTGCAAGCATCATTTCCAACACAAAAATCCCACCGATTTCAACCTGTGCGCTTGCAGATGCTTAGCGCGGCTAGAGTCTAGTGTTCCCCAGGGCGGGGGAAGTCACGTTGCAGTCTGTATTTCAGCAACGCTATCACGGCAATTTACGGAACCGCTGCTTCACAGACAGCTAACCCTTCCTACTAGCTGCGCTGTGGCCATATTCAAAGGGCTAGCTGATGACAAGACCTACAAAAATAATGCAGGATTATAAAACAGGACCTATCCTACTTTCAGAGAGAGAGTTTTGAATCTTTCTCTAAGTAGAATTAACTAGACTTAAAGATTATACCAGCTTACCTGCCGTTAAATTTATGCGTCTTAGTTTTCTCTAAAATTACAGCTTAATACAATGCTATTAGATATATAATTAAAAGACACTGTTGATTGTGTCCTTCATTTGATTTTCCTTTTTTAGTGAACCTCTAGTGACAGAGGTCTTTTCCAACAACCTGGACCTAACCCACTGAAACTCAGGGGAGGGTTCCCAGAAGCTTTAGTGGAGTTGGACTGCTTAGATTTTTTTTTAAGCCTAATGCAAGTGGATTTTATCTCTTTTATCTCATTTCACTACCTCAAAACAAAAAAATCACAAGTGGGAAACAGGTACTAGATATTAGAAAGTCACAAAATACTGGCCACATGGTGTATCCTGTGATCCCCCGCTTTTCTACAGGATACCAAATCTCACCGATTTACACATCAAAGTGGTATGTCTACTTTCCCTTTTAGCCTCCATTTCTAAATCTGTTACTCTGAGACCCTGGTGGTCACACGAGCTTTCGCTACTTGTCAACAGGTCCAGTTTACACCACAGCTTTCAAAGGTTTTGCTTGGCATTCTTGGCACATGTGCTTTCCATTAGCCAGCCACTTAATGTTTATTATTCCACATGTTAACTATCACACATTGCTTGTGTGAAAAGTTCAGGTGAACAATAATCTATTTATCATCTTTGAGAGATCCAAACCTGCTCTCCCTCCACAGAAAAGACACGTCTCGCAGTTGCGTGCGTAGGCAGTCAAAACTTGAGCCCTTAACCAAGTAAATTGGGATACACAGGACTCTTCTGTGACCCAGTTAGTCCCAAATCGTCTCCTACGCTGTGGCTTAATTTGGTGTGCGCTGCACAGACACAGTAGTTCAGAAAAGTAAACTGTGGGACTCCACAGGACTTGTTATCAGCATGAAATATGCCAGAAGAGGCAGAATTATCCACCTTAGTAATGTGAAAAACACTGAATTTCAGCATCCAGATAGAAAGAACGATGCTGTGTTCATGCCAGTGATTAAAAAAATCCCCAAACAAAACAGTAAAAAACCAAAAAAAAAACACCAAAAAAATGAAAGCCTCAAACCCTCCACTCTCTAGGACAAAATTTTTTGCAGATATAATTCAATTTGAATCAGTGGCATTATTAAGGCAAAGAATTTGCAATCTTGATATTCACTACAAATAATGTGAGAAGTACAGCAGTTGTGGTAACAGAGCAGGCTCTCTTGCTTACGAGCGGCGTTACTCACACACCTCAGTGACAGGCTCTGGTATAAGAGAGGTTCTGGGAGGAATCTGGCAGTAACAACCCTGTCGTCCCATAGATCAGCAAGAAAATAAGACAAATTTGGAGGTCTACAGGAAATTTTTGTGACTCCTCTGCCGATTTCCACTGAGTCACTCACCACTCTATTGAAACCAAGTTGCCCTCTCCTACCCTTCTCCCTCAGCAGATGAGGACTGACCAGGTGGCACTAGCAATATTAGAAAAGGCTTGGGATGTCTTCCAACGTGGAGACAGCCGCTGTCATGCCCAAGCTGTGAGACTGGGGTTTTGGTAGAGGGTCCTCTGTAAGAAATAAACAGCCTAAGCTCAGCCTCGTCTCTGATTTCAGAGAAAAGCAGAACCTTTGGAAAAAAATAAGAGTACATGATGCTTCCTCACCCTCCTTGTGAGTGCTTACAGACCTGCACCTCCCAGGCGAGAGCGAGACATGCTTCTGTCCTCAGCCACATCTCTGACAAAACTGGGACCAGCCTGGTTGGGCTGGTTGCAGCGCACATGAAATCAGGTGAGATCTTTAATTACCTTGCTTTCCCTGACACGTGATAAATTAGTCCAGGCATCCCAGAGTGATACATTAAACAAAATATGCTCACAATTAGTTGACAGCAGCAGTGACATGAGGTATAAGCAAAGTTTAATTGTCACCTTGTCAAAAGGGCATGAACCGAAGTTATTTTTACCTCCTCTTGTCCACCACATTTATTTGATTCCCTAAGTATAGTCTGCCATTATTGCAGCCACAAAGGGCTTTCTGAAAACCATCAGGATCCTGCTGAAGGATGTCTATAACAATACATAAATTGACTTCTATTTTTAGTCAATATTAGAGCTTATCTAAAGTAAACATTAATTCCGGCTTCCCTGTAGTCAGCATCCCTCCCAGAAATACACACTCTTATTCTCAACCTAAAAATAAGCCGGTGACTTCATGCATTTGCCCCTTAGGCTGTCTCCCCACACCATGCTGTCTAGCGGCTCATTGAAAGTCACCCTCACCTTCTGCCTGGTAAAAAAACCCAAAACTTATTTCCAAGGAGACACTGATGCACAAGCCCTGGCAAGGGTCAGCAAAGACAAATGAAATACAGTGTTTAATGCACAGTTGCACATAACCGGCACACAGAAGAGGGGCTGAAGAGACCACCTGTACAGCGCAACGCCGGCTGTCGCCTGGCAGCTCCATAGGATGGGAGGGCTCTTGCCTGGAGGAAGTCGCTGGCTCTGCCAGAATTTCTGGTTTGCCCTGCCAGTTTATGGAGGTGTCCACACGTGCCCATCCAGAAAGTGTGAGGTCAAGTCTAGCTCTCCAAGCAGAAAGACTGTCTCTAATCACTAAATTAAAAAAAAAAAAAAAAAAAAAAAGGTTTCATACCACTACAAGTCGCTAAAGCAGGTGTTTCTATCTGTCTATGCTTAAAAGCCTAAACACAGCAGGTCCTATGCACGGCCGTGCACAAAGCGACCAGGCATCTCCTTGTAAGACCTTGGTCATGCTGGCCGTTCACACTAGTGCGTTCTCCCCTCTTTCTCTGTCACTGTATTAAGCAGGTGACATTAAAAAAAAATGAACATTAAAGCTCCCTACAGACGCAGGTCGGTCAGGCCCACAGATAAAGGTACATCCTGATTCCAAGGGACTGGCACAGTCATATTTATTCACGGGCTGAATAAGGAGAGCACTGTGAGACTGGCAAAACTCCCATAGTATTTTTTAGGTAGCATGGGAATATCCTCGTCTTGAGAAGTACAGGCAACCTGTATCTCTCCTGCTCACCCTGTATTTATAGCAGTATTGTCAGAGGACCCTGCTGGCCCATCTTAGAAATGAGGTTCCCACCATGGCAGGACCTGCATAAAAATACACAAAAACTGTACTTCATCTCAAAAAGTTTAATAGCTTGAGAATCATCATGTCCTGAATGTGGTCCGTGAAGCTGAGGGAAAAAAAGAATCCACACTTAACTAAGCTAGACTCCTCCTGTACTGAATTTGTGCCTGGGTCAGATTTAATTCAGTGAGTAACAGCACTGGAATCTTGGGGCTGAAGCCTGCTGTGCTTTAAATAACATGGAGATAACACTCGCCGTGGCTGCACGGCTTCAAGGTGAGGGCAGTTTCTTGCTACGTGGAAATGCTTTTTGGGGAAGTTGAAGCTAGAATTCAGTGTGGGAAAGCAAAACATTTGCTCTCTGAAGATAGCCCAGCCTACTTACTGCTTTCATTACCGTAAAGGAAGGCCCTAGTCTTTCACCTCTTCCTGCCTCCTTTTTTTTTTTTTTTTTTCTTTCTTTTCATATTGATTTAATCACAATTCTAAAAGGGCCATGTAACTCTGGTCCTAGCCTAGGCTATGAGGAAGGGAAATAATCTCCATTATTTTAAGGCATACTAGTCTATGTATTACAAGCCCTAGATAGTCACCACCGCAACATACACCAATAAGAATTGTTGGATTGGCTATGTCTTCTTTTTGTATAGTTTGCAATTTGTTTCAGCTTATGAACCACCTCCAAATCTATGGGCTTTTCAAATCTATGCGCTTTTTCACTTCTAGACACAGGGAAGTACTGCTCATTTTGTTAAGGGATAAAGAAAAGTCTATTATTTTCAACCCCACAGTTCATTTCCAGAATAATTGGTTTCATCAGCAAGGACAATAATTTGGTAGTATCCATAAAGATATATAGATTTGTAAGTGAACCAGAATATCTACAGTTACTTTAACACAGGATATTCCATTCCAGCAATTCTCATGCTTTGGGGCACAAAAATCTCACGGGCAGCGGGGAGGTCTACTTCTTGGCAGCTGGTGCCCGCTCACGATATGTTACTTCCACTTCTACACAAAACCCGTAGCACATTCAATGCTTCTCATCCGATCTGCCATGATGAATCTTACATCCCAAATAACTTTACTCTGTACCTACTTCTCTCTTCCTCATTCAGACACTCCTTCTCTTAGTTTTCCATTTCAGCTGTTTCTCTGGAGCCTGTGGCTTGCATGAGAAAGACTGGCAAGACACAGCAGCAGAAGAAACTCGCAGTTAAGGAACCACAGAGCGTATGTCATGTTGGCTGCACACAGAGATGCCTGTTCTAAATTTGTACATCTGTTTGTTTGATCATTTTGATTAATTTGCAAAAGATACACTGTTGCCTTATCCACGTTAGAAAAGTTCTAAGTGCTTCCCTCACTCCGATAAAACTGGACGATGCATAATGCCGCTAAATGTGACAGCTATTTTTCTTGCAGACATCAGCACTATAACAAGCAGGAATCATAGATCTAAATAAGAAGGCTAAATACTTTCTTGGACCACTCAAGTTTCCAAAATATAAACAGTGGCAAAGATTACAGCATACACTCTGCTATTCATCCCTTTTCCTTCCAGTGAAGTTAAATGCTTACAGAAACGCTGGAGATTCAAGCTGCCCAGCCAGGGAGAGAGGCTGGTACAGCCCAGCGAGCAAAGGTGTCTCTGCCACAGGCATGCTGATCTGCTTCCGCAGCAGCCCCCAGGCACCCTCCAGACCCTGAACCACGCAGGCCTCGGTCTCCGTTTGGAAAAGCCACCTGCCAAATCGAAGTGGCTTTGGTTCCGGCAACACACCTCATCAGAAAACAACCACCTGTTTCCTCTGCCCCACGGCCACCAGGTGATGACGTGACCCGGGCTGCTCTAGAAGCTGCAACCAAGAAGAGCAAGTCATGTGTCAGAGCAGATGTCTGCACCACACTTAACTCCATCATCATCCATTGCTGTACCACGATGTGCTAGCACAGCCGTGAAGGTAACACGTAATTACCGTCGGCTTAATTACCGCTCCTCTGAAATGTCACAGGGCATTAAGTGGCAACTGTAGGAAATAATAGCTGTCACTGTTCCACAACGAAAGAAATCTCTAGAGATTTCTTTGAGTCAACATGCCTTTAAAATTACTCTAATACGTACAGGAAACTAAATGTTAACAGAGGAAGACTAAAATCACTGTAAATGAGAGCCTGCAAGAGAAGAGAAAAGTAAAGGTGGCAAGTCGACATCATAAATGCAATGTAAAGTAACATGCAACTTACTGCTTACTTCTGTTGTAGCATCTCTAATTTGCAACATCACAAATACACACAACCAGAGTTTGAAAATCCCATGCTAGTAGTGATTTTGAGGACCAGGGTCTAGGAACAGCCACAAGGGTTCATATAGATAGAGCTGTGTCTGGATACCCCACACGAAGGGGAGAGGCTGCCAGCAGCTTCTGCTCATCTTGATTTCCACAATGAATCCGTAATGGCATTGAGAAAGAGCAAATGAAAAATAAGTTTCTCAATTTAACAAAGTCTATGTAGAGGAAAAAGAAATATTTTTCTGTAGCACGTAGGGATGGACAATAATTATGAATTACAAAATGAAAATAATCTTCCCCATATTCATCCTAGTTTTTGGAGTCTGGAATCCTTATTCTAGAGAAGAGAACAAGATATCACCTACTATGTAGGAAAGAAAACGAATTTTAGTATCGCTTACAGAGAGATGGACAGACTATAAATGGCAGAATTGGAAGCTGGATGGATTTATACATAATGTTTTACAAAAAGTCTGAAATAGCATGTTACCAATAAATATCACCCTAGGCACTGAAATAATACAGGAATAAAAAACCTGATATTTTTCATCTAAATTAACAATCCTTAGGATACCAGAGGACACTTGATAAACATTTTAAGTCCTACTTTTATGAATAGATCCACGCATTTTTTTTCTATGCACATGTGTATGGGTCCATAAAATTCTAAATACGATGTATATTGCATGTAAAACTGGGGGAAAGTTCAACATAAGACAATCCAAATACGTTCTCTTGCGGCAGCATCTTTTAATAATCCAGTCTGAACAAGCTTGGGATCCTCTAACCTTTGCTAAAAAGGCAGCCAAAACTTTGACATAGTCTTTGGCTTTTAGCTACGCATGTCTAAACAAGGAAATTTTATGATCAGAAGTATTTGTGGCCTGGAGTATATTAGTTTATAGTCACATTGGCACTACTAGCACTATTTTATGACACTCCAACAACAAAAAAACCCACTACTCAAAGTGAAGCTCTCATTTTCATGCTTTTACCCTAACTAATTTCCTTTATTTAAACTCTAAATAAATACCTTATTTACATATTCTCTTAAAAAAAAAATAAAAATCTATCAGCACTTAAAACTTCAGCCTGACAAAACTCTTGTACTTAGTAACACACTTTTCCATTATGTTAAGGAATAGTTATGTGATTGCTTATGAGTTATACATAGAAGGGAAAAAACCTCACATTTAACTTTTCCAAAATGTGAATTTGGGGAGTAATCTGATTTTAGTTAAAAAAAAATCAAGGATATCTCTAGATCTCCTTTGTGTTCTTTAATTAGGTCACCTAAGGAAACAAAAAAATTGTTTACTCCATCCAATGTTATATGAATATTATACAGACTATTTCAGATCGCTCCACTGCACTGAGGTGATGCTTGACAAAGTACAGCCTATCACTAGTATCTTTCATGGAAAGGGAAAAGAACAAAAAGAGAAAATGTGAAAAATAGCGTATTTATGAGGACAAGAGAACTGTAAGTGATCATGGTGATACTCACTGCCAGATCCCTGCATTTAATTTCCCCAAGCCTAAGACAACGTATACCTTACATGGAAACCTGAAACTCAAATCTATGTTTCGGACTGCTCTAATGATAGCGATAGCAAAATCCTACAAATCCTCAGCCAGCTACAAGAGGAATAGGCATTTTTCACAGCCAGATGTACCCACGTCAAGCCTGGTCCAGGCTGCTGCTGTGTCAGGCAATGTGCGGGAGGATGTTTTACTGCTATGCAACAGAAGTAAAGAGAAAACCTTATTACTGAAACCATTACAAAGAAAAAATTTTTTAAACCAAATTTGATACATTTGATAAGAAGAAAAAGCTCAAACAAACAAACAAACAGGCAGCAGCAGCTATAAATAATAAAGCAGCATGAAAAATAAGAGATTTTGCCAGAGCCAAGGCAGTAGGAAATAAAAGATGGAACCCTGGATCCTTAATTATCGAGGGCAAGCCATGTCCCGCTAGACTGTAAACAATAATTTAAAGCCAAATGTATTCTTTAGACACCTGGTGCCCACAACAGATCTTGGAGCACTCAAACTGTTGCACTACTCCCAGTTTTGTTAGGATACAAGACTGTGTAATTAAATTCAGCTGCCTAATATCTTTTTCTGCAGGTGCCAAAAAAAAAAAAAAAACCAAAAAAAAAACAAAACCAAAAAAAAAAACCACAAACCCAAAAAAAAAGGTGAATCCCAATGCATTTGCAAAAACAACCCCCCCAAAAACCAAAACAAACGCAACTCTATCAAACATCCTACATGTCATTGGCCCGAACTTATTTTTTGGAGCCACGCACAAATACTAGGCTGCTATCTGTGCCCTGGCCTGAGGGTAAGCTGACAGGACATGGAAAACCATGGGACATGACAAGAGAAACGGCTGAACTTGACAGGTAACAGCACAAGAAGGTGACAAAAGGGATCACGTTGTGAGGAATGGCTGGATCTCACGGGTGGTTAAGGGAGAGTCAGGCGAGAAAAGGCTGAACTTCATAGATAATCAGAGGCGAATATTGGGGATGCAGAGTCTTGAAATGCCAATGATGCCGAGGTAATCGCAACTCTGATATTGTATGAAGCTGGGACTATCTAGAGAGCAGTATGAGAAATACAAAATTTTGGGTAGTGCCCTTGAGCATGACACCTGGAGCAGGACAAATCAAATCCGTCAGTTTGGACCACACACCACACTAGCCAAACCTGTTTCTGCGGTCAGGAGGACCCACAGTTTTCCTTGGCCAACAGGAGAGCATCCAGAGGAACAGGCTGAGCATCCCCGTAGCAGGATGCACGTTCCAGTCCTGACAGCATCAGCAACTAACCATCGCTTCCTAACAGTATTCAGAAGTATCTTTCAGGCAGGCAGTATACTTAGAAGGCCCATTTATGTTCAGAGATGAGCTATTTAGAGGACAGCTGCTCCTACAAACACTTGTTAAAAATTATATTCATGGAGGACTGATCATCTCGAGCCATCTTGGCAAACTAGGATACACAGTACAGATGACGGTTATTGATATGGTAAGTATCAAAGTAGCTGGAGAACAAGTTAAATTTATCTGTACTTGCATATCACTTCAGAGGATCACAACTTACATGCCAAAATGACCAGACGGGTATTATTTAAAAGAACAAAAATAGATAATTTAAAACTTTTACAAAGCAAACTTCCCTACTTGCTACATACACCAGCTTTTCAGTGCACCACGTGTCTGTTTCATGGGTTGTGATCCCTTGAAAATCTGAAAGTCTCCACTGACTTCTTACAGTTCAATGTACTTGAATAGCTCTTCCCATGGGAGGGATTTCAGCCTGGAAATGTCTCAGCTAAGGATGTCTCAAACAGGAATAAGAACATAACTGGTGGATCCTTTGAAAAGAAAAATAATACCAAAGAAGTTCCAAAATTATACAGTAAATAAACTTTATTTCATCTCAGCTCTTGTCAGATTAGTGCTGTCAACAGTCACAGATCAGCATATGATACAGTTATGTATTAACTATTTACAATTTACAGTAGCGTACTTTTTCTCCAGAAAATATAAGTACAAAAGCTAGGAGTAAACAAATGAGGTACTGCCATTTGGATTTATTGTAGGCAAAAGCATATAGAAGTGACCTTTAGCAAACAATCATAAGATCAAATTGGGAGAGAGTAGTCATCAAGAGTGCCTAGTTTGTCAGGAAAATCACCTCAACCGCTACCCATCCAAAAATGTATTGCACAATTCATTCAAAAATAAAAAAATAAATAGAAGAAACAAACCATTTATTTCAACTCTTAAAAAACACCCAGTAAAGCCTGTATAGAGATACAGTAGTGGGCAATTCCTTCCCAGGATAAAGTCTTTTCTCTCCTTTAAAAAAATAACCTTTAACACAAAATAGAAGACAGTGTTCAATAGAAGAGAAAAGGGACTCATCACCAGATAACCCCTGATTAGCATTTCTTGTCAAGGCAGTTTTAACTATATTCATGGTCCAAAGGTGGTGCTGAGTTTTGGTTCTTGCTGTTCCATTTGTGACCTTGAATAATAGCTTTTCTTTGTGTCCCTTCTCAAGGGACGACAACAGAGATATGAACATATTTCTAAGCAGCAGTGTCATGAGACATTCTCATCACAATTTCTTCAAGATGGTCGTAGCCATGACTAGAAGAATGAAAAGTTAGAACAAATAAAGAAATGTTACCTTATTGAGAGTAACTTAGAAGCACTTAATATTAAAATAATTATGACATCATTGTTTATTGATAGGAATAGGAGATGGAAGAATTTCAGATAAGTCAAACTGTGAAATTCTTAACTGATTTTGAGCAAGTAATTCCATTCCAGTATCTTCAGAACAGTTGAGAAAGCATGATCAAGACCAAATAACCTATAGCAAAACAGTCAGGAGTCTCACTGGAAATAGCCTGTCACTTCATTGCATCTTAATCCAATGAAAAACAAAGTTGTCTTCTCTGCATAAGGCCTGTCATCAAAATTGAAATGATGAAGTAAAATTTTGGGGGTAGCAAAAAGCCTCCTCTACCAGGACGATATTTATTGCTTTCACAATGAAGTCAGCATCACCTTAATTTTAAGTTTTATACCTACAAGACTGTTACCCATTTGCTGGCTATCTACTGACGTAAGTCACAAAAATACTTGAGATAAGGTAAGAAACTACAATCCAATTATGAGGTCTGAATAGTTTCCATACCTTTCCATATCTTGTTATTAAAGTATAACAGGTAATTGCTGACATTAAGGTCAAAATCAAGCCCTTCTGCAATACGCTTCAAATGCGGCTGAAAAGGCCTGAACATTTTATGCCAGCAT
This sequence comes from Aramus guarauna, assembly GCA_013400195.1. Taxonomy (NCBI): domain Eukaryota; kingdom Metazoa; phylum Chordata; class Aves; order Gruiformes; family Aramidae; genus Aramus; species Aramus guarauna. Next base: position 173,332 of record VXBL01003760.1, on the reverse strand, counting down.
TACAGACAGCATGACAAGAATTTAAGTTTCAAACATGCTTTCTGCAACAGTGTTGTAAATAGTCGTGTCCTATCATTACTGACAATTCAATTATTTCCAACAGAGAGCTAGAAAAAAACAGTTGCTGATTTTGTCAAGAAGTGATCAAGGCTAGCAGGCAAGCACTCCAAACTCTATTGCGTTTTAAGCGCAATAAAGCGCATCTGCTATTGTATTCAAAAGTTTAAAAGAACACAGAATAAAGTAGAAACCATGACTGTTTGCTAAGATGAATAGGTTTTTTCCCTTTGAAACAGACATTATTTTGTATCGGAGGCTATATTTGCATGACTGCAAGAGAGGAAGATAGCCTGTCAACTGCATTGTGATCACTGGCAATGGAAACAGCCTAAGTTAATCCGTTTGGCTCCGGCGGTGGAGCGGGCCAACCGCTGCATTTCAGCCCACAGACAGTGGTTGCTTCACATGCACCGAATCAATTCCTGGCAACTGCACAAAGAATTTCAGTTGCAAAGGAGGAAAAGAAAAGTTGGGCTGATCCTATCCTATAGAATTCATCTGAAGAGTTCATTAAATAACATATACCACTAACAACTCAAATTGTAATCTTATCAGGCAGCACAGAAAGTTTTACCTGCGGATTTCCATATCCTACTCCTCTCTCAAGCGCTACTGCTTGTGTGTTGTTTGGTTAACTTGGCTAGTCTGATGCAACCTGCATCTTTAGGCCGAAATCAGCTGGGGCTTTTTCATAATGCTACAATTAGCATTGCGGATTCATAATGAAAGTAGCTTAATAAAACCTGAAAAAAGGCACAATAAACTGAGAGCGTAAAGCTCCCCAAATTGTTCTCCTTAATCTCTCTGCTCTAGCTTCTCTTGATACAAAGCCAAAGCTCTGATTCAGAAAGATATTGATGATAAAATGCAATTATATCCTAAATTCCTCTACAGAGAGTATTTCATCAATCTCTTTTAAAATAAGCCATTATCATATTTATGTAATAATTCATTTCAAGCAGTACAGAATATGTCTCCCATAAATCTTATTTGCCTATTCAAAAAAGGAGCTCACAAAGTGAATAAAGACAAAACAAAGCCAAGTGCAATAAAATTCAATATTACATATTAATTGATTTAAAACCTGATTTTTTTTCTACAGCTGAGATTTCTGTAGCTCAATCAACATTTGAAGTTATGTTTATATCTCTAAAAGATTGGTATTGAATCAATATTTACCATTTTCAAACTTGATTAAGAGTAGAACAAAGTTTATCATATAGAACAAAAAAATTGAATTTTTTTTAACAAACAAAAGCAGGCGAGAAAAAAAAGGCAGAAAAATTATTAATCTCATACTACAGGTTTCAGCTTTAAATAAAACAAGTACATATTAGGCTTCACTCACCCACATGCTAACTAAGCACAGACTGATGGGATATTCAGAAGATACCACTGCGAGGTGAGGCAAACTACAAAGCCAGGAAGAAAACAGCTTATTGGACTACTTTGTTAATAGTGTAGATAAGAACTCTGTGGACATCTACTCCTTACAGAGGAGATGGCTACAGTTAGATTGCAATAACTATGTAGTAAAAGCTAGATTAGTGAAGGAGACACATTGATCTAGCATATGTTTATTGACCTAGGAATTTGTTAAAATTTTTCAGAAACTTGTTAAATATATGCCCACTAAGAGGGTAAATAATTACTCACACATACTTAGTACTACACACAAGTACTCTTTTCCAGTAGCACAGTTAATTAACAATTTACACATTAAAATTAGTTACAGATGTTTTGGCCATAAACAAACATACAGAAAGAACCAAGCTTAATGTTAACAATGCACATTTATGTTGTAGTTCAGAACTTCATTGCTCGTGAGATCTAAATACTGGATATTTTCAAATACCAGCATCACTCCAATATTAAGTGTGGAGAAACACTCCTGCCATGTTAGCAAATGTCAATAAATAAAATACAAGAACCCAAGCATATTTCTTGACAGAATAATTTATGAAGACCCCTCCAACTTTTACTCCTAAACAGAACTACAAAAGACTCACCCAAAAAATAATTTGTTCTTCAGTAAACAATCCTAGTAACTTTGAAAGTGAAGAAAAAAAAATTACTACACCCTCCATAACATACCCTAATATTTGAGTTTCCCTTAGATGTCTAATTTAATCTGTCTGTGAATTAGGAAAGAAGAAAATTCATCGGTTAGATCTGAGCCAAGAAGGGACTTCTATGCGAAGCCCAAGAAGTTATTGATCAGGGCATGAAGCTCTTTGAATGACAATATCCTTAACAATCAAAGCACTTGCAACCTGCAAAAAACCTCACTCTATGTTCTAGCCAAAATTTAATACCAAGGACCAAAACTTGTTGGATGAATTCAAGTTAAAGTTTTATAGTTTTATTTAGTATCAGAAGTTGTGAATGTCTATTTTAGGAAGAGCAGGTTTCAAGTACAAAAAAGCTGAAGGGACTCCAAAGTAAGGTCTGTATCTCTAACCTCACTTTTGGCCAACAGAGAACTCAAAATGTTTCCTAAATATTACTCTAGCTAAAAACAAAAAAAAACCAAACAAAACAAACAAACAAAAAAACCAAACAAAAAAAAACCAAAACAGTGTTACCTTTCTACTTGCAGAGAGAGAGCGTTAAGAGAAAATCATGTTTGGGATGCATGACACTTCTTGGAGCTGCAGTATTATAACCATTTATATAATTCTGAAAGTATTTTAAGTATTCAAGATTGCAAGACGCTCTCAAATCTAAGCGTACAGAAAAATGTTGAAGTATTTAACACTTTCCTCAGATTTGATACTTCAAGCAGATGAAATGGTAGAATTTTTTTTAAAATTTGTTTCAATGGATCAACAGGACTTTAATGTAACTACTTCAACTGAAATGTAAAAATGTTAAAATTTTTATTTTATTCTTTATCTGCAAGTGCAATATAAATATAAATTTGAGGCCAGTGAGAGAAACAGAATGCAATTCCTCCTCTCACTTCAATTCCTAAACATTTTAATAAGCTGACTCACAAAGAGTTGTTTGTTGATCAGTGTTGACTCCAGATACAATGTAGAGAAAACTATTACTGCAGTTTTTACCTTAATAAAAAATAGTTCCAATACATAAAATAGTAACAGGAATATCAAAGAAATGTTTATGCTTATATATTCTTCTCTTTTGGTCTGCTTCTCAAACCTAATTCACCTTTCTGGTAAATACATCAGATGGTAAATACTAAGTAACGGCCACATAATAAGTAGTGTATTGAAACTGAGAAAAAAACAATGAAACAAAACCAATGTGAAGTGTTTAAGACTCTTATTTTTGCCCTGTCCTGACCCAGAGTGAACCTGACATATTTTGATGGTTTTTCAGTACAAAAATAAAGCAGGGTCTTAAAAAAACCCCAAAACAAACCACAACACAAAACAAACCCAAAAAAACCCAAACCAAAACCCCAGTCTTGTTAGGATACTCACTTAAAATAAAAATGTACATATCTCACTTCAAACACACATATCCCAGGTGACTGAGCTAATCAGTTTTCTATTCTACAAGCAAAACAGTTTGTTAGTTTTTCCCAAGAAATTTTATCCCAGGACTGAAAAATGTCTCTTGACATATTTATTATTAAAACTGGTATGACTTAACAGAAACTTCTGAATTTAAGAAACATGAATTCTCTGTCAGATTACTTTTTTGATCAGAAAATTCATCTGCAGAATAGTGATGACTAAACTTGCTTTGTTCTGTTGTACCCATAGCTATCAGAAATATGGCTTAACTGATGAGAAATAGTAGTTAAGAAAGTATGCTTGGGTTTTGGGGTTTTTTTCCTCACTTTTGCTATAAACTCAAGCCTACAGCTGGAATTTGACATTCCACTGAAGAAGAGGGAAGGAGGGAAAAAAGGAGTTCTCTTGAATGCAGACACACGGAAAAGTTTCTAATTCCTTATTCTTGCAACCTAATCTCTTGCATAAACTTGGTTTACTCATGTAACTTACCAATGGTCGAGCATCTTCTCGTTCTAGTATCTTCTGAGTCTGATCTGCTGGGAACTTCAGCACTGTTGTTATAACCTTGGCCATTGTCTAAAAAGAAATAGGTCATCTGTAACTAATTTCATATGCACTAAAATGCTTTACAATATTTAAAATGTGTATCATTTAAGAATACCAGATACTATTTTTAGTAATGTCAATGGAAAACACAGTGAAATGAGTAAGATATAACTACTTATTTCACACTGTATATGCATGACATGTTATGTAAAGTATCTGAAAACCATGAAGGGTCTTCATTTCACATTGTCACAAACTTCAGCTACTGTAGTACGATGTAAGCACCATGGTATCTACGCTCAAATAATTGAGTTCATTATTAAGACAGCGTACTGTTATAAATACTGGTCCTACCACATTTGATCTTAATGCAGCCTTTCTGAAAAGCCCATTTCAGGTGAATGGCACCTGAGAGAGTCCTTATGGATTCAACAATATTCACATCATCCAAATATTTTGTAAAGAAACAAAACACTGAGAAAACAGATCCAAATGTCAGATGTGGAACTCCAGTTGGGTAAATATTTTTAGTGGGTCTACAGTAACCCCGTATTTAAATAGCAAATCATTTAGACATCCTCAGACAGAAATGCAAGAATAACAAAGTGTGGTGGGTTGACCCTGGCTGGGGGCCAGGTGCCCATCAGAGCCGCTCTATCACTCCCCTTGTTCACTAGACAGGGGAGAAAAAGTATAATGAAAACCTTTGTGGGTCGAGATAAGGACAGGGAGAGATCACTCACTTATCACATGAGCAAACCAGACTGAACTTACAGAGAAAAAATTCATCTAATTTACTCCCAAAACAGAACAGAGTAGAGGAACGAGAAATAAAATCAAATCTTAAAACACCTCCCCCCCACCCCTCCCATCTTCCCGGGCTCAACTTCACTCCCAGCTTCAAACCTCCTCCCCCCCAGCGAATGGGGAATGGGGGTTACAGTCAGTTGATCACACGTTGTTTCTGCCGCTCCTTCATCCTCGGGGGACGAATCCTCTCATTGTTCCCCTGCTCCAGCATGGAGTCCCTCTCACGGGAGACAGTCCTTCCCAAACTCGTCCAACATGAGTCCTTCCCACAGGCTACAGTCCTTCACGAACTGCTCCAGCATGGGTCTCTCCCACGGGGTGCAGACCTTCAGGACCAGACTGCTCCAACATGGGTCCCCCACAGGGTCACAAGTCCTGCCAGCAAACCTGCGCTGGTGTGGGCTTCTCCCTCCACGGCTCCACAGGTCCTGCCAGGAGGTTGCTCCAGTGTGCACTTCCTACAGGACCACAGCCTCCTTCAGGTGCCTCCACCTGCTCTGGCGTGGGGTCCTCCACGGGCTGCAGGTGGAATCTCTACACCCCCTTGTCCTTCCTCCATGGGCTGCAGGGGGACAGCCTGCTTCACCATGGTCTTCACCACGGGCTGCAGGGGGATCTCTGCTCCAGAGCCTGGAGCACCTCCTCCCCCTCCTTCTGCACTGACCTTGGTGTCTGTGCAGTTTCTTACATCTTCTTACTCCTCTCTCCGGCTACAAAAGCTCTCTCTAACTGTTTTTTTTCCTCCCTTCTTAAATATGTTATCACTGATTGGCTTGGCCTTGGCCAGCAGCGGGTCAGTCTTGGAGCCGGCTGGCATTGGCTCTATCAGACACAGGGGAAGCTTCTAGCAGCTTCTCACAGAAGCCACCCCTGTAGCCCCCCTGCTACCAAAACCTTGCCATGCAAACCCAACACACAAAGCTTTGTGCAAAACAGGCAATGATTATGTCCATTTCATAAACAGATGAGTGGGAAACTCCAAAAGGCACAAAACAAGGTCCAGGTGACTTTTACAGGAAAGGTCAAAGTAAGAGCTGTAGTGTAGCTCAAACAGAAGGTGATTGCTACAAAAGCAGTAACTGCTGCTCTTAAAGAATGTGGATGAGATAAGATTGCTCTTCTCAATGTCTACTGTTTATTACCTGTCTCACACGTGGAATGAAGAGGGTGGCTGTAGCAACAAAGCAGTTGCAGGACAAAAGTGACTGCAGCTAAAAGTGAGAGGTAAAGCCCTCATTCACAATAATTGTTTCAGTATATAACTTAACTAGGGATAAAAATGAAAAGAAAGCAAACCAAACCGAGCCCTGTTGAATCCTTTTGGCTTAAAAAGCTTAACTTCAACATATTCATATTAGTTGGTATTAATATTATTAACATATTAATTCCCACAATTAAGAAGTAAATGCCTCTACTGCAGTTCCCAGATACACAAAGGAATGTGTGCAGTGCCACAAACATAACACAAGACTTTTCTAATTTCTTTTGCCAAAATCCTTATCACAATTACTTAGGACTAAAAGATAAGAAAATACTGAGCTTACAATCTGTTCTAACTCTTTGTAACAGAGCTATCAAGAAAGCCCTCTCCTAACAGTTTTCTACAGGACACAATGGCATGCAAATATTAAAGAAAAAAAAAAATCTACAAACATCGCAAATACTCTGTGAAAGCATAGATACTTATGTATCAACCTAAATAGGAGCTATATAAAGCCTTCTTTCCTGAAAACATTAATTTTGTAATTTATCACTAGCAATGACTTGAAATCACTTACAAGTTTCTGAGGCCACCAGGGGGATTTTGAAACAGAATTATTCAATGTTGTTCACAGCTGCATAGTTATGAAACAAAGTTACAAGAACTTAGGATAATATGTTTAATATAGTCTTACCTTATCACTCTAACAGTCTATTCTACTATTAAAAAAAAAACCCAAACCTAATAGCTCTTTCAATGTGTGACTACACACTTAAGTATGTTCCTCTGTGTGCACATCCTTATCTATCTATAGACAGGCCCTGAGCTTTCCCAAAGGTAATAGCTAGTTCTGCTACAAGAGATGATAGTTTGCATTCCCATTTCTTTCTGTGAGGCTGGCATATCTGAATATGTCATCTCTGAAAATAGTATTTTTATAATGATACCAATCGGTGTCCTCTATAATTCAAGAGCTGTTGGTCAAAAGCAGAACCTTCAAAATCAAAGTTTTACAGAAATACTCCTTGTTTTTATGCAATACACAAGAGTGTGTTGAGATGCCAGAAAAATATCTGCATACATTTACTATCTCTGACACATATGTATTCTACTACATTCTTCCATGTACCTAGTTAGTATCAACACAAACATTTATTACAGATATACAACCCTTGGACTGATTTTCTAGCCTCAGAACAGACTCCAAGCAGCACAGTGAAGTTACAAGTAGAGCATCTAGGATTTCTGCAAGCTGCAAGATTTAGTGTGCAGTACAGCTAGACAGCGCAACTGTTCATGTGCCTGTAGAAAAATATTATTTTATTTGACCTAGTGGTTTATGCCCTGTATTTCCAGGTTCAGATACTCTGAACAAGGTGCATGCTCAGAAAAAGCTAGCTATCTCATTTCATATATCCCACCAAGGACAAGGCAAAAAATAAAGTTGGATTGGAGGGCAAGACAGTAAAATCCCCCAGTGAAGACAACACATGCAGTTTACAAAGACTGTTATAGGCTACAGGATACACGTTATGACCATAATTCTGACTTTTAGATGCTCAGCCACTGCCCTCAACGTTTCTCTTATGTCTCCAGCACTATAATACAACTGATGTATTCATTAATGGTTCTACTTAATATTCCAGGACCATTCACCAGGCTGCATAAATGGAAATCCATCCTAGATAGTGTGCAGATTCTCTTCAACTCCTTTCAATAAAGAGGAAATAATGTCTATAGTGATTACTAATTCCACTGCTGAACCACCTTTGAGACCTGGCATACATATTTACACTATAAAAGGAGACCTTGCACAGAGAAAGGCCACCAGAATGATCTTCCCAGAGAAAATCAGAAAAAAAAAATGCCTTGCCTGGTACAGGAAAACAAAAGCTGAGAGAAAGGTATGTCTGTACCAAGGAGGTAAATCTCAATACAGATCTTTTAACTCAAGGACTGTGTTGGGGAAAAAAACCACACATTAATACTTTACTAACACACTTAGACTGTGTATTAAAGCTTTTATCAATCACATTGTTATTGCTTATGGTTTTCCAGTCAGCCTAGCAGGATGAAACCAGTTTTCAAGACACAGTTCAATAAATTTAAGATTATATGGTACAATCCCTATGAGAGCAGATACTGAGCTCCATGTCTTCCAACAACACATCTAATGGTTGAAAGAAAACTAGCAGATGAAATCAGCTTGAAAGTACTTTTTGAACCAAAAGTAGAGAGATCACAGTATCTTCATATTTAAATTAGTAAAAATGTAAGCCTTCATTCCATTTTAATTTTCCGTTAGTAAATACCAGTACAGCTACAATCTTGATCAGCTAATAATAGAGAACAAGACAATATCAGAAATTCTTCCCATCTTGCAATACATGAGAACATTTACCCTCAATTAAAAAATGCTAAGGGATGATCAAACTAGTATGAAGACACAACAGAGAGGAATGCAATCACATTCAATTTTTAGAACTTTGTCATTCTCCCTTATCTATCTACATCTAACCTTCCAAAGCTAAAAATTGTAATGTTTTGAAAATTATTTCTGCTGGTTCTTTCAATATACTTCCTCTTTCAATCATATCAACTTTCAAACAATACCTTCTCACTTATTGTAGGAACCAAATGTCTATCTTTTCTGATTTATTTTTTCTCCTCCCAATATTCATACTTTTTTTTAGGAGCCAGTGTGCAGGCAATGTTGTAATGGCATCTTCTGGTGAAATACAATCTAATCTCCAGTGCAAATAAACATATATATGTCTACAAATGCATACATAAATTTATTATATATATTTATTCATAGAACTTTTAATCAAAGCAAATAAAAGAAAAACGAAAGAGAACTAAAGTCACTTTACTTTAGCACTGATTGTTGGTTGTTGCTGTTGTTGAAGAAATCAACTGCAAATTTTAGTACATCACTGTTAAAAAAGAAAAAAAACCCCTCACAGCTTTATAATCCAAAGTTTTGAGGCACGTAATGTTTTGAAGATCAGTAATAGTTATAATGAAAAAGGGGTCTGAAATTAGGTTTTCTTGAATGCAAATTTGCTACATGCATCACCATCTGCAATACCCATCTGCAGCTGTCTCAAGACTTGTTTGAAGCTGAAATGTCACTGATGTTTTTTAGCATTTTTGCTTGTCTAAGCTCCTCACAATTCAAAATCATAAAATCCAGTAAAGAACAAATTTTATTTACTGATTTCAGTTGCTTGTTATTAAAGTAGGAGAGCCATCCAATGAGCCACAGGCTTGTGAACAGAAGGTAACTAGTGATTCTGGGTTTTTTGGATCAAGGATTTGTATTTTTAATAAAAAAGGAATTAATATCAAAGCGAAAAATGGGATAAAAAGTGAGAAAGAGGAATCCCATAGGGACAAGATGTCCTGAACAGATCAAGTTTTCTTCTGTATAGAGCACAATGAGAAAAACGCTAATTAACATAGAAACCTACATAAAACCTCTGTGCTTAATAGCAGTCCAAGTTGAAAGCAGGGCAAAGAATGCTAGAACTCCAGGGAGGAGAAAAAAACAAATAGAAAAAAAATTCATCTGCACAGCATTTATCATCCAAGAAAAATATTTGTATTACGATGTACCTCTTTTGAACCTGGTCAATCTCTAGGCATCAGTATTGTTACAAGCTAGTAAAATTCCAACTTAGGAATGATTTCACAAGCTTGCAGCATAAAACAAGAAGCCTACTGTGCAGAGTTTTCACTACTTTTAGGAGTAAATTAAGCTAGAGAAGGTATACAGATATAGGAGCCCTATAAAATAACTTTCAAAAACAACTGAAGAGGTATTTCACCATCTTCAGAGCGACTAACAAACTATTATTTAATCCAACTGTTACTTACGTTTGTGTCAAGATGACATCAAAAGAGCACTTTCAACAATACTGTGCATGAGCTTAACTGACCACAGGACTTTTGGTAGTAAAACCATACCTACCTATAAAGGTTTTTGTCTTCACAGCTACATTGGTGAGAGATGTGATGACCCCCCTCCCCTTACCAGTCATCTCGGCATGCTAACAAAGTTTTTAAGGTATGGATCATGCCTCTCTGGAAAAAAACCATGAAAGCCTATCGACTCCTATGTCAGTAATAAACAGTATGTAATGAATTCAGAAAACACACAGTACTTCAAATTTATACAGCAAGGATGTTCAACTGTATTCTAACCTGAATCATATGTCACCATATACAACTTTCCATACCTTTGTCTCACGACCCATCATATATTCAAAGAGCACTTTCCTCAAGTATTCAAACTCAGTAGGCTCCCCAAAGAGGGAAACATCAGTGTGGTGAAGGTTTCCATCTGTGTAAACAAAAATAAGAGAATATTTAAACTGGGAGTCACTCATATCAATCTAAGTTTTACCAACAGCGTAAAACTGAACAAACCCCGGACTGGGCACCTGAAATGGAGTAACAGCGGATGCAGAAAGGGGTCTGGAGGTGATGGGAGGCTCAACAGGAGTCAGCAGTGTGTCCTGGCAGCCAAGAGGGCAAACCACATCCTGGGGTGCATCAGACACAGCATAACCAGCCAGTCAAAAGAGGTGATTATCCTGCTGTAATTAGCACTGGTGTGGCCTCACCTCAAATATTGTGTGTGGTTCTGGGCCCCACAACTTGAAAAGAACATGAAGGTCCTTGAAGGCGTCCCAAGGAGGGCACCAAAGCTGGTGAAGGGGCTGGCAGGCATGTCCTCTGAGGAGCAACTAAGGACTCTGGGCTTGTCTAGTTTGGAGAGAAGGAGGCTGAGGGGCGACCTCACTGCTCTCTCCAGCTTCCTGAGGAGAGGAAGTGGAGAGGGAGGTACTGATCTCTTCTCCCTGGGACCCAGGGCCAGGGCATTGGGAGAATTCCTCCAAGCTATGGCCGCTGGGGAAGGTTCCACTGTGACATGAGGAAACATTTCTTTATTGAGCAGGTAGTCAAACCATGGAACAGGCTGCGTGGAAAAGTGGTTGGTGCCTCATGCTTGTCAGTGTTGAAGAGGCATTTGGACAATGCCCTTAATGCCATGATTTAACTTTTGTTCAGAACTGAAGTGGGCAGGTGCTTGGACTAGATGACTGTTGTAGGTCCCTTCCAGCTGAATCACACTGCTTCTATGCTATGGTTCTCCTAACTCCTCCTTTCCCTACCAGTAAATGCTGAGGAAATCTCTGAAGCCATTTTTTCCCAGCCCTGCATGAGCAGAAGACATTGAATACCAAGAAACTGCCTCCCCTGGGACTCCCACCCGCACCATCTCCTATCAAGGGCCCCGGGGACGTGTCTCGGCTCAACCTGGGGCCTTCAGTCCCTGCCTGAGCCATCTTGCAGCTGTGCCCCTCTCTGCCCCTGTCTCCTGGATGGGCCTGGGACCGGCACTGCAGAGAGCCCCTCTCCTGGATGGAGCCCTCACACCTAGGCCAGAGCTAGTCATGTGGAACTGTTAGGCACAACACAGCATAATTTTTCTCTTCTATTCTATTCCCTGCGAGTCTTGTAATGATGAGACTGTTATTTGCCTGAAATACTGGGGG
>VXBL01003760.1:84162-161641 GCA_013400195.1 Aramus guarauna | reverse complement strand
GGAGGTGGAGCGGGGGGGGGGGTTAGCTTCAAAAACACTTTGAAGGGCACAACACAAGGGTTACAAGTGGAAACAGGATTTTAGTTTGCTTTAATTTATTTTATTTATTACTGTGTCAGAGCTGGAGATCTTGTAAAGGAACTCTAATTTCAAGAAGAGTAAATGTCCAGAAAGTAACAAGTAAGATCCATAAAATGTAATATTTGTATTTTTCAGAATTTTAAAGTCATAAAATGAATATTTAATTAGCTAAGACAAATGGGTAATTCCTCCCCACGCACCTTCTAGTGCCACTGCCTGTACCACTCCCCCTGGAGACACAGAAAGCTGAAGATCTCTGATATACAGCTCTTAACTGTATGACATGAAAACAAACATCAAACAAAATGCTGTGTGATTTGCTCATCTGAAATCCTACATCTGTTATAACAGACAAGACAAAACCAGGGTAAGATGTCAAAAATATTACGAGTGTTTTAAAGGGACTGATATTTTAATAAATTATCTAAACCAAATCATATCTTTCAAACAAAGAAATAACTTATTTGTGACAAAAAACTGTGTACTTACCTCTGTATGGTGTTCCAACTGATGTGACATACATATTCTTCTCATATTTTTTCAGCCGGTCTTCCAGTACATGAATCTAAATAGAGAACAGTCAAAATGATAAATGGTATTCACAAGCAGCTAATATAATCATAATTGAAGCAGTTTTCAGCTAAACATCATCTCCTCTTAGAAAGCAAAATAGATTCGTTTTTTAAGGAAGGAAAACATTAGAAATTGTATAATTAAAAACTGTCCCTAAACTACTTAAGAAAATGTGTGTACATGTGTATATACAGATATCTACAGCAAATGTTATGCATCTCTATGTATTTATATACATGTGCATTTTACAGACATAAGCATACATAAAAAAGAAAACGTGACAGAGATTGTACTTAACACCAAAAAAGGTTTAGTTTAGAAAAAGATCCATTATTTCATCAAGTGTGTTGTTCCATTTCTCACTGTGCAAATATTTTGCTAACCTCCATCACAAGCATGTGGTATTTTCATTCTCAGGGAATAGAGGAGTACTTTGAAAAAAGTGCACAGATCTTTTGAGAGCAAGTGTAAGTCAAAACTATTTTAGATGTGTATTATTTCCATAGCAACTGTGTGGAGATGTGCTACATCATAACTTGAAAAGAACAAACCTTTTAATACTGCAAGCACAAAGTATCAAACAAGAATACTTTTTACTTGCACAAACAGCATCCTTACCTGCTCTTTGAACTCCTGCTCTTTCAGTTTTGAATCATTGACTAGTGTTGTCTTCTGTGCAAGCTGTGCCTGAAAGAAGTCACATATGGAAATCATCAAGAAACTGCTGAAGATGTCATAGGTACCTTTTCAATAAACCTCTTTCTTTTAACACACATACAAACTGGTAAGAAGTATTTCAAAGTGCTGTGAAACAGAATTATCTAGAGAGCAAAATCAATAAAATTTAAGACTTACCTGAAGTTCTGTTATTGTGATCTAGAAAAACAACAAGAAAAAACGTATATTAAAATCTATGAAAAATACAGAGTATATCAAGCACAGGACATGATAAAAAAAAAAAAAAGAAACAACTATCAATCACCTAATTCTGATATAGTGCATTGAGGATGACAAAAATTGAAATAACCAAATCACACATATAAAAATAAGTAGTCCTGTAACAGAGTTTAATTTCTTTGTATTGACAGTACACAAAGCTTATATTTAAGCTCTCTCATTTGATTCTGCAAGACAATTACCATAAATGTAACTTCAAGAACCTAGTACTTCCATATCTTTACAAAATGTATGTTGCAGATGAATGGTAACTGAATGAATATGAAGCACATGCCAGACAATCCTAACATAATGCTATTCACAATATTGTATCTTTTTCCTTAATTCTCCAAGTTGCATTTGCAAATTTGAACATTAGGCTGAAGCTATTTTCAGATCAAGAGCTTCATGAGCTCTACATCTTGCAAAAATATCCATGTTTATGATGTACAGAGACAATTCTAAGCTGAAATTTCAATCTTTCAATGTTCCAACTCTAAGGAAAATAACACTTTGGTAGTCATGTGTATAACTCAAGGTTGTAAAATCATTTTAACATCAAATCATTTGTGTGTGATTTTTTTTTTTTTTAAAGTAACCTAAACTTTAACAGAAGTGGTGCATACTACTTGTTTCTTCCTGAGCCTGTTTGGAACTGTGTTGAAAAGGAAGACTATTCCTCATGTCTGTAGGTTCATGAAACCTATAGGTTTTCCTACACTCCGCAAACAGAATATAAGGGGAAAAATTATTCGTGTACGGATCTTAAACCTGTAAGTGTAATTCTTGCTTCTGAGGAGCTCAATCACCTGGCCAGACATTTATTTTCTCACGGAGAGAGAGTTTCTGATATTTCTACATCCCAACACTAACACTTACGGATGTTAGTATTTGCCAACTGTTTATCACAGTCAGACAAATATCATACAAATGTATAGTTATGCTTCGTGTCAAAGCGGTTGTGTGATGTGTAACGTTTGGCCTCAGCTGACAAAAAAAGCAGCACAGGAGGTTTTGTTTTTTTTTTAAACAAACTTGTGTGACTTGGGAGACTCCAACTTTACACAACAAATATATCATTTGCCCACAAGAAGTTGCTTCCAGTCAACGGAAGACTTCTAAGCTGTTCTGGTACTGCAAATATGTTACAAAGCAACAAAATAAAAAAAGAAATAAGAGGAGAGAAAAGTTACCATGGCAAATATAAGACGACATAATTCATTTGAATGCACATATAAAATCCAGATGTGCATTTGTACACTTCTGCTCAGGTATGCGGACATGGTTCACAGGCCCCTTCCAATTTCCTCATCTAACTCTGTAATGTTGAACATGTATGTATGCTATTGTATCATATGGTATTGTACCAGAGAACAGCAAAATTGGTTTCCTACGCACATATCAAGGACAGGCAATGGACAAATTAAGACAGGTAAGTAAGAACTGCTCTTACTTTGTAAGGAATTAAAAAGAAAACTACCTCCTGACCCCAGAACAGACTGTGTCAGAGAAGAGAGAATCCAATCCTGAAATACTGATAAAACAAGAACTGGAAGCCCACTTACTCACAGCACTCTAAATATCTGAGCTTTGACTGGACCAGAAGATGTACCAGGAGCTATGTGCACATTCAATAGCATAATCTGACTATTGGAATAGTTATGCTGGTTTGAGATGAAGTCACCATTGCAAATAGTGTGAAATATGAAATTCACTTTCAGTTAAATCAGATCTATGCAAAAGAAAGCTTGTGAACAATTTGCTAAATTTGAATTTAGTTGGAATTATCAAAATTACTCAAGAAAGCTTGATGCCTATATGCCAGCAAAATCATGGATATTTAACTGCTTCACACTCACCAAAAAATCCCATTCTTATTCTGCAAGCACTTTGAACCTTTGGATGCTTTAACTGTCCTTAAGTACGCTACTACACAACCTGGTTTTCCTCCCCTCCAAATTAGGCATCATCTATCCTTTAAAACAAAGCTATTCAGGTAAGTAAGAGTTCTCTCAATGGAGTTCTCTCAACTGGTTTATACCTATAACAGATTGAACAACTCCTTTGAGTTTCTCCAAAGTCTGCCATGGAAACTCCAAGGAGCGGAGAACTGTGGACAAGATTCCAAAGACAGGCAAAATTAGCTGTTTATTTTGTATATTGTAAGCAGATTCATCTTTACATAGAGATGTAATATTTGCAATATGCAAATATTTTACAGCTCTATGCTACCATTGCAAATCTGAGAGATGCATTTCTTGGAAGAATTGAGAAATACATTGCTGGTATACAGATTTAATGTAACTTTCATGTCCTATCAGTGAAAATCTAATTCTAAAGATGCATATATAGTATGATGCCAAATGACCATCTGTATTTATAGCAGACTTCTGTAACAAAGCAGTGAAACAGTTAACAAAGAAGTCCTAAAGTACCCTTCATACTTTTTGAAATTATGTTTTAGGAGTCTCTTAAAGAATCTTCCTCTAGATAGTAAGATTAAGCAAGATTATCATCAGTGGGTGGACAAGGGTTGATTAAAAATACAAGGCAGTGATACAAATATTTCTGCTTTTCCAGTTATGAAAAAACCACTCGTGTCATGGAATAGTTAATAAAAGTAATATAAAGGGTGTTGTAAGCAAGTGCAAGGCAGGAGGGACAAGCATTAGGACAGTGAGATAGTTTGTACTGTAAGTTTGTAGTGTAAAATAAATATATTTAGTAGCTCCATTGCTGCCTGTCGACAAAATGAAAAACTTAAAAATAAGGTTAATGTGAATTCTCATCAATGACTCAACACCTCATATACTTTTCTTCTCAGTGTAATAACAGCTAGTAGTATTTTCAGCAAAGAATTCCTCGCACTAACATGCGGTCTCAGAAAGACAAAAACATACACCCAGTCTTCTTTCAATGAAGGCCTCTCTGCCCATAATCGATATATTCAAGGCGCTTTGGAATTTGATTTTTTTAAAAACAACAACCACACTATGAATGATGCAATGTTATTTCCTTTCCTTCTAAAGGGCTTCCAGTAAAATCAACACAAAAACCACACATAGAGGGGAAAACCCCCCACCTTAATAATCACAACACAACCGGACTTTTTAACACACCATTAAAAAAAGTAGTACCAAATACCACAGATTATAAAGAGGTTCGCTTTTGAAGAAGTTAAAATCTAGAAGAATAGAAACTGTAAGGGAAAATACAATTAAGAGCAAACTACAGAATTTCACGAAGACTAAGCATTTGCAACCTAAAGATATAAAAATAAATGTTAGTGCCAGCTCACTTTTTCACTGTTCCAACATTCCTCTTCCGCCATCCTGTGTTTGTATTCCTTTTGCAAGTCTTCTAGCTGTGCCTGCAACTCCTGAACTTTTGCTGTCATCTCTTCTTCACGAGCCTTCAAAATAGAGAAAAAATTACCTATACAATTAATCATCTAACCACTCAAAACCTTAACTACAATGGACAGAAAGCAATCACCAAAAGAGCTATGCTACACGCAGAAAGAATATGCTTGAAATTCAATATAAAGGCTAATTACACCACAGGACTACAGAAAAGAGCAAGAAACAAACTTAAGATTTTGCAGGCCTTCAGCAATTAAGATTACATAGTTAGGATTACAGATAGTTTTTTGAAAATTACAAATAAAGACCTATTTCTATCGGGCACTAAACCAGCATTTGAATATAATCCAGTAAGTGTAATACTGGAGAGACTGCGCTTGCTTACATGACCTAAACGAAAGGGACACGTGATGATATAGTTACTTCCTATACTCTGGAAGTGACAAGGACTTAAATCCTTTCCTCACTCCCTCTCACAAAGATGTTCCTAAAGCATTTTTAAGCACGTTTTCAGAAACAATGACTTCTCGTTCACAAGGGTTTGGAGGGCACTGTGCAGTGTGGAGGCCAGAAGCAGTGGCAAGCATGGCAGAGAGGAAATGAACTTTCCCTGTATGTTTTATGACCGTGTGAAGAGTACATTTATAGGAGAAAAATACGATGACCTAAATCCTAGAAAGTTAAACTGCCCATGTGGCACTTTTTGAAAAGAAGTATTTTTTAAAACTGTGTCCCCTCTGGCCTTTTTGTGAGATAACATATCAGGGAGCTTATAAAACAGCACTCTGACTCAAACTGCATGTCTCCACTGCTGAACAAAACTAAAACTCTAGTTTCACTCATGTTAACTGCTCGGGGCAGCAAGCTGCCCCACTCTGCTATGCAGTAGTTCTTCAGATCAAAGTAGTACAATTAATCAACTGTTATCAAGAACATAACTGATCATCAAAATTTTGTTCCGTTAAAAATCTCAGGAGTACAAACTATAGTGACACAGAATATCCACTGGAAAATAACTGCAGAACTAGAAACCTGGTCCCGCCTTAAAACCCTCAATACCTGGCATATTGAGTTGCTTCTATTTTCCCTTGTGATTTTGGTGGGGTTTTTTTAGAGGTGTTTTTTTTTTTTTTTTTTTGGGGGGGGGGGAGTTTTGGGATGTTTTGTTCTTTGAGGATTTTTACATCAAGAATCTAAAATCTTGCCATTTCTAGACCACTGTTCAGTGGAATAAATCAAAATTGCATGCACATCACTCTTAGTCATAGAGGGTAGTTGAAATGCAGAAAAGAAATTAAACTCAAAACAATGAATGACACTTCCGTAAAAGGGATCTACCTGTGAGCCATTATTTTTATAAACCTCTGAATAGAGATTAAAATTTGAAATAATTAGAGATCACATGGGGTTCCAACATGCTACAGAATCTGTATTTACAATAAGAACTTACTGTTCTGTACAGCATCTGGCATACTCCGGAAAAAACTGCATGCTTTTTGGATTTAATTACAGTTATAGACTAAGACTTCAATAAAGTCATAATTTCCCAAATCTTAACCACAAGGCCTGTATTCACATGGGAGACATTACAAGAAATGAAAGAATACACACCTGAAGCTAGCTTATTTTACGTCTATTTATGAGCTAAAAATAAAATATCTAACTGGAGCAAACATTCGTTTTTTCTCTAATTATATACTTTAGTTGAAGAAAAAAGACTTAGGCTTCAAATTACAGGCTATACTGATTTACAAGTCCTTTAATTAGGGAGACTTTAATGAAATCTTAAGTGATAAAAGTTTTTATGAAAGATATGAAAACACCAGATAAAGCATGAGAAGTACCAGGGGAGCACTTCACAAATAAATCGTATTAAGTTTAACAGACTGAATGATTCCTGCTTGTCTTTAAGGATATAGACTCAAATCAAGTTAGACTAATTTTTAGCATCATTAACCACATTTAAAATGCAACAAAGAGCTACAAATTTATAGGAGCAAAATTCATTCTTGCAATTGGCATTATCTTTGCTTCAACTTCTTAGCATTTATGACCGAGAAACCTCTCTGCATAAATGTCTTGATGCGAAATTTCTCGAACCTATCATGAGTCAAGTCAGGTATAAGTGGGAAAATAACTGGTAACTTTAGGGTAACTTGAGAAAACCCATACATCCACTGATGCATATGTTGCTATTTCTATCAAAGATCTCAATGAATATGAAATACGCTCAATTTAACATAAATATTTCTTAACTTTTGAGATGTTTGCAATCCTTTTTCAGCAAAAAAGGCAACAAATTCTCTAAACTTTTTTTTCTTCCCTAGAAATAATAGAAACAAAACACTCACACATATACTATTACTTAAAAAAAGAAACATGCAGTCTGAAATTTAGAATATTAAACTACAGCTTATTGCAGTTTCAGGCAACTATCATCGCTATCATCAATGAGACAAAAATAACAGTGTTCATATCCTCCAGTTGCACAGAAGTCAAATTAGCCTAAACATTCAAGATCATACATTGAGTACAGCATGCATGTTTCTGACATATGTACAGACTGAATGCATCAGAAAAAAGAGAGGATTACATATGCATGACTTCACGTATCAGGTGTAATTAAAGCGGTAAGATCTTTACTGGAAAGAATTACAGTTTTTCTGTGTAGTTGTGCAATTAAAAAAAAGGGAAGCATTAATTTGAAATGTATGTAGTCATATCAGTTTTCAGAAAGATACCTCAAGGATTTCTTCGTATTTTTT
This sequence comes from Aramus guarauna, assembly GCA_013400195.1. Lineage (NCBI taxonomy): Eukaryota > Metazoa > Chordata > Aves > Gruiformes > Aramidae > Aramus > Aramus guarauna. The sequence continues at coordinate 153,924 of VXBL01003760.1, read as the reverse complement.
CACAGTCCTTTTTAGATCATCATCTTTTTCCGCAATTTTTTTATGCAACTGTGTTGTCTCTATGTGATGATTTTCTATCAATTCAGTTTCTACCTCCTGGGCTTTACCTATGAAAAAGGCAATATAAAAAGAAAATCATAGTTATTTTGTTAAATTATGTCACTACAATAGTACAAAAAGCTTAAAGACAACTGTGGAAGGCATCTGTAAGGAAAACTTGTCAAGCAAATTCATTTTTCCACACTGTCAGTGATAATTATGCCACTTGATCCTAACATGCATGAAGTTTGTTGCGTGCCATTTGGTATATAGACCAATTTTTTCTACCTGATGCTGGAACTTTTCTCTAAAATTTAAGATCACAACCAATATTTATCAACTAATTCTATCTCCTACTCTATTTAGAGAAGTGATAGAAACATCTGCAAATCTTCAGGAATTCCTCAGTTGTAGGGAGTACTTCCAGTAACTGTTGAGTCAAAAGATACTTTCTGCTCGCTTGTCCAACCTCCAACTTACACTATGGTGGCAAAAGACAGACAGAGAAGTTGAAATAAGCTGTACTCTATAGTTACAAGTACATCATATTGCAATCAGACATCGTATCCAGTTGGTACTTGTTAGTGGTTACAGTGAATGAAGTCTGCAAGGTGCAGCTAAGAACATGCAATTCTGATTCCCAGATGGATCCAAGTTTCTCTAAAAGGCACCCTTCAGGGTCATATATTCAACAATGGAGCATTAAAGGTTTGTACTGCTGAAACCAAAGCAGTATTACAACAAAAACTTACCAATGTGCTTTCTACTCTAAAACCTCTTTTTTTTTTTTTTTCTTTTGTACATATGATAAAAAAATAGGTACCTATGGCTATCACGGGTAACTCTTGCCATGACAGATGCAAATACAGTGCTAAATCAAAGATCCATCCTGCAGGGTAAGGAAGAACAGCCACATATGTGTTTTCCTAATTGTGCTACAATTAACTTTTGTATGTTATTTCCTGAGCAAAATAAGTTCTTTTCCTGAGCTCTCTAGGCAGTCATAAAACACATGTTCTCTTTATCAGAGTCCCAGGTAAAAACCCTTCCCCAAAACATCAGAAGATTTGGTTTTCTGGCTATTTTACTGATTATAGTTACAGTAAGTTCACTTACTGATTGTCTCTTTTACTGCTGTTTCCAATTCTCTTTCTTTTTGAGCCAGCTGAGTATTGAACTCTCTCATTAACTGCTTTAAGGTAGAGCTGTGCTTTAATTCAATGTCTTCTTGTTCACATCTGTACAAAAATGTCAGAAAATACAATGAGGAAATAAAATGTTTAAAGAGAGTGAGAACAGCTTAGCAAGGTAAGAGATCTGGGAATTTCTCCAAAATTATTTTGGAACGGGATGGTTTTGAATTATACGAATTCTGTGGGATTCAGGGAGGCTTTTTGTTCCCCTCCTACGGAACTCACCTGGAAGGCACAGGTGTTTCATTTAAAAAACAACCTAGAATAGAACTCTTCCAAAAGCTATGGAGTTTTTGCTGATGAAGATTAAGAACTGTAAGTAAAGAATGTGCTGCACAAAAGCAGAGTTTTTAGGGAATTCCTTGCTTGAGAAACCATTAAAGTGCCAAGCAGTATATCACATTTTTGTGCAGTACATATGAACAATTCTCAATATGATTTGCACATGAAGCTCTCAGTACTAAGTTTTAATAAATCTGGTTTCCTGTTTGAGGAAAATAGAACTATATTTTATGTTCTGGCAATGCTGAAAATGACCATCACTAAACCAAATCAAAAGCAATGTTACTTTGCCAAAAGACAAACCACTTTTTACACTGATGACTCAAATAGCGCTTTATGTTTTCACAAAGTGCTACTTTCAAGTAGCACTTTTCTTGCTGTTTCTCCAAGTCTATTTAGAAAAATCACAGAAAAATACCAGTCATTCTTTCATTGTTACAAATTGAACTTTAAAACTTGAGGTTTTAGTGGTTACAGATAAAGCAAAGAAATAACAAGACCAGGAACAAAGAATTTACCTGATTTTCTGCTCCATTTCTTCTAAGGACTCCTTCTTTACTATGTCAAGCTCCTGCTGATGTTCTTTTCGCAGAGTACGTAAGTCTTTTTGAAGATTATTCACTTCTTTGCGTAGTTTCTGTTTCTCCCTTTCAGTCTCTTCCAGTTTAGTCTGCAAGTCTTTCTGCTGGTTCTGCATATCATCTAGTAACTTCTGCAGCTCCAAACTAGATTTAGCCTTTTCTTCAGCATTTTCCTCAACAGCTTTCAGACTGTCATTTCTTTCATCCAACTGTTGCTGTAAACTTTTTAGCTTTTCTTTATATCTCAAACTCATATCTTCCATCTCAATCTTATGCGCTTCATTTTCCTTCACTAGATTATTTTCCAACTCTTTTATCTTCTGTTCTGAAGATTGACTGCCTGTCTCCTTTTCCTGCAATTTTTTCTGCAAATCTCCAATTACATTCTCCATATCAAGATGTTTTTGTTCTTTAGCTTTTAACTCTTCCCTACTGCTTGCTAAATCACTGCCACAGCGAGCGTGCTCATCCACTAACAATGCATATTTTTTTGTTTGCTCGTCGAGTTCTTTTCTGAGGCTTTCAGTCCTACTCTGCTCCTCCTGATGGCTCTTCTCAACACATTCTAGTTTTTTAAGGAGTTCTTTCTGTTTGTTTTGCAGTTCTAGATGAGAGTCATTACTCTCTTGTTGTTCCTTTTCATACTTCTGCAATAATTCATCTTTTTCAGTTAAGCCCTTCTGTAATGCGTGCATTTTCTCTTCATACATCTGTTGGACACTCTCAAGCATGTTATTTTTTTCTTGCTCTACAGCAGCTTTTACACTCTCTACTTTTTGCAGCATTTCTTTCTCTAATTCTGCAGAATCTCTTGTTGACTTAATTTTTTCTTCTAAGGACTCAATTTTGGCCTCCCTCTCCTGCACTTTTTGTTCCAAGTCTCTTAACTGATTTTCTCTATCTTGTTTAAATTGCTGTTCCTTTTCTTCCATCTGAGACTTCAATTGCTTTTTAATAGAACCAATTTTTTGCTCTGCCTTCTTTTTCAGATCTGACAGCTTAGTACTGTTCTCTGCATTCAGTCTCTCTTCTAATTCTTTCAGTTCTTCCTCTTTACTTTTAAGTATCGCTGACTTTATTTGATCAAATTCCTTCTCCTTTGCTTCAAATTCAGCTTTCAGTGAACCTATTTGCTTCTCAAGATTAAGCACTTTTTCTTCAGCCTCCTTAAATCTATTGTCCTTTTCAAAAGCCACCTTCTCTGCTTGCTGGAGTTGCCAAGCTATCTCTTTTTGCTCTGTATCTTTTTGCTCATTATGCTTTTTAAGTTCCTCCATCAAGGAATCATTTTCTGAAGTTTTCTGTGCAATGTGCTCTTCTAGTTCAGCAATTCTTGCTGCCTGGTTTTTTAACTTTGCCGTTAACTCATTTTCTTGCTTTTCCCTCCTGTTTTGCTTTTGTTCCAATTCACTTTTTAAACTATCTAGATTCTTGCTTTGTTTAGCCAGCTGCTCCTTCAGTTTATTTAGCTCTTCATCTTTTTTATTGCCTTCAGTATTGCTTAATTCAAGTTTGCTCTGCAAATCTTTAATAGTTTCATGATTTTGTGTAAACCTGGTTTGTGCTTTCATCTTCCACTCTGACAGCTTGGATGTGCAATGATCTACCTGCTCAAGAGCCGATGCTTTTTCTTGACTCAGTGTCTCAACTCTGGATGATAACACCTGTACCTGGTTTAATAACTGCAACTGATCTTCTTCATGTTGCTTGCTTAACAGAGACATGGCTGCTTCCTTCTCCGTTAAACTTACCGTGCCTTCAAGTCTAACATTAAGGTCATTAATTGTTTTGTTGAGAACAGAGATCTCAGATTCTTTTTCCTGGAGTTCCTCCCTCATTGAGGTGACAGCATTAATATTTTCAGATAACTCTTTCCTCAGCTGTGTTATGCAAGTTTCTTTTTCTGATGCTGCTTGCTGCTGATGCCCTCCCTCTTTTTGCAATTGTTCCTTTTCTGTTACAAGTCCTTCAATGTCAGCTCTCATGGACATAATTAAATCGTCCTTCTCCTGCAGCTGTTGCATTGACTTTTGCAAAGAAGTACTTGCAGCAGAATGATGCTCTGTCACTTCTCTAAGTTGAGCTTCTAGTTCAGGAATCTTACTTGTTTTAGTTAATACTGCTTCTTTAACTTTCACAGTTCGGCGCTCGCAATCTGCGATTTTGCATGTTACTATGCCAATCTTTTCATTACATTTTTCAATTAATTCATTGCTTTTTGTTTGCAACAAAGCTTCAGCATTCTTCCAATAAGCATCTAACTGGGCTGCAAGTTCTCCTGACTGCCTTTTAAACTCAGTTTCTTTTAGCTGAATTGCCTCTATTTTTTTCTGATAATTTTCATGATCTTTATACTGAGAAGACTGCACAGTTTGGAGTTTCTCTTCAACTGTTTTCAGTGTATCAGCCAGCTCAATAATTTTGGCTTTGTCCTTTTCTTCAACTGCTTTCTGTTTACTGAGCTGTTCCTGAAGTCCTGACTGCTCTTTCAGGGACTGATTAAGATCTCTTTCCAATTTTTTCAACTGTATTTTCAGGTCACTTTCCTTATCTGACAAAGCATTCACCTTAGCCACTGACTCCCTCAGTTGTTCTTGCAATTCCTTCAGGGACTCCTCCTTTTTCACCTGTTCTTCCTTCAGTTGGGTTATTTCTATTCTGGAGCCTTCCTTCTCAGCACTGAAGGTGACAAGCTTCTGTTTCAGGTCTCCAATTTCCTGCTCTTTCTCTTGCAGTTCCATTTCATGTTTTTCCTGGAGCTCTTCAACCCGCTGATTGAGTTTCTTCTCCCAACTCTGGGTAATTTCTTCCAACTCCCTCCTATGAGCCTCAGCAAGACTCTCTAGTTGCTCTTTCTGATTAGATTCCAGTTTTGATACGGCATCATTGATTCCAGCTGAGCTGGCATGTGCCATTTCCAACATTTTAGCATTGAATTCGCTCTCCTTCTGACTGAACTCCAACTGCTTGTTTTCAAGCTCTTTTTTGAGTTTAGCTTCCTGCTCAGCAAGTTTCTTTTTGAACGTTTCCTGCATATCTTTTGATTTCTGTTTAATTTTGTCCATTTTGTTCTCCTGACGTTTCAGTTTACTTTCATATTCTCCTTGTAAAGCACTGATTCTCTCCTCTGCAGCTAACAATTTCTGTTTAAGTTCTTCCACTTGCTTGTCCTGTAACTTCTTCATGTGTTCAATTTCATTTTCTTTCTCAGTTAGACTTCTCTTTATCTCATCAGCCTGTCTTTGTAGATCCTTCAGTTGACATTCATATTGTTGCGTTAGAGATGTTACGTTTTGTGTATTTTCATTGCTTTGCTCTTGCAAATGCTGCTTCAGGTCATGTACCTGAGAGATGTATGCCTCTAACTCATTCTTGACTTTATCCAGCTGGAATTCAGTTCTTTCTAGCTGATCTCTAAGTTGCAATTTTTCACCTTCAAGATCTGTCAGCTTTTGCTGCAGCTTTACTAATTCCTCTTCATAAGTCTTTGCCTGCTCATTAGAAGTACTCTGATGAGACTCTGAAAGCTCCTCTAGCTTTGTAGACACTTGGACAAGTTCAGCTTCAGATCTTTCTGCAGATTCCTTTAGTTTCTGTTCGTGTGATTTTAGTTCCTCCAGATGTCTGTCTTTCTCCTCCAATGACTGCTTGAGTTGGTTGAGTTCTTCTTTGAGTTCCTTCTCAACTCCTTGAACAGATATTTCATGCTCTTTTAACATCATTTCAACTTGTTCTTTGTGCCGTTTCCTCTCTTCTTCCAACTTTCCTTCCCACTCTTGCTTTGCTTCACACACTTTACTATTCAATTCTGAGAGCTCTTGTTCTAAATCATGACGCATTTTTAGTGATTCTGACAGCTCTGAAGACAGAGCTTCTAATTCCGTTTGTTTCACATCAAGTTTTTCTAATGTTTTTTCATTCATCTCTTCTATGTGTGCACGGAAAACTGTTTCTTTCTCTTTCAAAATTGTATCTATCTCTTGTTCTTTTTTCTCTCTCATTTTTTCTATTTCAGTTGCTTGTTGTTGCTTTAAGTTTTGAAGTTTTTCTGTCCAAAGCTTTTCCTGCTGCTGTTTCATGTTTTCCAATTCTTTCTTGTGTTTTTCAACCATATCATTGATTTCCTTATTATGCTGCTTTTTTTCAGACTCCATCAGAATACTTAATTCCTCTGATTGTTTTCTGTCATCTTGCGAATACTTTGCAAGAGAGCTTTCCAGTTCAAGAATCCTCTGTTAGAGAATGCAGTTTTAAAAGAATATGAATATTCAAAAGGTAATGAGTTGATCAAATTTTTTAAAAAATCCCAGCTGGTTCACATAACTACAAGTCATTCCATTCTTTTAGTGAATATCCACCGTTTATATAAGCCTTTTGTTCACCTCATTTGTTGTTAACTTTGCTTCTATTATGTTAGTTATTTAATTTAAAAAATATTCTATTTCACTGCAGTAAAAATAGATACAATAAAACCTTGGAAAAATTTAACTAATTCAAATAAAATAATTCACATGATATTTATGGCAGATATGTTCACTTTTGCTCACAGGTAAATGAGACTTTTCATAGTACAGGGATTATTTTCTTTTTCCAGCCGAATGTCATTTTTCCTACCAAGGAATGTTGTCATACCACTCTCCCATAATACCTCTCCTTGCTGTCTGAACAGCTTCTCAGACTTCTGCATGCAAGTCGAGCTTGGCTGCTTTTCCTGGGAGCTATGCAATTGCCAACAATTAGAAACTTTTTTCCAGGGGAAGATTCCCTCCCCATGCAGAAGCCATTTTCCAGGCTTTTTCTTATTAAGCAAAAGCACTAATACATAGGATGAATGGTATCGGGACCCTACATGAGTTTTGTGAAGCTTTGTACATATCTACTGATCTATCTTAATTCCACCTCTCATGGAAATGCTGCTGTAAAGTTAAAATGCTTCTATAGGCACAACTTCCAAACTAGTATCTGAGAGTGGTGGAATAATGTACAAACTTCTATTAGCAGATAATACAATCTTACCCATTACATAAAGCAAAGGACACTTAAAAAAATTTAAGTAAATTTTTTTACTTACTCAAGTATCCTTATACGTGTCTGTATAGTAGCAGTACCCAGAAGTTTAACAGTTTAAAGTTTAACTCTTTTGTATAACGTACATAAAAATTATGTACAAAATCATATCCCACGCCATGATATAAAGTGAATGTACCTCTATTTTTGCCATCTAATCTTGTAAAAATCTAGGGGCTGCAGCATACCATGGCAATACATTAAATTTCTGTCACTTCAAGAACTATTATGAGATTAAAACAATCCAATCACAATAAATCCATAATATTTGTAAACATGTCACAGTTAAATATATATTGAAAGGAAATCTTGTAAATGTTTACCCTTTAGGAATCTTTACTCACAGTTCTAAAAGTCTCTACTTCTTGATGCATCATCTGAAGTTTCTTGTCACACTCTGACTGTATCGCTTTCTTCTGCAGCTCTAATTCTTCTAAGGCTAGGGATTCTTGCTGCTCTTGTTCTTGAAGAGTTTTTAAACACTCACTCTGATTTTTTTCCTGTATCAAAAATTATTAGAACAAACTATAAACATGTCCATCACACCTTCAAAAAATAGTATAATAGGATATTTACCAACCAGTTAATAGGAGTCATACACTAATCACATGCATTTTCTCCACACACATATAGTTTGTATTTCATCTGTGAAAATGAAATTGTGATAAATCACTTCCATTTTCTCTTCTTGGGAATCATTTGTCTACTTCCCTTTGTATGAAAAACATACTCCGATCCAGCCTTTCATTTGGTTTGTTTAGCATGATTAATTGAGAATAACACCTTAGAGGAATAAAGGTCTGTCTTCACTTGATTCCACTGCTAATGTTTTTTTAAGCTTCTATCCCTTATAATTACAAAAATAACCTGAGAAACAGGTAGAAAAATATAGTCAGGAAGGGACTGTCAAAGTCCCTCAGTTCTAGTTACCAACCATCATGCAGGAACACAAAAGAGAATCTACTATTCGTTAGGTAAAATTACGTGATGATCTAAAGTGGATTACAGTTTATGAAAAAGAGCAAAGAATCCAAACAATTCTTTCCAGTCTGACCTAGAATAAAATTCTTTTCTGAGGTCAAATACTATGAAAAGTTAACCCTGACACATAACACAACACAATCAGACATAACGATACCAAGGCTTTTCAAGTAACAGCCTCATTCACTCTAGTTGCTGTGGCTAATCACCAATGATCCAGAAGAAATTAGGAAAAATCCACAAGTCTAACAAGAATAGTTCAAAAAAAAAAAGTCTTTCCCAAAAGATGCAGCTGTTAGTGAGCAGTGATAGTGATTAATTATCATTATTCAGTCTGGATCATTGCAGTTGCTTTCCTTTCATGTTGCTGAAGTCTCTGAGCTCTTTGAATTTTGGAGTACACTCATATTTTTGAGTGCAGAAGGACTCTCGCTGCTGAACAGGGTGAGATTAAGACTTCTAGCCCCACCTCACACTTAGAAAAATGTCTTTCTACACATCTTAGAGATACTTACAAGAGCTGCCTTCATCTTCTCCTGGAATGCCTTTTCTTGAGCCTGTAACCTCTCATGTAGCTCCTGATCTTTGGTAGCCATTTCTTTTTTATGGAATTTTTCCAGTTCAGCAACACGTTCCTCTGAAGACTTCTGTGAATCAAAGTCAGAAAAAACTAATTTCAAAATATTAAATAACAAAGCACTTTGTATTATTTCTTAATAAGAAAAGCAGTGTAACAGTGAAAGGAAACCACAATCATCTCTCTGCTCCCTCCGAATAAGTAACAATTACTTGGAGTGCTTAATATTAAACCCTGACAGTTCTTATTTTCAAGTTTGAAGTTACCTATCTTCCTTCTGAAGTCTTTCACAGTTCTACTAAAAGAAACACTGCATTTTCTAAAGACTCTTCTACCAAGGTGAACTTAGTGTTTTCAATTGTAGTTCAAATGTGATAATCAATTGGAAAATGAACTTATGTCTGTATCTTTCCCTGTATTCTTATTTCATGACCCAGAAAGTCAAGTGGTGATACTATATGTAGGCAGCTACCTACATATGCACTTTATTTAAGAATAATGTAATGCAAGTCAGTCCCTTCCCTAAATCCTCAATGTCTTCACTTAGAAAAACTAAGAACATAACAAACGTCAACACAAGAACTGCAATTTAAAGGTGTCCAAATTTACAGCATTGAAAGGCACGTGCAGTACTCCTGCAGTTCCTACCTGAACACAACAGAGGAAGCAAATTTTAGCAATTCTTAACTAGTAAACAGTTTGGCAACAAGTTCTTAAACGTTGACACATACTGGGCTGGGATAATCATTAAAAGTACTTAGTATTAAACCCCAAAATCCTGGTGGAGATGTGTGAGCTGACCGCCATTAATTTTTTCTTCTTCACTCCCTTTAAAGCCTCAAGTGTACTTCCAGTAAGTATTTTATTAAATACTGTGAAACAAAGAGTAATACTGTTCATTTTTCCATGCCTCTGTAAACACACTGATTTCAAAGAAAAAGAAAAAAATCTGCGTAGGGAGATTTCTATTTTGTTTTAAATAAATTACAAATAAATAATCCTAGAAATTAATTTTTATAGAATTTGTTACATAGCAAAAAAATTATAACAAAGTTTTGATATACTAATGTATTTTACAACTACAGTTTAATTGTAATTGAATAATTAGATTAAAAGCCAATAATACAGGGTGAGTTTCAGCTTTTACCTTCATAATCTCAACCACCTCTTGTTTCACTCTGGTTAACTCCCGTTGAAGATTTACCCTCTCTTCCTCACTTGCCTTTTCTACTGCTTTGATTTTTTCATCCATTTCTGCCTGCAATTTTTTCCGGGCTTCCTCTGTCTTTTGGGCAATACTCAGAGCCCTCTCAAGCTCTTCAAAAGCTGGAAAGAAAAAGGAAAAAAGTATATGATAGTCAAGAAATACCTATGTCCCTTGATAGAAGAACAGAGTTCTCAGTAACTGTAAGTTTCCAAGTAACAGAAGAATGTACCTAGGAATCCATCAAGAATTCACATGGGTTTATTATCTAGAAAGGAAAGAGAACTGACAAATATCTGTGAATGTCTTCCAATGCATTCTGTAGCTTCTTTTTTTTTTTTTTCCCCTAAAACCACCATAAAATAAAACCATATAAATAAACCTCCGACTCCTCTTCTGGCTATAAGTGCTGAATAACTTTGAAGAGGAAAAAAGATGCATGATGAAAAGGCAATTCACAAGTTGTTCTTCCACTAAAACAAGCAGATGGAAGCATAAACGAGGAATGACTGCTATGTAAGTCAGTTTTTACTGAATCAAGAAAGAGTTCTTCCTGAATAGAATGCTGAGGTACAATACCAGGCACTTTATTTTTTAAGAGTTGTTCATTTCAAACTGTACAACCTAGGTAATCCCTAAACTGTGGCTTTGGTGTAATCCATAATTTCAGTATTTCACTATTTACTTTTAATGTAACTACTATCTGCAATTCAGAGACACTGGAAAAATGCTTGTGTGTTATGAAAACCATCGTGTGCTTCTAGACTTCACAAACAAAATGTGAGAAAAAAATATTAAGATTTTATCACAGAAAACTTGAATATCTATAAGATGTTTCAAAAGAACACCCAAGCTGCAGTGATGAGATTTATTTACATTTGCATAAGATGCACGTGTCTGCTGAAACATTTTAATTTACAAATCAGAAGCAATTATACAGCTTCTTCCCATGCTAAGGAGAAGTAGTCTAACATACTTTACTCACTTCATAGATGATCATCTAGATATAAAAAGAAAGCAAATAAATTCCTGTGTTGTGAGCTGGTTTATTTATTATTATTTTTCAATACCAGTATCAGAGTCCAGTATCTCACTGAAACTGATGGCAAAATCTATATAGAATTACACAAGACTAGAATTTGATCACTATTAGGGAAATCTCTTTTCCTGAATAGATCGTGAATGTGGTAAACCCCTGCTGCATATGAAAGGAAAATTCAGTCACAGAACGGTCTACTATATGGTTAAATTTTTTGCATAAAAGAACTTTGGAAAAACACCTCTGTAAAATTCAAAATCACAGTGCCAATATCAAGACTGTAATTTATCAGAGCACAAAAAACCTAAGAGTATACTATTCTACTATACCTTGGACTACTTGGTTACTATTCTGGGAGCAGACAGAACAAAGTTATTTATATATTTAGTATGCTAAGCTTTCTTCCACTGAGTTCTATCCCCCCAAAAAAATCATAATAGACACATATGTCTCTAGTCTCCTTGATTCACCATTACTCAGTAGGCATTCACAGAAATTCTTGTAATCCTTGGGTTTTTTTTAAACTATCTTTAATAACATTCAGGCATGAGTTTGAGAAGTGATTAATAATTTCCATTCCACATCTTCTGATAACATTCAAAACTGAAGCTTTTAACCACAATCTATACTTTTGAGGCAATGCTGCAAATAGGTTTTCAAGTAATATAACTCCATAAAATTGCATTCACTCAAATTCTGACCTTTCCAGAATTTTCTTCTGTTTTCTGGAAGAAGCCCTTCTCTGACTACTCACAGCAACAATCATGGTTTAGGGCAAAACAGGATTGTTATTGACCCTGGCAATACCAAAGTACATCATTGTGCACACTTTTTCACTCCTGGTTCTACTTAAATAATAAATACTAAAACTCAATACAAAAAAGTAAGAGCACCAGAGATTATTTCAAACAGCAAAACAGTCTAAAACATAATGCGAGCATGCATGAGGCTTACAGCTCCTTACTTTCCAAGCACAGTTCTTCATAGTCTCCATCAAGGCATTTGCCACCTGGGACTTACAGGACCCAAGTCCTCCCCCCTTGCCACCCCAGGCACAACTCAGTTTTGAACTCAGCCTGCGCAAGTGCGTTTGGAGAATGTCATCAACTTCCCTGATGCTCCTCTCAGCCCTAACAAAAGCACGCACAGCCAGCAAAATTGCCTAAGTCTTTCAGTATTACAGAATCATAAATGGCTTTAAAACAAACAAACAAACAAACAACCCTACAGACCTTTGCAAAGTATAGTTAGAAAATAAAGCCTGTAAGTAAAAGATTAAATTATTTCACTTTTCCATACACGTTTTTGGATTCTTGTTCTGAGCAACATATTTTCATTTGAGAAACCTGTTACTTCTGCAAAAGGAAAGAGAATGCATTTGCCATAGCCCATAAATCCACCAAGGAGAAGATCCAGGTTCACACTAGGATTGACTACTGCTATGTAATAGCTGAGCAACATGCACTATGACAGCTGCTTCACCATATTCGCAAGCAGGATGCTAATATAAAAGCTAGATAAAAGCTGATGGGTAAAACGTCAAGGAGGTATGAAAGCACAAAGAAGCAACACTTCACAGAAACACACTTAGCTCTCTAAAAGTTAAATTATATGCATCTCAGGCACTTTTAGCACTTCAGCAAAACAGAACATTTTTATTTGAAGTAGTTAATTCTAGTGTAGCATGACACAACTGAGTTTCAAAGCAGCAGAGGGCTAAACTATCATCAAGTAGACAGAACTCAGTCTAAACTATTATTTTTAATCTATGGGAGATTTTAATTCTACTGTGGATAAAAGCCTGGTATAACAGTCTGTGTTTTTATCCAAATGTATCTATTCTGTATGCAAAGAGTAAAGGCACTGCCTGTGTTCTTCCCCAACCAGCAGAGCTACTATTGAGGGAAGATCTTCTAACTCAGGTACTGGTGAAATGAAGTCTCACAAAGACACGGTGGCAAATCAGAAACACCAGCAAGCACACCAACGGGGGTCTCGGGTGAGTCCTGCAAAATCCCGTTCACGTGATCGAGCCAGACAACTTGGAAACCTTCCTGTGCAGTATATAAATTACACAAAAAGAGCTTGAGCAGAGTTTAGGAAGTACAAGGTTGAAAAACTGGTTTTTATAAAGTGTGTGCTAAAGAGTTGACTGCTTTACAGATACTAATGCAAAGTACCAGTCTCAGTTCCTTTTGCCTTGCCTACACAGCATAACACCAGTCCGTACTGGAAAGACTTCTTGCTTAATCTCTTGGCGCTGCAGACATGTTATCTTCAACTATAGTGCCATCTACTGCTGAAAATTGCAAAGAAAGCCCTAAACAGGATAGCAAAGGACCGGGATTTACGCGTTTTCTTATTAAGGGCTGAAAGCAAGCATCTTGTCAAAAGTTTGAGAGACAAAGGTTGAATTCACTTCCTATAATTGATTTGTGCATCTAGGCACGATTTTAAATGCACAGTGCAAGCTTCTTGTTTCTCTGTAGAAAGGTGCAAAGCAAACGTTAATTAGGTTTGCAAAAGAAATGTCACCTACAAAGAATGGCAAAGTAAAGCAGAATGAATTTGCTTTCTAAAGACTTTTTTTGTTTGTTTACTGTAGAGAATATAAGTCAATAATCTGCATCCTGAGAAGTCAGAAAGGACTTATGCCAAGTAGTCTCAGGAGAAACAAACTTCAGTTTACCAGTAATTTACAAATACTATAAATAGTTTTGTTGAAGTAAAATGTAAATAATCTATGTACATTGCAAAGCTTTAAAAAAAATAATCCAAAAGACAGCTGCAATTCCTTCAAGTAAAAGTGCCTGAGAAGCACAGAATTTACATTTTAGAGCCCAGTTCAAGCACCCAATGTGTGATGTAAGAAAAAAGAGCCCTTACCCCAGTCCTGTTCATACAAGGCTTGGGAAAGGCACCATGATTCACTTATTGGCATGTGTGGATGCACAAAAACAAGATGCTCTGTGAGATTTCAACATAATGTACCTCTAACTACAAAAAAAAATGAACTTCAACTGGGGAGACCAATTTACAGTTTACACAACACGCACAAAATAAGCATACATATCTTTTCACTATTTCAGTACACAAAAATGCATTAACAGTAAATCAAACACCAGAGCATTTCACTAAAGTCATTGAATTACAAAGAAAAAAGCCAGACACGTAATTCTAGCCACGTTAAAAACATTAAGTGGAAAAATATACCACTTTTTAGCCTATAATGTAGCACTAGGACAGTAAATTCCAAGTGAAAGTGCATTATGCTTATCCTTATTTTGCCATAACATAAATGAAATTAGTATTTCTACAACTACAGTATTCCATGAAGTCAATTCTTCACTAAATCATGATATAGAAAAAGAGAAGTCTAGAATTTAAAGTCATCTCACATTAACAATCCAAGAAACAGAACTTTATACATGTTGACCTCAAAACATGAAACTGCCAAATTCTTAAAACTGGTACAACTCAAAGGTTGTGACCTAGAAGTAATTTCAGGCTCTCCCAACATTGATGATGGTTTTCTCAAATGTCTGAACAATTTAGTTCAACTGTATTGAACTACACTTCCATTGTACATCACAAGATTTCTGAAATGCATAAAGCCAAGGAAGTAACAGAAAAACCTAATAAAGGTCATCTTACAATTTTGCCTCTCTTAGAAGCAGTATTAATTAATTTTCCAAAGTTTCCAACATTTATATAAGCATGCCTAACAGAGTACAAAAATAAATGTACTCAAAGGTAAAGTGGATGCTTATGCACCGCAAAAGTTACCAGAAGTACTTTAAAATTTGATTTAAAAGACAGCATTTTTAACACACAAATCTCTCCCTAGAGAAGTGCAGTGTACTCGACACATTATTCATAAGTTAAATTACTTGTCACTACAGAAGTTAAGTTTTCCAGGTATCCAGCCCATCATATCCAACCCATTTTCAGCTTCTGGCTATACAAACCTGAGGAAACTACTGTATTAACCAGAGCGTGTAGATATTAGTTCATAATTAAGAGGTTTCTACTGCTTAAAAAAAATTGCTGTGTTTCAAACAACTGTGACGATAACTTTGTATCTACAGAAGTATTAAAATATTCTTCAGATTTTTTTTTTTCATCATAAAGCTTCCTACTCTCCAAGAACTGAACAAAATCCAACTTTAGCAGGACTGACTTCTGAAATATGAATTTCCAGAGCTAAAGAAACACATGCAACCTGAAAGGGTAGGTACCTAATCAAAATGTTTCCTACTTTCACAAGCCGGATGTTCAAGCTGCTTTTCTGTATTACAGCAGAATGATCTACCCAAACTAATCTTTCAAAATGAAAGTTCTGAACTAAATCTACATAGATTTAAAATAAACCCCTATGAACAGTATTGTCTGAACTTCTCATCACTTTTTAGAGAAAGAAAATATACATAATGCTTTATGCAAACTAACCACATTTGAGCTTCTGCCAAAAGCGCAAATTTAGATGTCTGTGAGAGCAAATTAAATTCTTCTAAAAGAATTTTGATAGATATAGTGCAAAACAATTTCATTGTTTAAAAAACAAAGGTGGGGTGGATTGACCTTTTAACTTAGTTTCAAATAAAAGGAGAACTGCAAGCACATACAATTAATGTTACCGAATTTCCATCAAAAGCAAACTACCATGTTTGTAATAGTCACGTAACTGCTAGGTTCCAAGCCTGAAGCGAACGGAATCCTCACTGCTGTTTCACTAAAAGGAAATCAGAAATGCTTCTGCCATGA
This sequence comes from Aramus guarauna, assembly GCA_013400195.1. Classification (NCBI taxonomy): domain Eukaryota; kingdom Metazoa; phylum Chordata; class Aves; order Gruiformes; family Aramidae; genus Aramus; species Aramus guarauna. Next base: position 138,197 of record VXBL01003760.1, on the reverse strand, counting down.
TTATTGAAAGAAAAGGCTTATTATGGTTGTAATACATCCTCTTGTTTCTACTTCTTCCTAAACTCTTATACACTCACTGCTATATTTTCTATTTAAAATACTGATGGCATTATATTGATAATTTATAGATAGTTAACAAGTTTTCCTCCTGAAGTTATACCAGTGGAAAACTCTTATCATTCTCCTACAAACAGGAAAGTACAGCTGCCTTCAGCAGTTTCCTTCGTAACTCCAGTTGAATTGGCAACAGGCACAAACCAGTCAAAAACGTCCCTAAGCTCTGCTGACCAGAAGTGGAGTTAGTAATGGCACTAGCAGGGGTGACATGTAGAACATCAGGAAAGAGAGCATCTCTTAATATCCATTCCAAACAACAACTGATGAAGGAGTGCAAAAAGACCACACTGAAGCTTTCTCATGTTGAAATGTGAAAGCTAGTCATCTCCAGAATTTCTTACCAGCTCTTTCAGATTTTTCTTTCTGTTCTTTTAATTCCTCGCCTTTGGTAGTTACTTGTTTGATCCGAGCACGCAGTTGGGCTATCTCCTCCTCCTTCATTTCCAAAGTCTCATGCATTTGTCGCTTTGTCTCTGCAATTACCATGCCCTAAGGAAAAGGTCCTTGTGATAAAAAGCTAGCAAATAAATAAAACATACAGCTAAAACAATTTCAAGCCAGCATGCAATCCTTGTCAGGAATAAACTTTAGTCTATTACTACAAGACCAAAGATCATGGTATTTTTCTGTCAGAAAACAGAAAATGCTAACAAAAAGGAGGTAAGAATAGGGATTATTTTGAAGAGTAGCTAAAATTTATCTAGTGGTGAAAACTCCTCCAGCAACTAAGGACCATCAGAAAAATTTCTCCTTCTGGTACAGATACTTTTCTTTGAAATAAGCACCCTGTAAACAAATAAAAACTAAAAGCATTGTATTGTGTGTGCTTCTCCTTAAATAACATGCACACATAACGAGTGTTAATGACGTTGCTTATTACACCACCAGAAGTTACTCCAAGTAAAACAACTCTAAGGAATAAAAAACTGAGAAAGTCCTCATATTCCTAAGGAATTACAGTTCCTTTTCCTTCATTGATCATTTTTTAATTAATTTACATTGTATCTCATCTTCATTAGTGTTTGGTTTGGTTGGTTTTTTTGTTTTGGGGTGGGTTTTTTTGGTTGGTTGGTTTTGGGTTTTTTTTTTGGTGGGTGTTTTTTTTTTGTTTTGTTTTTGTTTTTTTTTTTTTTAAACTGGCATTGAGGAGTGTATTCAGCATACCTGCTCCATCCTAGATAACATCATCTTGCAGTATTAAGTATAACCTAACAGCCAAATACCCTACAGTATCTATACAATAAAATTTTCAGATACCTTAAATTATTTGCTCATTAAAACATAAATCAAATAACATCAGACAACTAAGAACAGCTTCTAATACCAAGAAGCCAGATATTTTGAGGTCTGAACAATCTTCTTCAAAAATGACACAAAGTTTAAAGAAAAGTTTTTTGTTTACCTTGTCTTGTTCTAGCTGCTCAATCAAATTCTTTGCATCACGCAGCTGTGTGATCAGTTTAGTCTTCTCAGCCATGTGAAGGTCCTAAAAAAGACCCCAACCACAGTTTAAAGCACTGTCATCTGTAAGAAAATACCTTCTTCTGACAAACAGCTTCAGTTTGGCTCTTACCCTGAACTATGCCTTGGAGGAAGAGCACAGAACAGAACCCAGGGAAATTAAAGTAGGCAGCTTTAAAGTACTTTTAAATCTCCCAGTGCTAGGCTGCCTCATGGCTTCCATATTAATTCAGATATCTGAATGCTTTGTTACAGCCTCCACAGTTCTCACACAGATGTCAGAGCTGCTACAGTAAAATGGGCAAGTAAAAAGGTGTCTAAGGCACCTGCTCTATTACCTGCATCTTGGCTTACAAGAGGATCTCAGCAATGAAACACAATTGCTTATTACTGGCCTTGTTCTGGAAAAGGTCCTTAAAATACTCAAGTCTTTCAGAGCTCTTTCAAACTGAGACCAACACAGAGAAGAGAATCTGATCTCCAGAACTGAAACTGAGTACAGCTATACTTACCACATTTTCATGTATCCATTACCATCAGTCACCTTACTTTTACTCCACACTTCGCATTAATGGCATTAAAAGGAAAACTGAACAAAATATTGATTTAGCTTTAGGACTTCACTTATGTTATCTTCACTATTTTGTGCTCTCTACTGTCCTGCCTTTCTGTGCTTTCTGTTCATTTACGTAACTAATGCCTCTTCCACTAGGTCTTAACGGTTTAGCTCTGCTCCACTTTTCTCACTTTACCTCCTATCTTCTGTGCTAAGACAGAAGTCTTTTCTTCACCCCAACTTCGCACAGCTACTTTATTTCTGATACCACTTTTATGGTTATTCTTTACAGCTTTTTAAGTAATTGCTCAATGTGTTCATTCCAGGTGGGTTTTGCAACTTTAACTCAAAAGAAAAAATAAAATAAAAAAAAAAATACAGGGACGGTTTGTTTAATGGTCTGCCCTATTAATAAATTTTGGAAATACTGGAGTTCTTACTGTGTTTTAGTAGCTACCCATAAAGTTAAGAGCATTTTCTGTACCTTCATTTTCTCCAGTTCCTGAAGCCTCTCTTCTAATTGTTCTTGAAGTGCCTCTTTCTCGTTGGTTAGTTGGGCGCAGCGCTCCTTATGTGACCGAATCATCTCCTTACAACGTTGCAGCAAATTCTCCTGGCGCTTCACCCTCTGATTAAGAGTTTCCAGTGTTTTAACAGAATCTTCATTACCCTCTGCAAGACAATGTACTGACAACATTATATGCACGCTGTTTCCAAAATGTAGATCTGTATTCATCATCTACATTGTGGGTGACTCAGAGGTCTCTAAAAAAAGTTGTGCAAAGTCTGCAAAACTTCCTAGTGACTACTGTATCTGCCAGAAACATGCCACACATACACAGAATAGTAAATACAGTCTTTTACCCCAAATTAATTTACAAAACCCCAGTTACTATACAAGCCTCAAAACCATACTATTATTCAACAATGTTTTCTACGCAATTAAAAAGTCATCATGATTTATAAACCTGCCTGCTGCTACTAACAGAATATTCACAAGCAGGGAAAAAACCACAAAGCAAAGCAAATCACATCTCCCAAGCGCCAAGCAGACAGATTCCTGCTTTCCCAGGCCTGAGTATGATGTTAATTCTAATATATCCAGGTTGGCAGTACTACATTTGTCAGGATAAAGGCCATGTTTAGCATCTTTCCGAGCTGTACTCCTCTTTGTATAGCTAGCACATTGCCTAATATTTCACTGTGTGTTCTGCTTCGATGACCCGGAGGCTGTAAGAGCACTTGGCATGAAAATAGGATCAGACAAACTCAGACGGTTGGTTCACAACCGTAAGTCTTACACTCTATAGTGGCGAAGCATACTCCAGCACAGGAAACATCTTGAACCCTGATTCTCAGGGACCGGATACTTACTAAGCACTACAAAAGACATGATGCTGGATAAGAAAATCTCTGATCTAACCAACCCTTCATATCATCCTAACATACAAAAATCATGGCAGATGCTGAACAAAGATTTCAAGATGCATGTTCACCTCTGTCTGAAGCCTATCCTTTATGAAGGATACCAAGGAATGACACTTTCATTATATACATTACATATCAGCATTATAATGTCCCTTGCTCTGTAATTAAATATACACAATACTGGGAGTCCCATAACTCAAATAACCTCCTGATGTGAGAAATATTCAGACTATTGAATAAGTATTAAAATTGATCTTTGCTTTTAACTTTTTCCTGAGAAAGGAAAAAAGAAAGACAGGAAAAAAGAAAGACAGGAAAAAAGAAAGACAGGAAAAAAGAAAGACAGGAAAAAAGAAAATAAAAGAGATAGACTGGCAACTGGTCTCCTCTCTAAACTCCAGGGATAGGTCCTTTCTTATGGGGGGCAGAATCTCTCAATCATAGTGAGTGGGGACAGTAACAATCCCTACTGACAAAAGCAATAATTACAATACTATCATCATTATTGACAAAGGCAAGACATATCAGATTTTAATTCTTATGACAATTTAGTAGCTTAGAAGGGTTATCCTGCCCTCTAGCTGCCACACTGTTTTCAAAACTATTGTCTCCTAGAAAATATATCCTTACTATGACATGTTCAGCCCTAAGTATTGTTACTCCATCATAAATAGCAGGAGGCTCATTCCCCAAAATTCAAGATCTGTTGAAAAACTCACAATACTTACCATTGCTTCCTGGTTCCACAGTATTTTCTGTACTGATTTCTTTTGTTGGACTTTGAGCTTGTGGTTCAGATTGGATATTCGGATCAGGCAATTCAGTGCTTATCTGACCATTCTGTAACCTCTGTTTCAGCAATGATACCTAAACAAAATGTTCTTTTTGTTAATAAAACCAAGGTTTCTAAGTAGATCATGTTTTCATATTCAAAACAGGGAGAGTTAAATCAAAATTGCTATCAGCAAGCAGAAAAAAGAAAAATCTGTCTGAATTTTTTTAGTATTTTTAAAATCAGAATTATGTTTCCAATTAACAAAAATAGTATCATTATGAGTGGAGAAACAAAGACCAATTAAGAAAAACACAAACTTTGCCAAAGCAATTTTAGCTCAAACATCTGCTAATGTTATGTTCTTGATTACAAAGGTAGTTAAGTGCAGATCAAACAATCATATTTAACAAGTGAGATTTTACAAAGGTATCCTCTACCACAAAGATGCACTTAATTTCTAGATAATCATAAATTCTCAAGAAGCTTTACAACATTGCAGCAATTATAATAAAACATGGACATGCATTATAGGAAATACATAATTTAAAAAAAGAAAAAGTAGGTAGAGCAGTTTTAAAGAACATCTGTTGGGTAAGGTATCTTACCTGAGTTTGCAGGACACTAATAAGTTGATCCTTTTCTTCTAAGGAAGCATCAAATTCCTCTTGTAGATGTTTCTTAGCTTGTTGATCCATCTGGAGCTCCTGAGAATCATAAACAAACGTGTCTCAAATGAAAACTGACATATGAATTTAAAAGGCTTATCAAACTTTATGATAGAATATTAAAAGTACCTCTTTGCAGTTGTGACCACAGAACACAACCATAAAGTGGATATTTCTTTTACTATACAACATTCCACACAACATCCCATTATAATATCAGCATTAAACCAGTAAGAGTCTAGATTTTATGGAAAATTATCAAGGATTCTCTCCTCCTAAAAATAAATTTATGTAGGGATCACTTCAAGCCTGCTCCTGAAAACCATTTTCCATGCACACATTTCTCCTGGAAGTTAAAGACTGCACTTTGGTAAACAAGATTCTTCTTTTAGCCACCAGATTAAGTCAACATAAACAGCAGAAATGTAAATTTCTCTTATGCTCATTCAATATGTTAGCATTCTAATATGACATTTATAAGAGCAGAAAGTTGGCTTTTTTTATTCTTCAAACGCTTTCCAAATGAGAAAGCTAGACAATGCCAAAGAACTTAAGTATGTGGCCTTACTTACTCCTTACTTGTATTCATTTGGCTGAACACCTTTAGGAACTTGTAGATGTTGCTTAAGTGCATTAGTAGGATCTACATAATCGTGTAAAATACTGCCTTAGGAGGTTTATTTACTTCCTATGCTTTTAAAGTTTAAGTATTTTAATATCATTAAATAATTATTGTTCTAATATAAAATAAAGGTATTTAAAGTTAAATTAATTCACATCTGCTTATTGAAAGAATCAGAACCATACACATTTCATGCATGCACTGTAAATAATTCCCCAAACTTGCATTTCAGGTTTTTTTTATTAATATATGTACTTCATGCATATATAACTTCCCACTGATTTACCCCAGTGAACTAAAGCTTCTATGACCATTATTGTACAAAGATTGCTTGTATAAAAGCAAGTGCCGCTCATAAACATGGGTTCTGATAGCCAGGCAACGACAGGACGATAGAGAGAGAACGGATGAAAAAGCAAAGAGACAAAACACAGGGCAGTGGATGCTTCCTGCGTTGCTTTCCTCCAACTCTGAATCTTGCTGTTATACTCTCTTGCTGCTTATCCCTCACCTCCAACAGTGAATCCTGGCTGCCATAGCTGAACCTGATACCAGCTTTGAGAACTGCAGCTCTGTGAGCTGAGCCTGCCCAGCCACGCACAGGCAGGACTGTGCTGGAAGGCATCACTGGGAAAACTGTTCCTCTCTCGTCCCACGTAACTACATCCACTTTTTAACCCTGCATTACCTCAGGTTCTCAACAGCTACTGATCACACTTCTGCCTCGTGCTTCTGAGCTTTAGAAGCAGTTCCTTCCAAGCAAAGCAAAGCAGCTCAGTGCAAGAACAAGCACCAACGAGATTTACTGAAACCAACACAGAAATAGGCCTCTTTAGATCAAAGTCTCTTCTGATCCTTGCCTGAGAAGGATAACACTAGAGACTGTTTGAAGATCGCTGTTGAGGAATTACTCTTAACAGGAAAAAAAACTAAGCAAAATGCAGGGGGGCTATTTCACACTGTCAACTTGGTCTCAAAAGAGACTTAGTTTATTCTTGCATGGCCCTCAGAAGAAACTTGACTGATTCAACATATTTATGGGGAAAATGGACTGTATGATGAAGAAAAGTATTTTTTAAATTAATTTCTGGTAACATATTATTACACCAATGAATGATCAGGGGGTTGGACTAGATGACCTCTGGAGGTCCCTTCCAACCCCTACCATTCTGTGATCTATTTTGTACCATTTTAGCTTCCACAATGGAAATATACCATTTTATTTGTAATTTTTAAATTTGTTTTACCTAATGCTATAACACTTGGGCTTCCAAAAGACCAAAAAACTACTTTCTGAGGTTTTACAATTAATAAAAAAGAATTTCAGTGTTAGATTTCAAGAAATCTTTAAATCTACAAGATTTCTAAGAACAAAATTAAATTTTATGCCAAATATATACACAAATTTATATATATACACACAAAGTCCCTTCCTATATATAAAACATATATATACATGAATAAGAAAGACTATGACAGAAGAAGTGGATAGAAAAAGTACGCATATGTCCAACCCTTTTTCATAATCAAAAGCCTTAACTCTGGTATATCTATGCCTTCCAAACTTTACCAAGTACCAATGAGCTGGAAAACTAAACCTACTGGAGCATGCTGATATAGACTTAACATAGAATAAGCTTCTTTCATTTGATCTTGTAGCGAACTGGAAACAAAAAAAATATTGGCAAGCCACTTCTGTCAGTAATGCTGTGGGTTTTCCCCTCCTATGGGCTGACAGTTTAGCTCAGGACAGGGCGACAGCCCAGGTGTGGGCTCCGGCTCAGATGAGCACAGCACACCTAGCACTGGCCCACTGTTCTCAGCTACTGGGGCAGAAGCAGCATGGATCTGAACCAAAACACTACCCCTGTGGCACACACCATTCATAGCCTGATTACCTGGATTACACCCTGCATCGCTGAAGAAGAGCGCCCCACAATTTGCCAGTGACCTCCTTTGAAGTGACTAGCTGCTCGACTGGTCGCTCAGGGACAGTCTCTCACAGGTGAGCAGAAGCCCTGGTTACATGCATGTCCGACGCTCAGTCGCTATCCCTTGCCCTGAAGGGACCAACCCAGGCCCCTGTCTGAGGGCAAGATGCCCAAGTGCCTGGAGCTAATTTGCTTTCAGGCTAAGGTGGGACCTCACCATGGTCTGATGGCTCTTCCAGCCTCCATACCAGGGCTGCCGCTCTGCACGGCACATGCCAAAAACAGGAGTGCAGCCACAGAGAAAGCCCGTGGCTTTGAGTGAGCTGGTATCCAGCTCCCAAGCAAGGTAAGAGCATGGACAGAGAGGCCCTTGCACACCCGTCTCTGAACCTGATGCCACCCTGGCTCCTGGGCCAGTAAAAAGGCTTCAGTTTCACATTCTGCTTCACCAGGTTTTGACAATATGGCTTTTGTGAATCTGCCCTTTTAATTTGCTCTGCCCAATAATTTGTACATGTCTTTTAATTACGCCCAATGTGGTTATCATTACCAAATACATTAGAGCTTCTCCTTTTAATTTCATTATATCCTAAGGAGACAATAATCATAACACAACCTACCCGATTTTATGATTAAAATCAAACTACACTGCAAAATCCATTAAAAAAATGTAAATATTACAATTGAGATCACGATTAATATTTTTTAAAAATTTGGGCGTCCTAATTTTTTTTATTGATAGTCATTAAAATCTTTATTAAAGAGTGCCTATTGTATTTAACTAAGATTAGTATTTCTCAATACTAGAAGAGCAACAAATTGCACAGGGACATCTACTGCTGGGCCCAACAATACTGTAAGAACCATATGCATTTCTACCTATCTCACAACGAACAGAAAAGCAGTTCAGTCAGTACTATGAACTGCTCTGTCTTAAGAGTATGACAATGAAAATAAGTGGTTAAAAACCCTGTTGTGCAATAGAAAATATGTTGTAAAGTGAACCAAAAAATCAAAAGCTAGGCAGAGAAATATCTTACGTATGTGTGGCATAAAACAAATAATTAATAAAGGAAATTACCTCTCTCAGTTCTCCAATTCTGCGAAGTGCTTTATCCTGACTTTGACTCAGAATGCCCTTAAAAAAAGCAAGAATAAACATCAGGTGTAATAAATGTAACTTTATATATAAAGTATAAATAAATTCATAGAATTGTATTTCAGCAGAAGAATTAATGATTTGTATTTCTCTTTCAAATCAAACTTGATGTGGAAGTATTAGCACAAACTGCCAACTGTGGGCTGGCAATCTACCCCCTGAATTCAGCTGATGCAATAAAATACAATACAGTACAATAGCTTCAGTTATTCTGACGAAACAATATTATCTTGGCTTCCTTAGAAACCCCAGATAAGAAAGAGTCTCTTGTTATACACACACATGCATATATATGGACAACATATTGTATAAACACACACACAATGCACTGAAAGTTACATCTGTATTTGTACTATACGTTACAATTCAGAAAAGCATTCAGCTAAGAGAAGATAAAAAGCAATGCTTACCTGTAGCTTCTTCTTCTCCCGCTGGATAACTTGATAAGCTGACACCAGCTAAAATACAGAAATTGGGTATAATGATGATATTGCATCTGCTTATAGCTATCAAAATAATTTGCTCAGTTGTATCAGTATCTGTACTTTCAAACTCTTCACTTGAGAAAGCTCTTCTTACAGAAACATACCTAAATTTTCCACATTGCAATGTGTTAAAAAAATAAAGCTTATATGACAAAACAATGAGGTTACTCGGCATTCAGGCAGTTTTCCCTTCACTAAAAAGGTGTCTAAGAACAACCATGCTTCAATACAGGTGGTCAAAAAACCAGCTGTATCAGAAAGTTAAATCGCAAACAGCTACCCCACAGGGATGTACATTTGTAAGTGTACACATCCCAGAGAATTTAATTAAAATTAAATTTACAATGAGTATGCATTAAAAAAACCACACTTACAAGTCTAGCAAAAAAGAGTCTGTGTAATACTGAATGCTCTCATCCCATGCACTTTGTGTATACCCAGCAAAGAAAGACTGGAAGAAGACAATATTTCTCATTGTAAGCTGACAAAAGAACTTAATGAGTATCTGCACAATTTAGTTTAATTAACAATTTGATCACAATTGCCTAAGCTGTCCAAAGCTGAAGTAGCGTAATGGCACTTGGAACTAGAGTATTCCGTTTACAAATTATCTGAAAAATTAAAGGAAAACAAATCCAAAACCTCAAAAACCAGAAATCTCTGAGTCAAAAGATAGTCCAAATTCTTGTTTAAAACAAATTAGGATTTTTCAGAATTCAAAATTACTTTTAGTTTCAGAGTCAGTCATACTTATTTTGCACTTAAAACTAGTACTACACGGATGGTTTCGCTTACCAAATTTTTTGAGATGCTAACTTTGTATCCTAGTTTAACTGAGAAAAACAATGTTGTATCTTTCTCATTATACATTGAATCTACTTTCTTCCAAGCTGCAGCAAAACAATTTTTTCCAAGTCATCTAAAGAAACTTACAAAACAAGAAAAAAAAACCCCAAACCCAGGCCTTTTTGACAGAGAAAATTAAGACATGCTGGCCAGACTACACTAAAAACCCCAAGAAAATCCCAAAAGAAACCTACAAACCGAAGAATTCCTATTTTGGCAACACTATTTACATAGACTTTTAAAAAATATATCTTACTATACTAGCCGGAAGAGAAGGAAAAATTAATGGGAGACAACAATTCCTGAATTAATGGAAAACAAGTGTTTGTTTCAGGCATATGCTGAATACTGTAACTGCCATATACATATTTTAGATTCCAGGGATTTTGACAGTAATAGCCTAAAGTCTGCACAGGAATTTTTGTATCTGAGGGCAGCAAACATCTAAAGAACTGTAAACAACAGTATAAATGGCCAGTTTTAAATGCAAAACACACTCATACTTAAAAAAAAAAAATAAAAAATCCAATACCACCACTTGGAAAGCTTTACTTTTCCCAACAATTTGAAAAATGAGTAGCAAAAGTACTCATATCATTGGTTGTGACTAAAAATAGCAAAACAAATAGTCCTTCAATTAATACCTTCCAGGGAATACCTGGAAATTATGGGGAGCAGAACTTCGTTATTGAAAACAAAATGCTTGCACATCACACGTACATAGAATATACAGTGTGTACTTCAAGAACAAGTTTTAGAAGAAAAGCAAGTTTTTTGTGATGCGAGTACAAGCCATGCTCACCTCTGTACTGAACTCCAGCCCTTGCTATGGGCTTTCAGTAGAAACCATCATAGGCTTAATTATGAGTAACTACTAGGTTAATCTCTATTGTTGACAACATGATTTACAAACAAGAGAAGAAAAGGATTTCCACATTTTATTACCAGAAAAATATTTGGCCTATCTAGGCCAAAAATAACTAGACTTACAACAAGAACTTGACTTCCATGTTAGCTGTAAGTTGATCCGTTTGCTCCAAACAGGAAAACAAAAAGATTATCGACTACTACAGTTACCTGTTAGCCTCATCTTTTTCCCCTCTCTGCCCAGGTAAGTCAGTAATAACATTGCCTACCTCTGAGTATTTTCCCCTATAGTTGCCCAAACTGCGCTCCATTCTGCGCAGCCGCTGCAGCAACTGCTCTTTGCTGAGGCTGTCCATATTTCCCAGAGGCTCTTCTGTTTCACTTTCAATGTCAGAAGGTGGATCAAAGGTGGGACCAGATGCATCCAAGTCCAGTCGATTCAATGAGTCTCTTGAAGAAGTTCGTACCAGGGACTCCTTAGAAGAAGACCGGAACAGGGACTCTTTTACTGGGCTTCGAAACAAAGACTCCATGGAGGGAACTCGGAGCTGAAGCCTCTGGGCAAAAGACTGAGTGTCGCTTGGCTGCAAAAATTCAAAGCAAGTAATTACCTCTGCACTGCTTTTAGGCAGACAGACACACTAAAGCCCAGGAAATGGAGAGAGATGACCTGGGCAAAGGAACAACTGTTGCCTAACACGTGCGTGACACCAAATAGCTACCACTCCCTTAGAAGAATCATCTCCTTGTGCAGAGAAATCAAGCATGCAACTACCAGATGTGGGCAATTTCAGATAGCAACCGAATCCAATAAGCTACAACTTCAATTTAAACTTCTAAAAGAAGGTATATCTGTGTAAGCCCTTTAAAAAAATGAAGAATAGGTAACTAATAGTTGCATTTACTGTTGACCCAAATGGAGAAAAAAAAGAAAGTGTGACTCACTTCTTGATGTATTAAACAGAAGACTCTATTTATCTCAAAGACACAAAGATACTCTCCTATGATTAAGAGAACAAATTTATTGTAAAAGTCCTTGTATAATAGCTAGTTCTAGCATGCTGTCTTAAGCAGTCCTTTTATTTTAAATGGCTTTATGATTTTTACATAAAATGCAATTATTGATTTCTGCAGCTAAAGTACTTATGCTGTTCTAAAACAAAAGGTTCTGTGCTATGGTACCACATACTGCTGGGGCTACAGAAGTGATTTGAAAGTATTACTGCATCATGTTGCCCTCACAATCAAATGCTGGGACACATGTGCTACGATCCACTGCTAATCCCACTCCAGCAAGCTCAACTTTTTCCAAGACATATTAAAGACTGACCTCCACCTTTATCACTAGCGACAACTTTTTTAAGCCTATCAGTTATTTTCCTTCAGCTAGAAAGTAGCTTTCTAGCCATGCAATATGCCCTCTACTTTTGAAAGTCAATTTAATTCTCTGTATCCTGTGCTGGCTGTGTCTGTGAGCAACAAGACGCAACTCAACGCAGGCAGCCTGCAGCATGCGTCAGATACTGCTAACCTGTCCCTGCAAAAAAAAAGGCTCCACGGATCAGTGACAACACTTAATACCTACTAATGGGATTATACACAAACAAAACACCCTTGTATCCTGACAGGCGAGTACTTGTCATCCCTACTCCTGCATGAAGATGTATACTGAGCGCTTAAGCCAACATAACACAGAGACAACAGGGCAGTAAAGGAGGAAACAAACCCCCCACGTCCTCCCCATACCTGCGGGGAAGCTGCTCCACTTCCGTTGTTCTCTGTGGATCTGGGAAGTGGTTGTTTAGTTAAGTTCTACAGGAGGAAAAACAATTGTTAGAAGGAATGCACAAGGACTGTAATTCACTGGTTCCTACAAACAGCATCTGTGTTTTCCCTTGCCTGTGTTTTTAGTACTTTCTTTTGAATGTTTATTAAGATGTCTTCATGCAAACAAGCTAGTTTGTTAAATTCAAATCAGATTGCTGCAATATACAGAACTACAAAGCAGCTATGTGTGCATGGATTAGTATGAGACATCTGCAAATGCTGACATCTCCAATTAAATTATTCATAATGATTATTTATGTAACATTTACGCACAAATCAAAGAAACACCAAAAAGACAAAATGATAGCAGGAAAAATGTAATTGATGACCAGTAGTGTATACAGCCGACATGAGTAAGAGTGGAATCACACTGTCTGCTTAAGTACCTTGGGGGGAAGGGGGGGGAGTGAGAGGTGGTGTGTGTGTGTATGTATGTGTGTATGTAAACTACCTGGAAAAATAAGTGCTGGCAACAGGCTGTTTAAGATTCCAAACCAGCACAGGAAGAAAATTTAGCACCACTTTGTGCAAAACTTCACACGTACATCCCTCTGCGCTCCCAAACAAAGAAAAACACCAAACAAGCCGACCAAAAAAAACCACCTCAAACCAACACAACAGAAAAAAATAGTTTTGGGTTGGGGTTTTTGTGTGTTTTTGTTTGCTGGGGTTTGTTTGTTGTTTTTTGTTTAAACAGAAGTCAGACATTTCTGTTCCTAGTCTGTCCATCCTGCTTTTCCTATGTCCTGTGTTCAGGTGGTTTCTAACCTGTATAAATCCAGATGATTTTCTGGTGTTTAAACCAGGCCAAACTGAAGTAACAAAACTTGCTAGAAACCATCTTGGATATAATTTTTTTTCCAACAGAAGCTAAGCACTGAGACCTATCGAACAAAGTACGAGGAGTTCAGCTAAAAGCAGTGTAACTTTTAATCAAGATGTACTCTGATAGTTATATGCAAGCTGTAAAATCTAAGGTGTATATACAACTAAAATATCAATCATAATCACCCATGTATCTGCAACATGATTACACTCACAGCTTCTACTCTCTGTGGATACGCAGATAAGCATACATAAACATCAATGTAGAAGAGGAATGATTCAGTGTAAAAGAGCTTCAGAAAGGTTTGACGTGGAGCAAACTGAAGTACAAAAATACCACAGAAGAAAGAGAAATTCAGACAGTTAAGGAAGCCAGGGAAATGAGCAGTCACCCAGATACAGACAAAGCAAAATGAGCAATAACCAGCCATACAAGAAGTCTGTTTAGATTTGGAAACTGCACTTCACCTGGCTTAAACAAAATCTGCATTGTGCTTCAGAGCACTGTTCTGTTGTGGTGGATTTATTCCTAGTGGATTAAGAGCTCTTACCCGGTTTTAAACTAAAGCACTCCTATGTTATCTGCTCAGCTCCATCACCTGTTCTTTTTAATTTCCATTTATCAACTGGAAAGTTGATAATAAGGGCAATCTAAATAAAAATTTATCTTTTGCTTTATAATTTACAGAGCATCTACTATGCTAGTACTGGACTGACAGAGGAAGACAAATACTTTACCAAGAATTACAAACTAACTACAAACACTTCTTTCAAAAATCGTGTATTCTGATACCCACAAAAAGAATTAAAGGAAACTATGGATGGCTTGTACATCTAATTCATAAGAATAACTTAATAGCATTTAAGATCTATTTAAAAACATAAGGAGATTTATTAAATCTAATAAGGTGTTTATGAATATGAAAACCAGGAATGCTGTTCTTTTCTGTGAAGATACCTAAAAAGCTGCCATTTAAGGCTCTATGAAGACCCCTAAAATGCCATTTCAAATCTAAACTGTCTCCACTTTTAAAATTTTCCCATTAATTTTGCTGACATCTTTGTACTCAATCTGTGTGAAAAAAAAGTAAAACCTGTATTTGGGATTAGACTTTCTACTGGCATAAATCATAAAAAGGATACACTGATAAACTTTTATATAAAATTATTACCACCAGAGGCATCTGGCTGCTGCAATTCTAAGTTACTGTGCTCTAGGGCAAAGGGTTATATTCTAATGTCCACACAGTGAAAGGTAAGCATGAATGGAAGTTGCTATATATAAGTACGGATTCAAGAGGCTTTGAAGAGCTTAAAAGCCCTAGCCTTTCATAAGCCTGAAGAGATGTTTCAGCAAAACTAGAAGCACAGAGCACAGGCTGGCGTTTTGATAGAGTTAAAACCAGCAGAGTTATGTCAGGGTTTCTGGAAACCATCAGAAGTCTTTCCTCCATGAATCAATAGAACATACACAATTATCTCTCTATCCAAAAAGAGCTATACTTACAATCTCTAATAAAAAAGTTGCTTTTTGTTATTAAGATGTATAAACTAGAGCTCGGTTTTAACTGGAGCACATTGAGACATTCTAGTGATACTTGTGTTTCCTTACTTCTCTAATTCTGAAATGCAAACTAATTCATCTCATTTATTTCTCAAATGTATAAATAGATTCGTAAGCCTGAATAGTGAAAGCTTAAATGTTTGCATTTAAAAACATTTTACTGCTCTCCCTCTTTCTCAGGTATTCCAAAATTGAATAAATCACGGAGGAAGGAAGGAGAGCTTAGTACACATTTTCTTCCTTCATTTTCCTTTAATTTTCCTTTAAAAAGCCTCTCTGCCCAAGAATATTTGAACTGTTCCTTTATGCAACAAAACCCATGTAGCTTAGCTAGTAAAGAGTTTATACTAACTTCACCTATGCCAAAAAATCCACAATTATAGTCACTTCCTGTGATGCTCACTCTCTTGGATCACACATCACTCACGCACACACACAGTTAAAATACTGGTCTGTTTTAGCAGAATTAATACGCATTTGTGTGTATTGATCACACTTTCCCTCTCCTGCATCTTTAGTTTACCTAGGTTTCCCAAATGTCTATAATTTTTTTTTTAAATATATATTTTTATATAATCGACCCTCCTCCTCCCTATAAACTTTTGCATTATTGTTTTCTACTCTCCCAATTCATACTGTGAAAGTACATCTCTAGAACTTTCAAAAAGTCCAGAGAACAAAATGAGTTTTACAGGTAACGTATTATTAATACACATTGGTAACACATTAACATCAACTCTTACATTATAATTATTTGCTATGTATGCTGTCTTGTATATAAATATGCAAGTCAGTGATTCCTGCCACTAAAGTATATACTAAAAGATAAAGACAAATTTTTGGCATTCACAGAACTATGTTTTTTGAAATGCAACTGTATTAGGGATATTCTGTAGTGTAGTGAAAAACTGCCCACAACTGTTTACTGCTGTAAGTATAGAATAGCTTAAATAAATTCACAGTGAAACTTTAAGTAATGATCACTGTACCTGGAATATGGTCAAAATACCTAGAACTGAAAAAGAATTAATAAATCTATTAACTCTTTCAAAACTACAGATTTCAGCACAGTCTGAATGTTCTCCTTGCTCCCCAGCAAAAAGCTCAATCTTGAGAATGCCATGACTGGGCTAGTAATGAACCTGTGGTCTAAAGGCATGTTCTAAACACGTATAACACTTTACAACAAACAAAGGCTTTCCACAGATCACCTTTTTAATCATTGTTTCAGTATAATCTTGCTTAGCTTGAGAGAGACAAGTCCAACATAACATAGTGTGTTGTGCTATGTCCATCTGCTTATCACATTTCTGTCCTGTTACAGTCTGTCATTTCCAGCCTCTGTAGGAACTATAAAAAAGCACTTGCTAAACTAGAAAAGCAAAGTAATCATAGAATCATAAAGTCATAGAACGGTTTTGGAAGGGACCTCAAAATCATCTAGTTCCAACTCCCCTGCCATCGGCAGGGACACTCTCCATTAGACCAGGTTGCCCAAAGCCCCATACAACCTGGCCTTCAACACTGCCAGGGATGAGGCATCCACAACCTCTCTGGGCAACCTGTTCCAGTGCCTCTCCACCCTCATAGAAAATAATTTCTTTCTAACATCTAATCTAAATCTACTCTCTTTTAGTTTAAACCCATTACCCCTTGTCCTATCACCACACTCCCTGATAAACAGGCCCTCTCCATCTTTCCTGTAGACCCCATTCAGATACTAGAAGGTGTCCCCAGAGCCTTCTCTTCTCCAGGCTGAACAACCGCAACTCTCTCAGCCTGTCCTCATAGGAGAGGTGCTCCAGCCCTCTGGTCAACTTTGTGGCCCTGCTCTGGACTTGCTCCAACAAACAAGCCAGTTATCCCTGTAGTAACTTTTCTGACACCTCCTGCTTAAAACCCAAAAAGCTAGAAGGATCATGAGGCCCGACTTTCACGGTCTGTATTCGTACAGAAAATCAAGATCAAGCGAGCTTTTGCCTTTCTGCTCTGCATGAGGTTTCTGTCCTCCCTGAGCTCGCCTTAGGACACCTGCGTTACACTTTGACAGGTGTATTGCCCCAGTCAAACTCCTCACCTGCAGTTGTCCCTGGAGCGGGTCGTGCCTAGCACGAGCCAGACGCTTGGCACCAGAAGCAAGAGCCCCCCTCAAGGCTCGCCCCCTTGCCTCACAGGGTAAGTGAAAAAAACAATCAGTTTAAGTGAAAAAGAGATCAAAAGCATTAAGTATGATGATGAGCTGGGACTCTAAAAAGCCACTGTGTTTTGAATCACTCTGGACTCAGGAATGCCACACCTCTGAAGCATGTGAAAGATGCCATCACAGTCCTGTGACAATAATGAGAAGAATACAGCTTTGCATGTGCGTATGTTAGAAAGTAGAAGGCTCCTTTCCTCCCTATGCCTGCTTCTTTTTCTCTTCTCACTGAGCTTCTCCACTTGTATACTGTGGAAACAACATTTCCAGGCAAAGGAATATATACTTAAAATAAAACCTGGTTATTAAAAAAAAAAAAAAAAGGCTATTTATCCTCACAGTAATAGCTGCCAGGTTACCAACTAGAAGTAGCTGAACTTCAAGTCTCTACATGACATAATTATTTCCTGCTACCATTAGTAGTGAATGACGTTGTGAGGCTTTCACTCTACACAGCAAAAAAGCACGTACATCTTAGACAAAAACAGTCTCAAGGTTTATCATATCCATTTATCTTGAAATGCATACAGACATACATAAAAATGAACAGGAAGACTTTCAATGGCATTAATGAATTCTAAGCAAAAGTACAAACTTGTGCAACAATTATTTAAGACTTGTGTAGATTATGGTTACCTGTCTAACAGAAAACATGTTAATTTTTTATGTTACAATAAATTCAAATCATACAGCACACCAGCCAGGAGCTATCAGGTACTACCTCCGTGAAATTTAGTGCAGGGTTAGCGACAGGGTAGTTAAGATAGATGCCTTTGTGAGAACAAGCCACAAGCAACACTAGGTTTGCCATCTAGTACAGTACTCTCCTCCCTCTGCGAGGCATCACTAAGAGGGGTGGGAGGACTCACCACACCGTCACTCTGTGGCTTCGGTTGTTTGGTGGGATCCAAAGCAAAGATAGTATACTCAGAGAGAAAAGCAGGTTCTGCTATCATCCCGGCTAGCAGCTGTCATTCAATGCAAAAAGTAGGAAAATGAAAATAAATCAAGTAATATAGAACATTGCATGATTCTACTTAATCTTTCCACACTATTTAAAACATCATAAAACAAGACAGCAGTTTGAGACAACAGATACTGATAAAGGCAGGACATAACCAGAAAATATGCATTTAGATAATTTCAGAACAGTCAAAATACAGTTTTGATCATTTAGAAGTAAAGAAACAGACAATTAAAAAAAAAATAATCCTAGTTTAGCCAAAGATAGAGACAATGTTTCAGGCACTGATATGGTAAATTTTTCTAAACTTCTGACTTATCTTCAGATACCTCTGAGCCGCCTTTGCTCTGTTATGCCTGAAAAAACTCATTATTCTAAAAATTCTATCAGTATTTCAGTTACAAACAATATAAATTGCATGCTTTTGACAATTTACCTTTCTTCTAGTGCTCTTATATACTATAATTCTAACTACATTAAAAAAAAATCATTACAAAATTTTTCAAGCTACTAGACTACTATTTTGTAAAAACCCCACAAGTTGAATTAACCATTTCATCAAGTCAGTATTGAGAAAGAGATTGAAATTCCTAGAGACTGAAAACATGATGAGAAAGATATTCTGGAACTTGAATTAAAACTGTTAGGATGCTAGAACATATTTTAAAAAAATATTCCTCTCATGATTTCACTTACACACAAAAGTTCAAGGCTCATCTTTCTTATAGCCTGAGATTTCAGAACTGTGGTGTCTGCTGACTGAACCAAAACATGATATGGTTTTTCTTTCTCATTATTTCAGAATAATTTTTTTCTATTTCAAGTTACTAAATAGTATTTTTAGGAATCAAATCTATTATAATGTAAGTTAGGGGTGGGTTTTTCTTTGGGTTTTTTTGGTGGTTTGTTTGGTTGGTTTTGGTTTTTTTTTTAGTGATTGTTACATTGACTCCAGTGCTCCAGTAGATGAATTAAATTCAAATTGAGAGGGGAAAAATATTTTCATGTGTAAGATCCGGAATGCTACATGACTTGCAATCTGCATCCACCAAACCCTTTCAGAAAATGTATTAAGTGCATAATGTTCAGTGACAACCATACACAATAGCCTCTGAATGTTGGTACTGACTCCCTATTGTCTTTTCTCTAACATATTTCTACTGAAAAAACCCAAATAATTACTGAAAAACCCGAGTAACTGAGATCTAATTTACCAATCCTGCAGAAAACAAAGCATAATAAAAACCTAAACAATGTGCTTTTATTACCTCTTATGTGATTCACTGTATTATACAGACACACATACCCAGTACAAATGACCATTACTGAAGAATTTTGCTAGTTACATCAGAAGACCTTCTAGAACTACTAAGGGAAAGCAGCTTTGGTTTATGGTCAAAAAAAACCCCAAACCCAAAACACTCCAAAATTGTGAACTGTCTTTACAGACAGGGTATCTGCAGAGCACTAATTCTAAAATTTATGCCCAACTTCTACTTCTCAAACTGGTACGTACAGTGACAATTAATTCTGACTTCTATTCTTCAGCTGCCCTTGTCACAGCATTCCCAAAGCTGGCATGGGACAAGTACTCCAACAGTTTATTTGATTTGCCAAGAACTAGCTAGGTTTGAGCAACTCAGGTGAAACTTCTCCCTTTAAGCTACTACAAACATGAGCTGCTAACAAAGAGATGGTCTCATTTCTCCTGCCCCCAATGTTCTTCCTCCCAGCCTGGACACACTTGCCCAGTGCATCCCCTGTGGTTGCAACCACATGCTGAATTTGCTCAGACTGGTCACCCAGCCCGCCCCCTCAACATGTTAGAAGATAAACTTTGCCATCCAATCAATGAATTGACATGTAATCGTATGGTCAGATACTAGAGAGGCAGAGGCCCTGCTGGCTGGGGGTAGGTAGCACTGCTTCTTGAAGCATTAACCTGCAATCTGACCAGTGAAGCTAAAGCAAAATAAAACCTAAAGCTTTGTAATGTGAAACACTAACCACATTCCAAAGTGGATGTAAAAAGTCTAAGTCTAATTCCTAAGAGTAAGCTGTGTTAAAGCTCCTGCTATAGATTTATTCAAGTGTGTAAAACCCATGTAAGTTCCTTTCCTCATCTGAGCTTTCAGGTAAAAAATACAAAAACAAAAAACCCCACCAAAAAAACAAAAAGGAAGCAGACAAGAAAAGTGTTAATGAAAGCAGAAAAGTGTTAATGATTCCAGACAATCTTCGTAAGTGGTTGTAAGAGCTCATAGCCTTGGCCTTGCTACGCATTTTGTACATGTACCTCTTGAAAAAATATATACCAGAAAAAGAAGTAGCAAATGCTATGTATACACAAGTGTATACACAAACATACAGCAGCAGTACTACAAGCAAGCCTGATGGCCTTGCGAATTAGAAATACATAAATTCTCAGCCACAAATAAAATATTGATGAAATCTTTAAGACAAAAATTACTTTGTATGTTTAGAGAAGACTAGTTAAGATGGTGAAACACAATTTGCAAGGCAATCATAAATGGATTATGGCAAATACTATTAACCAAAGGATTATGAACACTATCAACATGTAACATGTATTATCTTCAGCTTAGTTAAGTGAGTTTTAAAAACATGACCATCAAGAGTTTCAGGAATCATAGATGGTTCAAATTATCTCTTTATAGTAACAGTATGCTGATGTTTGCTTCTCAAAATATTAAGTAGTGAAATTTCACCATAGCATTATTTGGCTTAATCCAAATTCCATTAAATAGTACAAGCAACTTGTATTAAAAAGAATTACTGTTCAATCTCTATTAAATTATTCTTCATCTGAAATAAAAAAAAAATTGACTGTCAGTACGTTCAGCACTCATGAATTGTTATTTTTTCAATCACAGCCTCAAGTCCATGACCATACCAGTGCAGCCAAGTTCTAACAAGAGGCTTTAAAAGTAGTGTCTTACACTAAACTTAATTCAAAAATTCAAAACTTATGGTAAGATGACAAAAGAGCTTTAAACAGTGGAAAGAGTCAATTTTTAAAAATCACTCAAACTATGTGGTAGGCAAATTATAGGGAGTACATGTAACTCCTCTTTAGCAAGATCAGGAGATTCAAGCTATCCATAGCCTAAAATATCCCAATCCATATTACTGAGGTTTTGAGAAAAAGAAAGAAAAAAAATCCCTTATGAATATAAATCGATGCAGTACTGCTTGAATTTGCCGACATACAACTCTACGTCCTCTATCACAACTAATAGTTTACCCAAACAGTAGAAAGCATTTAACAATACTGTTGAGTTTCAAAGACGTTATTCAAAACCCTGAGGCAAGAACGTCATTAAATCACCTCAGCTTCACCCTACTGTTGCTTCAGTAAAGGCAAACACAAAAGGGAAGGAGCCAGCCCTACAAATAAAGAAGGGCAGAAGACGACAATACTGAGGCAGAACAGTAATCACTGTATCAAAATGAAATCGCACAAATATTTCCTCCCCAGTAGCCAAGACAAGACTTTCACAATTCAAATAGCTACCAAAGACAGAATATACTCAGTGATGGTCCAAGAGTGGTATTTCCTTAGCACATTTCGAACTGGCTGCATCTCCTCAGTAGTGAGGTCATTCTCCATTCTTGGATGTTGGGTACCCAACAATGAAAATATTTAACTACTTGCTCACAGTGTTTTTGTTACTCCAGCAGATCATTACCTGCTATGTTTTCACAGCTATATTATAGGCAGAGCTGTCTACTGAGTCCTATATAATTAGACTACCTAATGCTTTCCAATATATGCATGCGTTTTGATCTGTACTTTTTAATTTTTTTTTTATCAACTATTCAGTATGGCTTTAAAACTAGCTGTCTGGCTAACTGGGGGATGGTTTACAAAGACACTAAAACCGATTCTTGCATGGAAAAAATGCAAGAAACAACCTGCTAGTTTGCCAAAATTAAACAGATACAAATGTTTCCACAATGGCTTCTTGCACTTCAGGTTTTGGCCTAAAACCCACTCTGAATTATCTCAGTATCTTCAGAAACATTAAATGTATCTGGTGCTATACTGTCTAATATATCACTAGGATCATGTCAGTAACATGATCAATAAAAACAGACAAGCAGGGAATCCAACTTGGTTGAAGCATACTGGAAACAGACAGAATGTGCAAAGATCTAAATAATCCTGTAACAAATCTTCTCTAATTCTCTGAATGCCATCAAAACATGATTGAATCTTGCTATAGAAACCCTACTAAGATCTTCCAACATTATGTTTCAAGCATACTACGGAGTGAATTAATTCCCTACCCCATACTGACCTTTATCTCAGGTATCAAATTAAGGCTATGATGTTGCCAATCTTTTGTCACAATAGTTAACTCTTACCCCCCCCCCTTTTTTTTTTGCCAGTAAAATCTCACTGACCAACAAACACTTCTATCGTGGAGAGAAAATTACAAATTAGGTAAATTAGGCGATGAAGCCTGACACCAGCTGATGCTGTTTCCTTCAGCATTACTAAAAAACAATACATAACATTATTTTATTAAATACTCTTTGTACTTCCAAAATTCTGAACAGGTTTTGAAGGCCTCAAGTATGGCCCAAGTTAAGCAGCCTTACTTACTCTTTATAAACTTTCCGAACTCAGGAACCAACTGTGTTCATGCTATTCTTGTTATTATTCCTCCCCTCTCTGAGGAATTACCATGCTCAAATCTTCCTTTGCTACGATTCTGCTGATGGGGCACAAAGGCCATAGCACATGCGTTCCCTAGATCAAAGGGCTTCCTTAATATACTGTAAAACAAACCCCAGAATTTAACAGGGATTAGAGTTTGACTCAAGTCTTATTGCTCTGGTGATGGGAGCAGTTGAGTCAATGCATGTTACGTACATATAATATATGTTTGATTGCCAAAGGCAGCCATTATTCCCTTTCAGAAAAAACAATAAGAGAACCAGTGGTTCCAAGTTTCAGATCAACCTGTTATCAAGCAAATTTGAAAATTCATACATTTAGTGAAGTGCATCGCGGTATATGTGCATTTGTAGTATGTTAATGCTTAAAAGCTTCTATAATTGCATGTGGACAGTTTTGCTGTGTTGTACACAAGCGCAGTAAGACAGAGGGAAAGGGATCAGACTACAAGCTTGTCTAAGAGACAAGCCAGTATTTGCTCATCTAGTTCAAGGAGCCAGGGATGTCAAGCTAAAGGTTTAGAGTTTCAACTCTTACTGACAAACAACTCATTCCTCACGGTAAAATAAATAAATAAATGTGGTTATTTGTCCAAGTTATGGAACATCAGAAAAAGGTCGTGATTAATTCAGTAATTTGCTGATTTACACAAATATTTGTTTATAGAAGGTCTGTGCAATTTTCAATATAACCTTTTAAGCCTCATCCCTACTGTGATCAGAGAATACGAAAAACTGAAGGAAGAGCTGAAAGTTCAAGGTTTCTATCTACAATTAAAAAAGCCCTAGAATCTAAGAGTACAGAACTACATTTTCAGAAAGCAGTAGTACAGAAACCAAATACAACTATTTTCTTGTTTGTTAGCAACCTAAACATGCTGGTGGATACATCAGGAGTTGTAAAATACAGGCTTTAGAAACAAACTAGGTTATACAGCCTCCAAAATTAAGTTTAAAATGTAGTTTCAGAATGAAAAAAAAAAAATAGACATATCTGAACCACTGCCATCTTCACATGGCAATGTCTGTTTAGAAGTACTTCAAATTAAGTATATGAATACAGGAAAGATGCAGCATTAACAGAGGTACCGAAAGAATACTATTTCGGTTTTAGTTTCCTGCTTTACTAAAAGCCCATGCTTGAAAAGCATTTCAATTAATTTAAAAACACAATATAGCACTAAAAGGAGATGGAAATGTACCTTGGCTAGTTTAACTTTAGCTCTAAGAAGAGAGATATATATATATTGTGCTCTGCTGTCACTTCCATAACACTCATGAGGATGTGAGTGGTATTTGGATCTGCGTGACTGGTAAGTCATCCACAGCAAGCTATCAGCTGTTTGCTCTCAGTAGATGCCTCCAAACTAGCTTTGTTATCTTTTGCAGGTGGGCCTGAGTGTAATAATAAGTGTATTATAGAACAGAAGAAAATGTTGAACTTCTAGTAACTACACCGAATGTGATTGATGTATTTCACCTCAAATTCCATTCAAGAGTCAACACAGTAACAGTTTGAAAATGAAACACTGTATTTCCCTAGAAAAGACTGGAAGCACTAAGTAAGCATGTTTTAATCATCCAGGGCTGTTTCAAATGACACCAACAGCAACTCAGAAAGCATCTGATATGCAAATTGTCTGAAGAAGTCTATGGAAGCATCAATATATGCTTTCACTTCACGCTGTAGTCATATTTCATGGGCTACTTGCAAGAACAAAATACAGAACTAGACAGATTTCTATTTTTTCCTTACACACAAAAAAATTATGAGCTTCTCTGTAATACTGCCTCCAGAGATCCACAGCTCCACTAAAATAGAAGCTGAAGAAGAAATTGGGCAAGAAAAAGAAACTTACCTAGTATTCCATGAATGAAGCATACAAGGTGGCTTTTTTTAAACTGAGAATACTTTGGAATTTAAAAAAAAATAAAAAAATCTTATAATTGCAGAATATAAAGCAAGAATTGTTTGCCTGTATGTTTTATTATAATTCCTTGATCTGACTAATGCTGTCATTTACAACTGTAATTCACTCTGAAATTGTTTTTATTCTAAAAATATTCTGAGTTTAAATCAAAGCTTTCACGTGCAATACTTGCAACTTTGATATTACAGCACTAAAAATTTGAAAAAGTGATCTATTAAAGACATACTAAAACATAATAGGCCAGAGGGAGGACAGAGAACATACAAGAGAACTATGAAACACTGTAATTTCGCTTAGCTTTCAGTACCAAAAAGGTTAGCAATTATTCACGTACCACAAGAACGTTTTAGCATATGATACTCTTCAAATCCCAAGCATTTTCAGTGTATTAAGTGTTGTCCAACTTTAGTTCACTGTAATGCCATTGCCACCTGTACATAAAACATCTGCCTGATCAAATGAGAACACTGCAAAAAAAGTCTTCCAAAAGACCTAACGCACCCATATAATCAGGACATATATTTGCAGAGATAACGTGTAGCATCTGCAGCTTTTCTAAGCATAGTAATACTACCACTGAACTGATTTTTATGACTAATGCAAACAAATAAATTTCAAAGAAAATTTGCTTTTAATTATTCTGTTAACATTTAAGAGAAATATTTGGAGAAAGTATATTTCATGTCTTGATCATTTAAGTTTGTCTTGATTTTAGTGAAATTTCCCATTTGAAATAAAGCCAGTCCTTACAAAAAAGTAAGAGATTTTAATTTCCTTAGCAGTTTCACTACTTTCTGTATTTTTAATTACAGGATATGTTTTACAAGTAAAATTCTCATAGCAGCTCCCCAATCCAAGGATAACTGTAAATCTGAGGTCACTTTAGTACTCTGTTTCCATTCTTAATCTTATTTCTCCGTCTCTCTCTCTGATTATTCCAGTGTAACCACTGTATTTAGAGCATAATGTTCTTCCAACATAACCTGGCATGCCCTGTGGGGAATTCTTTGCTTCTCCTGTTTGTCTGGAAGAGCAGTCTGAAAAAAAGTCTGCTGGGAGGCAACATAAATCTAATGAAGCACTACAAGAAAACGTGTAGTTCACCATAGAAATTATGTACGCTACAGAAAGCATTGATACATATAGGTGACGTGTCAGTAGCACCCAACAACATTGGGAAATTTATTTATTTTTTAAATATGTTATCTGAATTGTGAAGAGAGCTAGGGGTTTTTTTGTTTTTGTTTTGTTTTTGTTTTGTTTGTTTGTTTTGGTTTTTTTTACTAAATCAACTGATAAAACTGAAAAAGAAGATAAGCCTTCAGGCTCACAAACCTTTTTCAGATCTGGAATAAAAGCAGACATCCTCAAAAATAAATACAAGTTAAGGAAATTTGTTTTGGTTTTCACTCAATGTGTGAGTTATATTATTTGAGCAGAAAAGCAGTTGGTATAATAAATGATGAGGAGTGTTACCACTTAGTCTTTCCCTTCACTTCCCAATGAAAAGAGAGAGGAAGATTTCTTCCTTTTGTGTAGGCAGCACTAACTTAGTGACAGACAAAACAGACTAACAGACAGACAGACTAACAATGACAGACAAAAATCAGGACTCAGTCGACAGAGGAACATCACTGTGTCTCATGACTTCGATATTTCATATTCCACTAAGCTTTAGCTGCTTAAAAAGTGTGAAAACCTTGACCAAATCAGTCCTTTAACTTCTAGCACATTCTACAATGGATACACATAATAAAATTTAAAAAAAAAAGAAAAAGAAAAAGGAGGGAATCTTTATGTTTGCACTGGTCACTGACAACACCAACTCTTGGCATCAACTCATTCCTTCTAGACCACAGTGGTAGTTCTCATGCAGCAATATGCCACTTCTATACTCTGCATTAAGAACAGAAATGCAGGTTGTTTTTCCTGGAAGAAAAACAAATAAAACCATCCAACAAGCCAGCAATCTCTCCTTACTGAAACACTCAATAATTTATCCTGAGTGACACCACTTGCTGACATTATGGCGCATCAATTAACAAAAAAACCTCTCTCCAGGGACAGAGGGAAGTCATTAAACATATACATATATTAAAGTAGACTAAAAAAACATGCATTAGAAAACTCGATACTGCATTTCCAAAATACAACACAAAATCCTGAGGTATTCTTCCTTTCATTTTTATTATCACTGCAGGAAGCAAACTGTCAAGCTGTAATCACTAGTATCATTCACAACGGAATCTAAGACAGATTTCAGTTATAACTGATCATCTCCTGAAGAAAATGGTGTTAAAAAATAAAGTTGATTGTCCCTCTGCAAGAAAATACATCTTATCTGTAGCAAAACCCAGCAACTGAATTTTCTGCCTAGGAAGTCAACATTTCTTCTGACAAAAATTCACCGAAACACAGAAGTTTCCCATTTTACTCCACCAGCCTATTTTCATATTAACCAAGTCAGGGCTGTTTGTTTTTTCTTTTTTAATCAAGCCACTTGAAGAAACTCATCCTACTAAATATGAACAAAGGTAAGTGCAGATTATCTCCTCTGTTTGCTCTATTATGGGAGTCCTGGTTACCTATCATTCTGACAGTGATTTTTATGATATTTTATGATTGATAATTTAGCTTCAGTTTGGTTTGTTGTTTGGGTTTTTTGGGGGTTTTGGTTGTTTTTGTAAAATTTGATAATTATTACTGATATGGTTAGAAACATTCACAAGGGCTCAGTTTAAGCATTTAGGTTCATCCACCAAAAGTTACCTGTGCAGTTAACTAGAATCCCCCAACTTTTCAACCAAGAGAGGCATGAAAAATAAAGTTAGTCTCTCTGAATGTAACTTCCATCCCATATCTTGCTGAGTTCAGTTCACGGGTAAGATTTTTAAGACGTAAAGAAGGACTTAAAAGGTTTCCTAGTCTGGAGGTTAACCCCTACAGCTTAAAGTTCTGCCTCACTAATATTAAACACTTCAGCATTTAACCTAAAAATTAGACTATTAATATCTATTAATGCATAGAAAATAGTGAGATTGAGGAATCAAAAAAAACCAACAACAAAAAAAAACTTAATCAAGGACACAAAGTTAGATTTATTTTTTTTAAGTTAAAGTTCAAAACCACAGAAGAACAATTCTCAACTGACCTCTTTGTCTGGTGTTAAAGTGCCTTCATCATTTTGATCTGTAAATGAAGATGTCCTGCTTCCGTTGCCAGTTGGTGGAGGGGATTTGGAAGGGACCTACACAGAGATCACATAAATCAACAAGCAATAATATTAAGGTCCAGAACTAATTATTCCCTATCATAATTTACTTCAACAATTATGAACCATAACATCTCAGTAAATCCTGGCCTAGACCTGCCTTTTAAAGAAAACAACCAGTTCCACATACTGTCTGTGACAAGTTCTAACTTACTAGAAAGTCTCCAGAGCAGAGTATGTCATGACTCAGTCACGAGAGAACGCAACAAAATTATTTTTATTATTTCTGACCATAGCCGTCAGACTAGATTTCAAATTCAAGCCTCCTTTAGCAACACAGTACAGTTGCTTAAGGTTTAACAGGTTTGCAAACTGACAGGGATTCAAGCATGTACATAATGAGTACCATCCTATTCCTTCAAGAATATAACAAAACAAAAAAAAATGACAAGAGGTCAAACAACCTTGTAAAATTGAATCTAAACAAAGAAAAAAGGGCAGAAGAACATGACACATTTTAAGATACCAATATGAACTTCTTTCTGTCAGCACTGAATATCTATTCAAAGAAATGGAACAACTTCAACCTGAGTGAGGCTGCAACAAGTCACACCGACCCAACCCAAACATAGCTTGCCAGCCTCATACTTCAAAATTAAAATATAGAACTTCAGTATAAATGTATGGAATATTAAAATATCAACAAGATTTTATGTACAAAGAAACTATTTAGCAAGGTCTCTCATCCAGTACCTTATACAATATAATGTTCTAAAATATGAATGACAGAGCATTAGACCACTGAAAAGATATCACCAAAAAGGACAGGTTTTTTGAGAATTACAATCACTTTATAGCCTAAATTTATCAGTACATTTTGTGAAATTTTGATACGAATTAATTAACTCCAATATCATACAAACCACAAGATTATTCCAAAATCAGTCATAGTTAAATGTATCACTAAGTGGACCCAATGTTCCCACCTGAAAATATAACTCAAAAATCAAACACCTCCTCTAGAACCAAATGACCATTCACCATGAAAACCCTATCATCTGCTGAAAAAGTCCACACAAAAAGTATTCATAAGGTTCAAAAAACCACGATCTATTCATGCCAAAAGCCTACTCTCCTTATTCCTACTCCCTGACTTAATGCCAGTGATTCAAAGAAGACTGCTTCTAGCCCTCACCATACAGAAGGAAAATGGTTTCCAAATATTCATGGCCATTTTGCTACTATTTAAAAGGAGTATGAAGATATCTCTTCACTCTAGCATCAATGGTTCTAAAGTTTTCACTGCTGTATCCAAGCTTCTTGTCAATTTACAGCCGTTTCAGTGGCACTAAGCTCTGCAGCACGAGTATTCGTTGATCCTATGCAATGAACAGAAAGATAATGTAAATGAAGGTGGCTAGAACAGAGCCACTCCTCAGAGGACATGCCTGCCAGCCCCCTTCACCAGCTTTGGTGCCCTCCTTGGGACACCTTCAGGTACCTCAACATCATTTTAAGGTGTGAGACCCAGAACCACCCACAGCACTCAAGGTGAGGCCACACCAGTGCTAATTACAGCAGGATAATCACCTCTTTTGACCGGCTGGTTATGCTGTGTCTGATGCACCCCAGGATGTGGTTTGCACTCTTGGCTGCCAGGGCACACTGCTGACTCCTGCTGAGCCTCCCATCACCCCCAGACCCCTTTCTGCAGGGCTGATCTCCAGCCACTCCCCTCCCAGTTTAGACTTGTGTCATGGGTTACTTCATCTCAGGTGCAGAATCCGGCATTTAGTCTTATTCAGTTTCATGCCACTGATGATTGCCCAATGCTCCAGTCTGTCCAGACCCCTCTACAAGGCCACTTGTCCCTTGAGTCAGTCAACAGCCCCTGCCAATTTAGGATCATCAGCAAACTTGCTAATGCCACATTCAACTCCTGCCTCCACATCCTTGATAAACATATTGCACAGAACTGGCTGTAGAATTGAGCCCTGAGGAACATCACTGGTGACTGGTCACCATCCAGATGTAGCTGCATTCACCACAACCCTTTCAGCTTTGCCCTTCAGCCAGTTCTTCACCCAGCACACCATGAACCTGCTCACCTCACAGCTGGACAAGTTATCCAGAAGGATGGTGTGAGGGAGAGTATCAAAAGCCTTACTGAAACCCAGAAAAACTACATCCACCATCTTCCCTTCATCCACTAGGCAGGTGACCTTATTGTAGATGGATATTAAACAGGATTTTTCCTTGGTGAATCCATGTTGACTGTGTCTGATGACTGCATTCTTCTTTAAAAGCCTATCAATAGCACCCAGTATGATCTCCATATTTTTTCCAGGAACTGAGGTTAGACTAACAGTTCTGTAGTTTCCTGGGTCTTCCCTCCTGCCCTTCTTGTAAACCAGAATAATTTTTAACTCCAATTTCCCTCTAGTGTTCCTTGAGAGAAATTAAGAGTAAGAAATACTGGAAGACTTCCTTTTTTTTTTTTTTTTATTTTTTTTATTTTACACAAAAATAAAAATCTGTTTTCATTTTCTGCCTTCCCATTTATGGCAACCTTGCATTACATCATCTGCTCCGTTCACAGTATGCCTAGGTGAAAGTACCATTTATCATCAGCTCTTGTGTTAGGTTTCTTAAATTGGTCAATGTTAATTTTCACAGCCAAAGACTCAAATATATTATCCTGTTGGGTGTACGTGTGCTCTCAGGCCCAAATTTATCTACAAGGCTGATTTTCAGCAAGCACTGACCCTTTAACACATGCACTGAGTATCCTGAACTAAGTGGGTTACAATATTGTGTGCAAGGTATCATAATTTAGCTGCTGCTTATTGAAAATAGTAAGCTCTATAGCTTGATCTCTTTATACTGTACTGAAAGTTCACCACAATATGCCAATTCAGGACTTCATTCTAAACTGTCACGGACAAAAACGTACTTAACTTCACTGACTACAGAAAATCCAGAATTAACAACTATGAAAGGGTTTAAAATAAAACTCAACAAGCTACATAAAGCTTTACAGTAGGTCCATTTCCAAAAATACTGCCCCTATTTGAGAGATGAGCGATTTAAAAAATACTACATAGCTGGATGTCAGCAGTTTTGAAACCATGGTCTAATACCAAGACTATGCAGTGTCAGATCTCCCAGTGGTTCAAATTACATTCAGATCAAGCCCAGCTAACTGATCGCCTATTTGTAAAATTAACCAAATTATCTGCCTGTAGCTTAACATTCACATGATACAGAATTTATAACAGTTTTATTCTTTTATGTTCCAAGTGGCAAAGGACACTTAACCCAGTAAAAAGCCAAAGAGACACAGGCAGACATTATATTTTTCAGTACAGAGTTTACCAATAGAGTTAATTTTGTCAAAGTCTTTCTACCCAAATTTGACCTGGTAGAGTTTATTCTGCTTCCACACGTGCATGAAGTCATCACAACATTTTTTTGTGGCCATTGTCACTTTCAGAGACACTCTGCACTATATCATATCTAACGTGTATTATTACCATTTAAAAACAGTAGTTTCTAGAATCCAACAGTAATCATAATTTTGTGAAAGTACATATTAAAGAAAACCAGCCAATTAAAGTATTAATTAAAAAAAAAAAGAAAAAAACTGCCTTGCTCTCAGCTTTGTACTATATTCTCAATTTTTCCACAGCTAAAAAAAAAAAAAAAAGAGTAAGAATAAGGTCAAGATAAGTAGACCAGCCCTCTAAACGATGGAAACAGAAGGGAGTCACAGGAATTGAAAGTACAAACATTAAGACGAGAGAAAAAGAAAACTAGCGATCTCAATGCTGGATCGTTACCCAGTGCACATGAAAACGTCACTCCTTTCAATGCTAAAGAAGAAACCCACTTCCCTCTCATTCTCTTTGACGTCCAAGCAAGAGATGGTTCGTACGTTCGCAGCCTTTGCAGAGCGGCCCAAGAGAGGAACAGCCTCAGAAGCCTCTGGAGAGGCGGCTCGCCAACAACCAAGTTACCTTTCAAAGTTACAGCGCAGACGCCCGGCGCTGACAAGAGAGCCGGGGCGCGGCGCTTGCCGACCGGCGCATCCCGCAGCCCTCGGCCGGCCACCACAGGCAGGACGCCAAAGCCTGCGCTGCGCGACCCTCCCCCGCGGCCGGGCCGGCGGGACCGGTCCGACCCGCTGTCAGTTGGACAAGGCCAAGGCCTTCCCGGACGAAGCGCAGCCCTGCGCCACCGGGCACGCCGTTCCTCCGGGTGAAAGGCCACCGGCGCCCGGCCGGACACTGGAAGCCGCCGAGGGCTCCGTCTCGGCCCCTCACAGCGACCCGACGGACACTTTCTTCCCCCGACCCCGCCGCGGCCCGTTCCCAGCGCCCGCGGTACCTGCGGCGGGAGGGGGGCCGCGCGTCCCCCCGCCCCGCGCGGCGGCGCCTGCTCCTCGCTGATCTTCTGCTTCAGCTTCTTGAACATGGTGGCGGGAGGGACGAGGGGGGAGTCGGGGGCCGGCGGCGAGGGGAGCGGCGTACGACTTCCCGCCGGTTAAGCAGCGCCTCCCGCGCAGCGGGCGAGGGGCGCCGAGGGGGGAGGGTGGCGGTGGTAGGACTGAGCTCCGCTCGCCCCGGCCCCCCGTAGCCGCCGCCGCTTCTCCTTCCCGGATTCCCGCCCCCCGCCACCGCGGAGCAGGTGAACGCCGCGCCTACTGCGCCTGCGCGGCCAACGTGGAGCCCAGCACTCGCCACGGTACGGGGCGCAGCGAGGCACAAACTTCCCGACGGAATTCTCTGCGCCATCCCTCCCCAGAGCCCCGGGGGCGGGCGCCGGCGGTGTGTTGCCCGGCCGGGACTGGGCGCCTGGGCCCGCGGCGGGGCGGGGCGGTGCGAGCTGGGCTTGGAGGCGGCGCTCTGCTGGGAATAGCGCGGGCGGGACAGAGGTACTGCCCGCCCGCGATCGGGTCACCGCTGTTCCGTCAGGAGGGAGGGAAAACGGAGCGGTAACAGCCGCCGCTGTCAGAGGTGGCGGGGCCGCCGTGACCGCGCGATGCGCTTGCTTGAACCCTCGCCACCCGCGGGGTGGGAGGCCAGGCCGCACGGGCGGCACCGCCCGGCTCCTGCGCCCCGCAAGGGAGAAGACACGAAGGGAGAAGGCGCAGCCCGACCTCCCCCTTCCCTGACGGGCAACGGGCGCGTTTCTGCCGGCAGGGGCGTGCGAGGAGCCGGCGTGGGGAGCTCTACCTGCGGCCGGGGAGCGGGAGGTGCCGCGGCTCCGGCCGCTTCCTTTTTTCTGTTGTTTTGCTTCCATAGGGAGTGCTCTGCGGATGGGTGGATAAGTGATTACCAACACATCATTTTCATCTTAAGGGAGCACGGCAAATCAGTGCAGAGGCTTAATTTCCCAGAACGCTGGTAATAGGCGTTTGTGAGCCCTGACGTGGCACAGCCGCTCCGTGCTGGCTAGTGACGGCCTCATGCACGAGCCGAAGAATCGGGAACCTTGTTATTACAAGGCCTTACGAAAGCTTCTGACTATAAAATGCTCAGAAGTTGCTTTTTGAAACTGCCTGAAAACCTACCTGCTGATGATAAAAGTCACGTTGCTTTCATTTACCGCACCCTGAAACCTTTGGCGTACTCTTTTGTTCATAAACCTGAGGCATCTTGTTTACAGATAGAGTACCATTAAAGGTGGAACAGCAGCGTTGGCCACGGTTGTTGTTACTCTTTGAAACCGGGGCGGGGGGAACGTTCTTGGCCGCTTCAAGTTAAACCCTATGGCTTTAGGGCCCCCGTTGGAAGAGATCTGTGTGCGCGTTCAGTCCCGTGGATGCAGAGAGCTGTCAGCAGTAGCTGGCATTCATTCTCCAACAAGGAGGGTGTTTTGAAACTCGCCGTGCTGACAGCCATGTGGTATGAAGGCTAGAAATACATTATGCTATTTGCAAGAAACGCTGAACGAACCATGTGGTCTTCTGTATAGCACCGGACTAACGAGCCTGTATGCGGTAATCACAAATGTCTAGAAATGTTTTCACTGAAATGCACTCCTCTCATCTTTAAGTAAGTTGAGGAAAAACATGGATAGGAAATGGATTGCTTGCTGTACACTGACCAAAAAAAAATAAATAACCAAGATACATCTACAGCAAACAAACTGCTCCAAGTTTTTCCTAATTTTTGCTACATGTTTAAAAAAAAAGTAATTTTCAGCAGTCTGTTTAGCTGCAGATAAACTGAGACTGGTAATGATCCTTTTTTTGTGTTCCCATTAAGACTACTACGCGTACATCAGATGGCAGCAGTGACTTGCCCACACTACTGATTTCTAGTGAGAACAACTGTTGATTTGGAACACCTTAAAGAAAACTTGTCCAAACCTACAAGCCATGATAGGTAAGTATTTTGAAGATTTTTATGTTCTCTTTTCTGTAGGTGAGCTTGAAACAGAGGTATAGGATAAAGTCTCCAGGACTAAAGGGGCAAAACCACCTGAATAGCAGTCCATGAGAAAATGAGATAAAATGGCCAATTAAGTTTACTGCAGCCATAAAAAGCAAAAATTCTCTACTTCAGTCAGGTAGCTTCTGTTCCCTCTAAATACGACACGCAGCAGCACAGCTGTGCAATTCAGAGCTTAGCAAGTGAGAGGGGTATTGCCAGATGAATGCTTTGGGAAACCTTCTTAACAACCTTCAGACTCCTACTAAATCCATGATTCTCTCACACCTATGTGCCCTATTACAAATGCTAGCTCACGTTCTCTTCAGCATCCACAGATTACACTCTAATTTTAAACCTAAGTCACTAGATGTAGTAGGTGAGTTTGATGGATAGATGCATAATTGAAAGGACACTAGCTCCGACAGCTATCAAATAGAAAAGCAGAGCTTTGTTAATTCTTACATAAAATTTCTCCAACACAAACGAGAGCTCTGTATTATTTCCCTGGAAACTTTAAAGCTTGAGATAGTATGTTCTGACTGTTTCTCACAGTGCAGATGCTTGCATAGGACTAAAGGCTATGCAGAAGAGAACAAGTATGAGACTAAAAATAATGATAACAGGTTATTTTTTCCTACACTAAAGTCTTAGTCACTACAGAAAATGGTAAGGTGAATTAATTAAGTGGAACTCTCTTAATGGGTTGCAATAATATTAACCCAACACAGTAATCATGTAGCAGTTAGATATTTTCCAGGGGATTTTTTTTACTACAGCAAGGGTTTTTTTGTTGTTAAATAAATTCCAATGTACATAATCACCTCCTGTTCTCCACAGGAGGTGCCTAACCTGGGTTTTAGGAAGAGGTGAAGTAATATTTGTATGTATCATTTAATCATATGTAGATTGGTGCCATTTAAAAAATCAAGGACTGTGAATTTCTGTGCTTTTGAATTGGTACAAAGCAGCGATTTTTTTTGATACACAGATGTGTCTAGTGTTGCTTACATAATACAAAGTGGTATCCCACATAAAGCGGTAGTATACATATTCTGAAGAAATATATAATAATTCTGCAAAATACTATAATAAGCCTTCTAAAAGGGCTTTAAATGTTTCAGTGCCTGGGCAAGTTTGATTAAAGCATATTACAATATACAAAGCATTTACTCTAAACCCCACAGAAGTCTTGGAGGCAATGTCTGGAACCATATTCTCACACACACACGTGGTGTCAAAATCCCTTACTTAACTGAATAATTCCTTATTCCTAGAAGGTCGATATGATCTTAGTAGATTCCTTTGTGAAGTTAAAAGCAGTAGTTGAAAGTGAAGATTTGCCCTTCCTTTTTTATCTTCCTTCAGTGCAACAGTTAACATAGGCAAAACAAAAGAAAAACATCACTGTAGTGTCTCTGAAAGATAAATGTATTTCTGCAAGCAGCACTGGTTATGGTAGGTGATTAAGAATAAAGGTCCATTCCAAATTAAATCTATAGCAGTCATTAATGTATTTCCATGGGAAATGGAATAGAGCATAAATGTAAAAGGCTGTTTTCATAGCAATCTAGACTTCTCTAATTGTCAGCGACAGTAGCCCACACACCGCTGCAGTCCTGTTCCTTACCTTTTGCTTGCTCCAGTGTGTGCCAGACCTTTCCCTTAGTCATTTCTGCACGTTGAGTCGGCAGAAAACTAACCTGACAAAAGAGCAAATCATTTTCTGCTGACTTACCGCACTGAGTCCCCTGAGCACAGGAGCTGCTGCAAGAGAGACAGAGGCAGGCAGGAGCTGGATAGCTTTACATTGCCAGTTATTTCAGATTGCTTGGCAAAGACTGTATGTTCCTGAGCAATTTGCTTAACTTTAAAATGAAATAATTCCACTAAGTGCTACTTCAAGTTCAGCTAACAAGCAACTTGTTACTGAAAGAACTGATAATACCTCAACGGGTGACTATCTCAGTTGCTAATGATGGTTTAAGTATTCATGCCCATGGCCTCCAGCCAGTCTAATCTGATTTTTAAAATGCTGTCTATAAATTACTACAGCTTTCTGGAAGTCACAAAAAAGCCATGGGCATAAATTATTAATATGGCTTTCAACACTCTTTTCCACACCTACAACTCCAATTACTTTGTGAAAAATGTATGAATTTGCTAGCGGCTAGTTCTTTCAATACAGTCATCCATCACAAATATGAAAAGACATAAAAGAAAGCAATATAACATGTGTTGCATTTCTGATAACTTTTTAATGTTGGTTCATATTATGTTTGGAAAGGAGGTTTGCCATATTTCAGTTTTTCTTTACATCATCATCATGCTGTTAAAATAATGTCTAATACAAAATATTCCTATTATTCCTACTGGATAATATTTGACATTGACGGAGTTACTTTAAAAATAAATGAACGTGAACTGGTAATAAACAAACCTAATCAGATGGGAGCACTAATCACGTAACAGGAGTTGCAGTCCAGAGCTTCTGTTCTTTACAGTTAGTTTATGGAATCCTGCGTTTGGTAATAATTGAAGTTTTTACTCCTACTAATAAAATTCAAAATACTAATTAATGTTGATGTTAAAGCAGTCAGAGAGTGTACCATACATAGGTGCACAGGTAATCCATTTCAGTTAGGAAGTATTTTGATCTTTACTTCAGCACAAAGGTTACAAATGACAGCATGTTATCTGATAGTGCAGTGAAAACTGTGACAAGTCATTGTACCAACAGCCAATGAATGAGGAGAAATAGTTGTGCAAAGTAAAACCTTTATAGTGCTGTGATTAGAACCCTAAAAACTTTAATATGAATAAAATGGATAATCAGAGCATTTGTCTAGGTTGATTTGATTGCCATTTTTACTTTTGTATCTAAATGTCGTGACTTAAAACCACCACCAGATGACAGTGTTCTAGAAGATTATAACTATGCCTCTACAGAGTCATTGTCAGTATTGTAAATGCAAAGCTATACCAATAGTGGGACGAGAGTTTAAAAACATTCAGCTCAGGGAACTGACAAAAACTGAAGTTTCTATATCAGCTATATAATCCTCCCGTGTACAAAGTATAGGCTGCTCTAAGTAACTTGCTGGATATCAAATACTAAATTTCTTTACCATGTAGCTGACTTCATGGTTGCTTACCAGTCTATTTGCTGCTTATTTGTATAGTGATATATTCACCTGTGGTGCCCAGATATCGGTCTGATCTCGGTGAAGGTAAAACTGAGCAAAAAAAAATCATTGATAGTCATTTGAATAAAGATAGGGAGTGACTTGAGGGAAAAGTCAGATTTGTGAGTTCAAAATGCACAAGGCTATGAAAAGAGCAAGGGCACTGTCTGAGAAAGCTGAAAGGTAGCCTACAGGCTGCAGTTGTTCCAACTGACAAGACAAGAGGAATAACTAACTTCAGAGTGAAGAAAAGCTGACAGGCATTGCTGTTCTGCACCTTGGGAGGGAAAGGAACCTCTCTGCTTTAGTGGGAAAGATGTTCAGAGATCACATTTCATGCCACACACCTCTCTTTCCAAAAGTTCAAAGTGCAAGCTCAGGCATTGAAGACTACTAAGAAACACTGCATAAAACTGGCTCACTAGTTAGGACTGCTGGAGCAGGAAAATTATTTGGATTCATTCAGCTGAAAGACCATGAGCCATCTTTTTGTGAATGGGCATATAAGAT
This sequence comes from Aramus guarauna, assembly GCA_013400195.1. Taxonomy (NCBI): domain Eukaryota; kingdom Metazoa; phylum Chordata; class Aves; order Gruiformes; family Aramidae; genus Aramus; species Aramus guarauna. Next base: position 99,933 of record VXBL01003760.1, on the reverse strand, counting down.
ATGGAGAGATATAAAAGCGAGTGCGAGGATTTGATCCTGCAAGAGTCTTACTTTCCTAAAACAAAAATCTTCATTTTATCACTATCTTGTTAAGTGGCGTTTCCTTTCTGCTTTGTCTAGAGTGTCAAAACCTTTCTCCTAACTTCCATTTCACTTCAATTGTACTTTAAAAGCTTTGCATGCTGCGAAAAGGGAGCCAATGATACTATAAAACAGCAGATCCTTTATATCAACAGTGATGCTAGTCACGAGTTTGATTTTAAATTAGCTGGCAGCAGACTCTTGAGTACTCTCATTCTTATTTCTGCAATCACAATATAAATTTAAAAAAAGAAAACCCCAATAAATCTACATGGGCAGGGACCTTGTATCTAAAAAGAAAAAAAATTTATTCGTGAAGGCAGAGGAGTGGGCTGGTTTCAAGGAGACCTGAGTTCTATTCCCAGATCTTCCAGTGCTCTGGCCACCCACCCTGGGCAAGCTATTTTGCATCTTGGCGCTTCTATTGGTATTTTAACGAAGAACAGCGATGCTACGCAATTTCCTGCAAACAAATGGTTAGTTTTCCTCTTTGCTTGCCCAACTGCGGATAGAAAGGTCAAAGGAATGACTGCTTATTTAGATGCTTTTTAAGAGTACTGAGATACGCATTCATGAAACACAATTATCTCCCTGCTGGGATTTTTCTGATTCTGTGATAATATTTTCCCCTTAAGCACTGTCATTAAGAAACAGCAAATGATTTTGCTTAATCATTTCTAGTTAGCAGAGCTAAGAATACGTGCAAGGATCTTGAGACACCAAGGTTATTCAGTTGGGAAGAGCTAAAAAACGTAACTTCATTTGTGTGATCCCTTTAGCTAAAGTGCAGAACATCTAAAACCACATCACTGGAGACGCTACACCCAGCAGAATTCACTACTGAGGAAAGTCACTGAGTCATAGCATGACAGATTCTTAAAAAAGCCTACTGAATAACATTTGCAACTATCAAGGTAAGCAACTATTTCAAGGAGAATCAGGAAGTATTCTTCCCAATAAAAAATTGGGAAATTGTTCTGTTTCTAAAATCTACAGAACAGAACAAATACACATTTTTGTTCTGTGATTACACAAAGCCATTACATATAAAAGCACAAAGACAATAGGTTTCTGTAGCTAGATCTATCAATTACTGCTTGAATTCAGGACATACAAAGGTCATGAATGTAACAGATCTCTAAGAATGCTCAACCAATTGCAGATTAGGAATTTATCAGCATTTAAGAGAATATCCTGATACTGGTATATTGTTGCTTTAATATTGTCGTACTCTAAAATCCCTACTACTCTTACTTTTCAAATGCTTTGGAGAGAAGTGTTTCTTATCCTCCTTAACCCCTTTTTCTAGCTCCCTGGATTTACTACAAGTTTTGCCACCCATTGAGTAGGGTGGAATATCTGGTTGAAGAGACCTGAGGGCTTTAGGCCTGAAATTCCTTTCATGTCTGACCTACTTCTCAATGACAGGCCCACAGGGCACTTCTACATAAAGAAAAGTAACTTACCTTTCAGGTGAAAATAGTGAATACTTCATTAACTCTGCTGAACTACTACAGAAGCAGAGTTATTATTCAGTCTTGATTTACATACATGATATCTGGCTTTCTTGAAGTGCTTTAGAAACAAATGCATGGTAGGTCTGGTGGCATGCCCATAAAATAAACAGGAGTCATTTTACAGGCTAGTAAAGAGAGTTCTGGAAAACTCAAGATACTGCACAGCAACTTAGTGGTGGATATAGGATTGAAACATAGACCATTTGATACTGTTGCCAGATTTAGCATTTAAAATATTTCTAACCCTGTGGTCTAGAAAAAATCCCTGCTTAACTGCATATACACATAAAGAGATGTTCCCTTTGCTGTATTCTCATGCTATTTCATCATCTCTAGGAGCTCACCTGTGTATAAGGATAACAGGCTGACATGCTGTCCTGGTTTCAGCTGAGATAGAGTTAATTTTTCTTTCTAGTAGCCAGTATAGTGCTGTCTTTTGGATTTAGTGTGATAATAATATTGATAACACACTGATGTTTTTAGTTGTTGCTTGGTACTTGTAGTGTCTACACTAAGTCCAGGACTTTTCAGCTTCCCAGCCCCTGCCAGGTGCACAAGAAGCTGGGAGAGCACAGCCAGGACAGCTGGCCCAGACTGGCCAAAGGGATATTCCCTACCATATAGCGTCATGCTCTGGATATAACTGGGGAGGCTAGCCAGCAGGTGGGATCACTGCTCAGAAACAGACTAGGTGTCGCATTGTTTTATTTTCCTTTCACATGTGGCGAGCAATTGCATTTGTACATAGTTTGTATTGTTATTAATATTATTGTTGTTGTTATTATTTATTCTCTTCCTTTGTTATCCTGTTAAACTGTTTTTATTTCACCCCACGAGTTTGTTTTTCCATTTTCCTTCCCATCCCCTTGGCAGGGAGGAGTGAGCAAGCAGCTGTGTGGTGCTTAACTGACGTCTGGGGTTAAACCACGACACATACTTCCTATTTATCATCCCTCTGGTCTGCAAAGAAATACTGCCAATGCAGACTCTTAAGATGCGAAGCACTTCTTTGACTTGACAAAACTATTATTTAAAAGGAAGCAATTACCAAACTGCTCAGAATGCGCCAACTATGTCACTTTGCATCTTCATCTGTTAACATGCACTATTTCAAATTAAACTCAAATTCTAATCATCAAATTGTTCTCTCTCAGACTTTGCTCACCTTATTTTGTCACTTTGATTCCACACTCCTCTCTCACACACATGAAATTTTTCCCTGCTTATTTCAAAAAGGCCAGAGACATTGGTTTTGGCTTAACAAATACCAGGTACAGCTCACAGTATAGTTATGTTTAGTTATGTTTAATATAAAATATTCCTTATTGATGAGTGTATCTATTAAAATGGATCACTTACCTTCTAAGTGGCAAAATACCAGTTTTCCAACTATCCAAAATAAACTCTGATGCTTGTAATTGAAGTATTACAATGTTACATTTACAGAGGCAAAAAACACTTTAAAAAAAACAACAAAACAACCCACAAACAGTGACAAGTCTTCACACAAGTACTTCCTCTGTTAATTTCCCTCAAACGACCTGGACTTTCCTGTTGCTCTGAAAGGGGAGGGGGTGTTAACCTAAGGGTTGCAATTACACAGTTCAATTTATAGTAAATGCAATATGAACTCAAACTATCACATCAAGAAAAGCTAAGCTGACCTCATCCCCCAGCACTTGAAACTTCATTTGGACCAATACCTGTGGGAGGCAAGACAAAAGAGATGCTGAGTTGATGGGGACTGCCTCAGTATTAAACTGCATTCAGTGTCTTTGGGTCAGATGGACATTATTTTCATAATCTGAAAGCTCAGCTATAGAAAGATACTAGCAATTGTACAAGTTTGGTACTACAACATAAAGCCAACTAGCTTGACATAAAAAGAGCAAGACAACTGTGTCATTTATTACTGTCTGGCTAAATTAAAGGATTTGAGGCAATTTGATTATTATTTCCAACACTGCCAGGTCCTTCTTATGACACCAGGAGCCACATTGTGAGCTTCTATTCTGATTTAGCAGCAATTTGCATGCAACCAAAGAAACTTAAGAGTTACAATGCAAGTCACTGTTTACTAATTTACAGTACGATTTTTACTCTGAGAATCTTTTATATTAAATGTATGTGCTAATACTTATTCACAGAAGTATTACACTGAACTACTTACCAGAGATGAAGGCCAGACCTTGTGCTCAGGCAGCGGGGCCTGCTGTTGATACTTGGGTCAGAAAACACAGAACTCATGGAAACCCTGAGATGTAGTTCTATCTCCTACTGGTAATGACTCAAATAGAAACATGTTATTTAGTCTTTGATTTCCGAGCATAAAGTGTCATGTATTGTTTTTCTATTATCCTACCTTATTCAGTTCATCTCTAACTACCCAAAATAGCAAGAAATGTTATTTCTGTATCATGTAGCTCCCTAGAACTCTGTTCAACTCATTCTTCAATATAAACTGCCACAATCCAAAGCACCCAGATAGTCTTGCAGTTAGGACTCTTAGAGAAGAGAAAAGGCCCATTATGGTCAAAAAAAGTGTTGCAGTCAGTTAAAATTTCATAATTATACTATAAATATGCACACAAATACTTAGAAGGAAGGCGTAACTTCCTTTTGGCTCTGTTCAGATACTGTAAGAAAGATAACTCTTCACTTGCTGTCATAATGCATTAACCACCGTCATGCTATTATATAATTCTTGTTCAAAGTGTACTCTAATAGTTTGCACTGAAAATGTTTCATGCAGTGATTTCTCTTCTTCCTCCATGTACTAAAAATTGCTTTCTTCAAGTTAATCTAATTAAGCACAGTATGAAGGTTCATACATTCATTAATTTTATTATTCAAAATATTTTTCTAGATATTTAATTCTTCATAGTCTAGTGGTCCAAACTTTTGCTAGTGTATTAGGGACAATACTAAGCAAGTAACATACTGCAGGTAAGATCAAATTTTGTTCTTGCCAACCTCTGTTACAACCTTTTCATTTCTTATAGCTATGAACAATGTCAGAAAGTGTCATTGGGTAATATACTGCCCACAAGCCACGTGGGGCTTGGTGTTTTCTGGCATAGTCCATTTAGCATGTACTCAAGCAGGAGCCACACAGGAAAGTTAGGTATAGGGAGGTAACTGTGGACTATTATGAAATAACAAACTACTGTGAATGAGGCTGCTTTAGCTTCTGCGGTCAGTAATCTAGAGTACGCAGTCATACTTATAAAGCATTCTCTTGTTGCCATCACCTTACACCCTGCAAAACAGCCATGAAGATATCAAGCAGTTTTGGAAGTGACTTCTCTTACCTAAGCAGCCTGAAATACTTCAGAATCAAGGTGGTACTTCTCTGGAGTTCAAAGGAGAAGTTGCTGTTTCAGCAAGACTACCTGGCCTTCCAAAGCAAAACTGGAAAAGCAGACTTCATACAGGTAAACATAGCAGTTGCTCAACACAAGCCTCAGAGCGAAGAGAACATAGGCGGTAGACTGCAAACACAATCCAGAGCAGAGCGACAGGTACACGAACAGTCTTCAAATCACTCTTTGTCCAAAAGCAAATAAAATTTCTGAATTTTAAGTTCAAAGATTTGCACTTTTTGAATGCAGTTTTGTCTTTTTTTTAGCACTAAATTACATACGAATAAATCCAGTTGCATCATTCATGCAGAGACGCCCTAAGAAGACAAAAGCGGAAAGGATCAAGCCAAAAGCTTTGTTATATGGTGCAAAGGAAATAATGAAGGAGAGAGAGTTCCCTTATGCTTATTTAAGAAGATTACCACTGCAAACAAGAAATTTAACTCTTATGAAATAAACTCCATTAATGACAACTAGTAATTTTATTTCTAGCTAGTGAAGCTGATTTCATTTTTGCTGGAGTGGAAGAATTTTATTGTTTTGCTTAACACAAAGACTACTCAAAGATTAAGGCTGCTCAAGGATAGAAATACTAAAAGCACAGAAAACTGAGGTTTGCCTCCAATATTTCCTGAGAAGATGATTTTTAGGAGGGAAGGGAGAAGAATCTAAATACTGAATACACTTAAAAGGCTTGCTGACTGAAATGAAACACTTTCTTTAAGAATCAGAAACATATCAGGTACATTAGTCAACACAGAAAATAGTTCTAGTTTTTAAAATCAAACCCAAGAATTGTGTGCTTTTTAACATCATCTTGCTGACTGCTGTATTTTATATACTTAAGTATAGTTTTGTTCATTGATATATTTGGAAATGTGGGAAAGTATAAATACTGAAAATATAAACTATTAACAAAATTCAAAACGTGGCTCAAGGTCAGACCTCACAGTGCAAATACAGAAGAGGCAAAGGATCAGAAAAGTAGCATCGCTGTAGAGATAAGAGCACAGTATTGAGAAATGAGAGCAGTGGTACCACTTAATGTTAAGGACACAAGTATCAGGTCTTCGCTATCCCAGTGTAACAACCTTCACATCTTTGTGATCCTGATCTTCCAAGTGCTTTTATTACAGCAACCTGCAGCAAGAGCCTACTCCCTGCCAGCGAGAGGCTGCAAATGGCAGCAGCTTTCATCAGCTGACCCGGGAGAGCAGCTTATGCTTTAGCACCTACTTCTCTCTCTCCTTAACTTTACTATACCCGTGCAAACACCACTCCATTGTCTTCTCTCTGCAAAAAGAGTTCTCAGTCCTGGGTTTCGGCCAGCTGCCTGGCCTAGTGTGGTGAGCAGCTGCTTCCCAGGTGGCCCGCCAGGAATGGCGCTGAACCCTCGCGCTCACAGGTCGGGGCACCTGGGAGGCCACGGTGCCTCCCACCACCTGCTGCCCTTGCACAGACTTAGCACCCTGCCAGTCCTGGGCTGGCGTCGGAGCAGCTGGAGGAGCCACTGGTGTTACTTTGGGCTCTAAACTTTTATTTGTCATTATCAAGGGAATGATTTCAAATTAAAAGACTGGATTTTTTACAAAATCTCCAAGTTAAACTCTCACGTTTCTCATGTTAACCTAGCACAGTCAAGGGCAGGTGTAAGATAGTTTAGTTCAGTTTTGCCCTTTAATCTTATATTAAGTTGGCAAAAAAAAAGAGCCAGTAAGTAAAATAACAGCCTCTAAGAAAAGCTTAGATGAATTTCAGTACAGTGTCATCTATACAACTTTTTTCTTCATTCCAGTAATTTCAGGGGTAACGTTTTACAAAACCTCTCCTAGTAGCCATTCTGGATGCTACTCCCTTAAACCTGACAAACAATACAACCCTCAGATACCTAATTTGAAATAAGATATAGTTTTTACTGCTTTTCCTCATCCTGTATGAAAGTTTCTTAAGTTTCTAAGTTTCTTTTTTCCTTTTTTTTTTTTTGTTTGTGAGGAAAAGATGTTCACGTTTTAACAGTAACAATGTATTATAGTAAACAAGCCAGGTTTTTTTTCCTGTTCCAGGCTATATTCCAGATATTACTTCTACACTTATCAATGACAGATTATAAGCGACACAGCTATTCTGTAGTTTCAAGCAACTAAATTTTAGTTGTATTGACCCAGATCTTCATGTTTAAATGCTAGCTACCATCCCACTGGTTATGTCTGGTATCGTATTTTACAAGCAACCCAGCCAAATGTCCTCTCTCTAACGTACAAAATGTAGATAAATGCAGATGCAGAACTGGTTGTTCTAAAAATTAACGTGGCTGTCTTGCTTACCAGGAATTGAGAGCTGTGGTATTTCCCTCAGGAAACAGGCAAAGCTTGAAAAGTCAGCATACATCTTTCTTACGCTGGTCTGGTGACTATTTAAATTTCTTCTCAGAGGTTTTGAAGTAAAGCAGACATGGAGAGTTAGAAGAATATTGTGACATCTTCGGAGAAAGAGTAACCTAACAGCATGAAGTGGTTATTTAAACAATTGCTTCTCATTAGACACTGCAAACTGCTTGAGATTCCACTTAGCCTAGTTTTAATATTTAATCTATTAGTACTTGATGTTCTGTTTTATTCATATATATACATTCTGCATGTACATGTATTTTATATACATAAACAAAAGTTACAGTTTCTGTTGGTGATTTGAAGGATTCTTAAATTGGTGGATTAACCCATTCTATTTTCATGAATAAATCCTAAAAGTATTTGTTTTCAGCCTTCAGTAAGTAAAGAATCTCATGTCTATAACAAAGTAGCAAAATTAAGTTGCTGTGTAAAAGCTTAAGGTGTAGTTCAAAGCATAGCTTTGCTCTGAAAAATTACTGTAAAAACAGTATGAAAAAAAGCTGTATTTATTGTGCCTTGGTTCTGACACCAGATATGCTATTTGTAGTCATGTAGAGAGTTTGGGTTTTTTGGGGGGGGATTTTTTTTTTCTTCCCCAAATTGCCAGGGCCACAAACCAATCCTTGCCCCCTGTAGTCACCCAGCATTATTTCCTGCTCACATCTCACTTCCTGTAACAAAAGTTCTCCCTGACAAACAGTGTCCTCACTACAGTTGTGTAATCCCATTTTTTAAAAGTGATGCCCTTGGTGACACCTGTGCAAGCTGAGCTGTGATTGCGTAAGTAACTAGATGCTAATAAACAAGTCTGCACAAGAAACGATAATCTAGTTTGTGTGCTCTCTCTCTCTTTTTCCGTGGAGCTGGTTGGAATAGTAAGTGTACAAAATATTCAGAGATGAATCATCACAAAAGTTACTGGACCTCCTTTCAAATGCTACAGAAATGTTGAGCAAGACTGTCGTGTCACTCTTCAAAATTAAATCATGCCTGGAAGCAGAACTGCCCAGTATATATTTGGAATGACATCTGCTTGCTTTTATACTGCTTTTACATTTGCTCAGCCTAGAAACAACAGATTCTTTCTCTTGTACCATCTACAGCTTTGTCTACTCTGTTTCAATCGGTTTTGCTTTTGCTAATATAATTCAAGAAGTCTCACAGAGTTGCATAGGTGTAACTTAGGACATCCCTTAACAATCATGATTACTTGCATGATTGTCTGAAAAACCCTTGTAAAGGCTCAACAAAACCTTAGAAATTGCAAATAATCTTTTCTTGTTCATGTATCAAATGCAGGATTCCACAATGTTAATGGCTTTTTAGATCAGAACTACACATTACATAGAGAAACATAAAACTTGCCTTTTATTGCTAGGTCACAAAGGTTGAGCTGCCATAGCCCTCAGAAGATTCAACAAGAAGTACACACAGAGATAAATTTGCTACAAAATCTAAGTAATCCTAAGATCAAGCTCTAAAATGCAATGTACATTTAAAGGAATATTATCAATTTCATTAACTTGTTTAAGTATTTTCAAATTATATATACACTTCTCAGTTTGGCCAGTTCTAGTGTTATAACTAGACATTTGGAGTCTTCTAGTAGCTTCACTCTCTAGCTGAATAAAAGATCCACATATTGTCATGAGAAAGACTGAAGAGATATATGCTACATTACAATCCTGTATAAAGTAAATGATTAAAGACAAATGTCAACAGGTTAGACTTTACAGACAAGTAAGACATGGTTTAAACTGTATTTAATTTAAATGAATTAAGTATCATGAACATTTTTTGTGAATTTTTCACATTTTTCTTCTTCCTCATTGTTTTCTTGTGGTTGAGTCCATTAGCATACCATTTCTCTGTAATGTGAAGAATAGGAACTTACCTCTTTTTTTTTTTTTTTTTTTTAATTTGTGTAGTATGATAGTCTTAAAAATTCAAACATTGGAGCTACTATCTGTTCTAATCATGACTTGGCAAAGCTGGTTTTGCTCTAGATCTTGGGCACATGTACCTTATAGACAAATATTACTTAATTTCCAGTCATCCAAAGCTTAGACATATGCTGATTTTCAATTTAGTAAATGGCATTATTAAACCAAATCTGCTTAATCTGAACAGGCTGTTTCTGTCAGGAGTGCTGAGTATCCAAAGCTGCTATTGACTGAAGTGGCACTGTCTGCTCAGAAGGTATAAAAAAAATGGATGAGAATGATGGCGATTAAGTATACAAAGAAGATACAAGGTACCATTGACTGGCCTCTCTGAGCAATATACAGATTTGACAATCTCTGTAATAAAGTGCAGTGCAGAGTCTGACATATAAAATCTTAATTTCAGCATCCTCTTGCTTCTCCAATTTAACAATACTTGTATGAAGGAAGCATCCACCTTCACCTTCAAATAATGACGCAAATTAACATCAAACATACACAAAGAGAGAAGTAGTGCACTGAAGCAGCAAGCAGCAGCATACAGGCTCAATACTAATGCTAAAGAAGCATCTCTCTCAATTCAGCTCTCAATTATTCCATTTGGTTGTTTTTTTAAATGCGTTACAGGGTCAACTTTGTTGCTGGAGAAAATGAGATGAAGGCTTAGTGAAAGCTATTTTTGTTATACAGAGAATGTGTACTTGAGGTTTTGAAGAGAATTGTAAAAATTGCTTCCTTCAGGTAGGAAGCAAAAATAAAACAGTATTTTAATATTTATTGTATTTTCTAAAAAAGACAAAAAATAATAGTAGATATATCTCAGTTAGTTATATTAATAATTTGTTCACCTCTGCATACCTGGTAGGAACACTGTAGTAGGTGAAGATAATTTGGGTTGTGGGGATATCAGGCATAGGAGAGTTCTGATAAATGCCCATTAGATTTTAGTGTGTTATAAAATCTAAATGTATTAAAAAGTAACATTTAAACTTTACATTGTAATGACATTTCTACTTTAAAAAAAAACAAACAAACAGGCGTCAGAAAAGTGACTAAGAAAAACATGAGTACCTACTAAAAGATCCATGTGTTTACTCACTTATGCTTAATATAGACTCTGCTCGTTAGTTTTGCAAACTCAACACAACTATGTAAGGATGAGGTGATTTCCTCTATGCGGCTTGTGTGTCAACAGTAAAATCAACTAGCATTTACACAATCTATTTTGGGGGATATATAACACACAAAGAATATATCATGACTTCAGACTGAGTTTTCAAGAATTATATTTAGCATAGGAACTTGTCCGTATTTCTGTATGTATCAAACAGAACATAAAGACATTTAGAAGTACATCTATCAGGTCTGTAAGAACAACGATACTTGGAACTCTAGTTGGTTTTACAGTGGAACAATAATGAAAAGCTTTCTATGAAAATTAAATGTACCACTATGTATAATACAAAACCCTTCAAATTTTAAAGTAAAACTTTAATTTTTAAATTAATTTTTCATAATACAGCTTCACTTTATTAAAAAAAAGTTTCTCGCAAACTATCAGTCCACAAACCTTGTTAAGATATTTCAGAATTTATCTACATAGAAATGGGATCCATCATAATAATGTCAGTATCTTCCCCTTATTTCTTATTTAACAAGCTGATCTTTGGACACTGTTCAGAGCACTCTAGTGCTTAAAATTTTACTGTATACAAGTGGATACTAATCCATAGCAATTAGAAAAAGTCTTCCTATGAACTCATTCTAAACATAAACAACAATATTCTAGTGTTTACCTTATTTCTAAAAGACTTAAAAAAACCAAAACCCAACCAAACGCCAACCAAAACAGTGAAAATAGAAACCTAGAAAGCAAGGAGCATTCTGTTTTCAATTGTTTGGTCAATTAACAAATCTGTGTTAAAACAGATGTTTTCTACAAAAAGATTGCGTTTACTTGGAAACGTAGATTTCTGGGAAAACACTGGAATATAAATTTTTCAGTTATCCCTACCCACAGCTATTCAACAGACAGTCTTACCCTTTCCGTGCTGAGAATGCAATGAATCTGAACCAGAACTCAATGCAATTCTACTGCTGGAGAGCACCAAAAAGATTGATGCATGCTAATCCCCATCAAAATGTATCGTATGTGCATAATTCCTACCGTGCCCTACAGATTTCTACACTATTAAAAGTAAATGAGGTAAAGGGAAAAACTAAATCTCACAGACTTGCAGTTACCTAGCACTACCAGAAACCCTGAAGTCTGTATTAACCCCTACACAAACAGCTGCGAAATGTGCATATCCCCACAACAAACACTCAGGAATTCTGAAAACTTGGTTTTTTTCCCATATATATGCAAAAACCTTACAGAAGAAGCCTGATAATAGTCCCTCAGTACTCCACTGAATTCTACAGAAGATTTAAATAAAGAATTTTGTGATTATGTTCAGCATACAGTCAGCATGCATTCTGCCTTATAACTATTTCAAATATTCTCTTTAAAATCTTAAAATTTTCCCCATCATTTACATTTAAGTCATGCAATCCATTACTTATTGCTTTGAATGTAACTGAAAATCAATATTACGCTGGATAAAGACAAGTGCCTCAACAGAGATGGTACTGAATCATTTTAAAGATCTTTTGACTGTGCCACAGGATTACTCATTCTTTTGCTGTATCTATTTAGTTTTTCAGTAATTAAAAACGTATTTTACTAGTCTAGTAACTGAATTATAAACTGCCCAGTGTCTGTAACTTTTATATTTAACTTACAGTAGAAACCATCTGATTGCTATGGTTCCCCAGGCCTTGTATTTTGTAGATATATTCTGGGTCCTAATAATTTCCAAGTTAAAAAATTGGTGCATAGAAGATCACATGCAAAAGGTCATCCAAGGAAGCCAATGTATCTGTTTTTTCTTCCTCCTGAATTTTTTAAAAACATATAAATGCTGAGATTGAAAACATCTATTTAATATGTATTAGTGTCTGTGTAGCTGATGACAGAAATGTATCTTTAACAGAAATTAAACTCTTAATAAAAGGCAGGGGAGGACAGGAGTGAAAGGGACTGGCAGAAGCCTCCTGTAAACATATCCAATAACTGTTTCGAAAATTGAAACAAGCAAACAAGGAAAAGTTGCTCCCTGCCTTACAAAAGGGGTTTGAACTTCTTTTACAGTATAGCCACACAAAGTTGATTCTCTACCTGTCACAAGGGAGTAGTATAACACCCTTTTTGTGGGGAGGGAGGGAGCAATCTCCAAAAGAGGATCTACTGGGAAAAAAAATGTGTGTTCAGTTGTTCCAAATGAATTGCTGAGTGATGGTATCTGAACTGAGGAGATGGAAACTACAGCAAAGGAAGGGGACAAAATGTGAAGGAGAGAAATAAGTGGACGGAGGTGGCTGGAACTTCCTAAAATGATATGTTAAACCAATCTACCGGTTAAACTTATAGCTGGAAGCTATTCTTTCCATAAGGATGGGGGAGAGAAGGAGGACACAGGAGGGAAAATACATGGCATTCCATCAGGGATTAAGTTAGATTATAATCCTACAGGTGTGCCATCACCATTACATTCTTAACCAGAAGCTGCAATAATCATGAAACAAAAGCTTCATTGGAAGATTAGAAATGCTGAAGAGAGGGACAAAAAAATAACATATTCAAAACTGTACAAATAGCAAACATTACACAGAAAAACCCATTTTTCTCTCATTGAAGTTGTTTCAGTGACAAAATCTCTTTAAAACTGTATAAAAATTATTGCAGGAAGTTAACATTGTTGGAAGTGTTCCATATATCTAGGATGAATCTGTAAGTCAGTTGTACTTTCTTAGGTAACCATCACTCCAAAAAGAACTAAGATTTCACCCATGGCTCAACTGAGCAAAACAGTTTTAAAGAGAGATTTCCAGAGAAAAGGGAAAGGAGAGAGTAAATCAGCAGGTTCAAGTCTGTATGACGAGGAATCTGAAGTAAACCACTGTATAAAAAGACAACAGTGAAGAGAAAATATATTCAAAGGCAGATCCAGTGATACTTCATTCATTCACTCATTTTTTGCAGAAACTCATTTTTAACAGAGCAAGCTTTATAGTAACTTCAGTAAGAATTTGTTCAAGGCAGATTTATAAATACTTGTATATTTTGTAACTGCAGCCATTTCACAGCAAAAGTTCAAACGTAACTTTCTCATTTTCTGGCTTCTAATTAAAGGTTCATAATGAAACTGTACATAACTTGACCGTTTAACTACTGATTAACAATGCTGAACTCAGAATTGCTCCTGTGACATCCTGTACCACTGCCTGTAGTAACTGCACTGTGTATACACTGCACTGTGCATCGCTTTTCAGTCAAGTAAACAATTGCTCTTTCAAGCCACAAAAATGCATGTCTGCTCTCAAGGAGACATGCATTTTGCTACATCATTAAAGAAAAACGTGCAGCCTATAATATCAAAAGACTAAACTTATGCAAATACCAACACTTCATTGGAGAAAAATGTACAAACAATTGAAAACATTTACCCCTTTATACAGCACTACATTAACAGAGAATCATCCCACACTTCAGAAGATTCCACACAAACCCCTCCACTCAAAAGGGAACAAAAGACTTCTCCCACCAGCTAGACCAAACCTCAGCGAAGTGTCCTTCTGTAAGAATAAACTTCAAATAAAGACGTAGTTTTTAAGCCAGTGCTTTTTTTTTTGTCTTCCCTACTGATGTTCCATGAAAAACTTTCTACTTCATCTCCCTGCAGTGAGATCATCATCTATGACTACAGAAATCAATGTGATGTTAAAAATAAGCATGGTGAGGCTATGCTGTATAATCAACTGAGGAAAGAGATTGAGACAATATAGGGTTTCTCAGACAGAAAGTTATAAAATAGTAATTAAACTCAAGGAAGTTGTTTTATGTCTACCGTAATAGATTTAATTCACTTACACGTCTCTTTTTCTTTACTTTATGCCCATCCACTTGAGCTTATTTTAGTAAGACAACATTTGACCTCTGCCAAGGGCTCTGGTGAATGTTCTTGAGTCCTACCACTAGGCTTGTCATTTAAAACAACAATGTATTTTCACTCCCATGTGAAACATATGCCATCTCTTCCAGACCTCCGATCACCTTTACGTTCTTACAGACACCCTGCGCTTACTGACAGAGGTGTTGAAAACCAAATGACTACAGATCTGATCCCAAGTCTTTCACAGCAGAGGCTCATCAATACTTTCACGAACAGTAGTTGCTTCTTTGTGTATAAATTGGGAATACATTTAATAGTATAGTAGTTCTTTTCTATATGTTACCCTTAGGGACTCTGATGCTTGCTTATATTTAAGTTTTGATAGTACGTAAGTCCAGTTGCGTTTGGGCCAGTGTAAGATAAGGCGTAAGTGCCTGCACAGGATTTTTACCCATAAACCCTGCCTGGCACCCATCCACCTAAATCTTCTGCAACACTTGTGTGGCGTGCCAGGTGGAAATGGAGTGAGCAGGGCCCACAACTCGGTAGGGCGCGAAATTAGCGGCGCTGTTACTGCGGGCCCGGCCGTGGCTGAAGCCGGCGGGTCACGCTGCGGTTCTGCAGGGGCAGCTGCGGCCTCACGGGCCTTTCGGTGGGCTGTTCCCTAAGGAACACGGCTCGATAAAAACAAACCCCAGCTAAAACCGAGAAGCAAANACGCCTCAGGACACGGACACCCGCCCCTCCTCCGAGCGCCAGCCAGGACCTCGCCAGCCGAGCGCCGCCCGCCAACACCCCCGCAGCCGCGCCCGCCCGCTCTGCGCATGCGCGCGTACCTCTGTCTTCCCCACTCCCTTCCTCCGCGGCCCGAACCCGGCGCTTGCGCACTGTGTCTTGCCGGCCTGTGCAAGGGCTTGGGGGCAGTGCGGGTGCGTGCTGGTGTTGGAGGCACCGTGGGTTGTGTGCCGTTTCCGTAAGGGCTGCCGGCCGGCCGGCCGGCTTCCCTCCCTCAGCACTGTCCCCTTCCTCCTTCCGCAGGACTCTGCGGGAGGTTTGAAATTAACTGCTTTATGCCACACAGGTTCCCGATGTGGCTGTAACCGCCNGGCCGGCCTCCCCCCCTCAGCCCTGTCCCCTCCCTCCTTCCGCAGGACTCTGCGGGAGGTTTGAAATTAACTGCTTTATGCCACACAGGTTCCCGATGTGGCTGTAACCGCCCGGCGTTGAAGGGGAGGAGCGGGGCGGGGAAGAGGAGGGCGGCCTGGAGCGGTGTGGCTCGTCTTTGCCTGAAGCTCCGGTTCCTGCGGCCCCCTCACGGGGAAGGGGCGGCAGGGGGACTAGGGAAGGGTGAAGTGAGGAAGCAGTTGCCTTGCCGCGGCCCCTGGACGGACCGTGCCCGGCGGGCACCCGCGCTCGCCCTGGGGCGGCTTCTGCCTCTGTTCCTTGGACTCTGGGCGTGGGGAGTGAGGGAAGGAAGGAGCCTG
>VXBL01003760.1:25884-82960 GCA_013400195.1 Aramus guarauna | reverse complement strand
GGGACGGGCGGTGAGGCGGAGAGTTGGCAGCCGGCAGCGGGCGCCGCAGCCCGCCTCACATGGCGCAGTCCCCCTCCCTTCGCTGTCTGCTGAGGAAAAGAGAAATGGGGTGAGGGGGAGAGAGGAAGGCGCTTCTCCTCCGGCAGCGTATTAACGTTGTGGGCTCACTGCTGCCTTGCGTTTCCCTGAGCTGAAAGGATTCCGTAAGGGCTGCCGGCCGGCCGGCCGGCTTCCCTCCCTCAGCACTGTCCCCTTCCTCCTTCCGCAGGACTCTGCGGGAGGTTTGAAATTAACTGCTTTATGCCACACAGGTTCCCGATGTGGCTGTAACCGCCCGGCGTTGAAGGGGAGGAGCGGGGCGGGGAAGAGGAGGGCGGCCTGGAGCGGTGTGGCTCGTCTTTGCCTGAAGCTCCGGTTCCTGCGGCCCCCTCACGGGGAAGGGGCGGCAGGGGGACTAGGGAAGGGTGAAGTGAGGAAGCAGTTGCCTTGCCGCGGCCCCTGGACGGACCGTGCCCGGCGGGCACCCGCGCTCGCCCTGGGGCGGCTTCTGCCTCTGTTCCTTGGACTCTGGGCGTGGGGAGTGAGGGAAGGAAGGAGCCTGAGGCGACTCCGGGACCCAAGAGCCCCTCGCACCCGTGGAAGGTGAAGAGGGGAGAGTGAAACAACCCCCTCTCTCCCTGTTAAGGCGTTCCGGTGCTGCAGCAGGCTGGCCCGCAGGTAAGGCTCCNGGGTGTTGGGGGAAGGGTGTCATATACATAGAAACCCGGACGGGGCGGGGAAGCAGGGTGGGAACCCGGTTCTTCGGGTTTAGAGAAACGGGGAGGGCACGGCGGCTCAGCCGGGACTCCCTCGTCAGGTAGGTGAACAGAAAGGGAAACTATAACGGCGGCAGCGTGGGGCGGTGGTGTGCGGCCACAGTCTTTGTGACCGCTGTCAGACCTGATGCGGGCGGGCAAGGGGAAGCCCGGGACCGCCGAGCCCTTCCGGCGGGCTCGATCGGTCGGCCCCGGTCCGCAGGCCAGCGGGAAGGTGCCATTCACTTCGCGATACCGATTAGAAACGGCGGAATGAGGGGGAGGAAGATGCCCAGAAATCACAGCTGTGTCTATTTCGGTGCCTTTCTTTCTCTCACTTCCTCGAAGCACGTTTCCACAGCTGCGGTGTTCCATGGAGCAGTAGGGCGTGCCTCCTCTGTAGTGTATTGGTAGGGTTCGGTGAGGCTTTCTGATGCTTAGTCAGGCTTTTGTTTATTTCAGAGCACGTTTGTTTATTCTTAGTATGCTCTGCTGCTATAATTGCAAAGAGGCTGTCGGTGATGATAAGAGAGGCAGGCACATTCGTGAGTTTGGAAGGAGCCTGAAAACGGCTCTGGGCTGTGATCTGGAACGTGTGTTCCAAGTGATTTCTAGTTTGAATCCTAGCATGATACTTTGAAGGGTAATGTTATGTATTTCACTGATAATAAAAAAATGTTTTGTAGATGAAGCGGTACTACATTGAATTTGTATGATCTGCTCAGTGACTCCCTCATTTTAGAGAGACAGATTTTTAGCTTGAAATGAGGAAGGTCTAGGATAAGTTTTACCCCTTTAAAATAACAGTGTTAGCATCAAACATCTTTGGAGATGTGTGTGGTTGTTACAGATTTCCTGTAGGAATAAATCAATGCTTGTCTGATTAATTCTTTAAACATTCATTGTCTCTTGACTGTAAAGTGATGTAATTAAATGCATTGGGGCCTAGAAACAGTTATCATCTTAGTATACATCTGCTTCCTTGGTTAATGTAATTGCTTAGTGATGATGTAAGAACAGATGAAAGGTGCTCTAGCAGTACAAAATAGTTTGACATAAATTATGTGATTTTACCATTGTTTTGTGGGTTTGGAGATGTTTACTTTGGAGTGTGAAGTCAGTCTTACCTGAATTCCTGACTGTAGCTGACAACTTGTGGATATAAGCATGTGATGTGAAATGTATAAGGTGTGTAAGCTTGTTGCCCTGAGATCAGTACTCTGTGTGGACTGACTCCAAAGGAGCTTATTTTTTCTTTTTTTAATGACTCTCATTATCTCAGAAAATGGCATAGTACTTTAACACATGTGAACTTTTACAAAGTGCTGTTTAAATTGGACTCCAAGTAGGGAGGATCTCTAGAACATGTTAAGGTCTAGACTTTCACACAGTGCACAAGATGTCATGTGCATATACCCAAAAAACCTAGATAGGTATTACTTATAAGTGAATACCTCTGTTATATAATGCCAGCAGAGGACTAGAAACCAGTAACAGATTTGATACTATATTGTTTGTGTTTGTAAGATCCTGATGCGAAGGTGTGTAGTGACAGTTATGAGTCAGTACAGTCTAGTAGTGTTACAAAAATGATTAGGGATACTTTCTGAGAAAGTAATCCACATTTATTATTTTGAGAATCTGGAAACTAGGTAACATGTAAGTGTATGTAATGAACAGTTTGTGTTTATGCATTACATGCCCTTGAAAATAATTATGTAAATATCATCTTCACAAGCAGATAGCACTAAAATTTGTTTGGGTGTTTTTTTTGTTTTTTTTTTTTTTTTTGTATTAGGCATGTAGAGTTAGAGCTGCTCCAAGGGAAGAGATGGAGGGGCACTTCCCAAAGGGCCAGGTGGGAACAAGTCTTTCTCATTTCACCAGCCTGCTACCACAGCAGAGGGCTAGTCAGCAGGAGTGATGCCAGCTAATAGAAGAAACAGCAGCTGGAGAAAGCTTTAAGGGGTACCTAGGAGAATTTGTCCTGCTTGCTTCAGTAGCTTTTCTGTGTTGTACTGTAACTGTAGCAGTAGTAGAAAAGAGTGTAGGAGTGTATTAAATTGGTAATGGAAAAATAGCTTAAATAGTTGCAGCTTGTTACTGATTGTGGGTCGTTACCATGGGGTGCTCTGTTTGTTTCATTTAAAAAAAATGGAGCCTCAATATAGTAGCAGTGGTTTGTTTTGGTTGGTTGTTTTTTTTTGTTTTTTTAAATGAGTAATGGGTCGCTCTTTTGCAAAATGACAGAAAGGAGACTCATTTTGAAAAAGCTGACAGTGTAAAAATGATGGTTAATCTATTTTAGAATAAACTCTTATGGAAGATTCTTGTGACTTTGTTTTTTGTTATGCATTCCCGTCATTTTTCATGGTACTCATTATAGTACTGTCATTTCCTCATATTTTAAAATCACATTTGATTTCATAGTTTGTTCCTAGATCTTCAGCATTTATGGTAGCACTTATTCTAGAAAAGTCCAACTGTGTTACACTGCTTCTCTGAAACACGCATATGCTTTACATTGTGCCCTGAGAGATTCTCTGGTGAGTGACCACTATAAAAGCTTTGCAGATGCTTCTTGTCACTGCTGATAATATCCTGTATGTAATGTTTTATTTTGTGGAGTAATGGCATGTCCAAGTGCAACTGTTAGCAACTGACTGGCAGAGAACTCATATTTCATAAAATAAGTGCTACTGCTTGAAGTTGCATCACTGTTTGATGTTGTCTTGCAATTTTGGTAATTTGCAAAGAATACGGGGCTGTAGGATACACTGGTACAGTTACTGTCTTGCATTGCTGTAAGTTTACCAACGTCAACCAGGCACACTCTACGGCTCCATCAGGCAACACTTTTGCAGACTGCATAATATTTTTTGACTGTCTTAACAATTCTTAACAACTTAACAATTCTCAACAGCAGTTGTCTTAACAACTTTCTGTTCATCTATGGCTTCATAACACCAACAAACGGAGGGATTTCAACCCCCTCTAAGGAAATGTCATTCTATTGCTAAACACCATGAACTCATAAAAAGCTGCATTTCTCAGAATTTAAAATGTCAAATAAACTGCAAATGTGCTGCGTTAAAGGGGTAGATTGTGCGGTTGACAGCTTGTACTGGATTAACTGTCAACTATCCAAAGAGTAACTTTTTTCCTGAAGAAGCTGATATGAGTTTGTCCACTCAGAACAGAAACTTTGTCCCAACAGTTTCTGAAGTGGGCCATGATTAGAGATGAACTTTTTTTTTAAATGGAAACTGTATTCATGAACTGGAATAACTTTGCCTCCATCATAGTGGTAAGCACTGTAATCTTTTGGCAGACAGTAATTACATGCTTTTCTCAGTCTTTTCTTTTTCCCTTTAATGTTAGGCTCTTTTACTCACTTTTTTTTCCAATAGCTCTAGTTTCAGTTAATCTTTTTCTGAACAAGGTTATTCTGAAGGAAAATTCTAATGAGTCCTTAAAATTATTGCATTAAAACCCTCTCTTTCCCTGTCTCACTCCCCATACACTTTGTTGCATCATGGTCACCTTGTGGTCATGCACCGCCTCTTCTTTCTCAGGTGTTTTTTGGCACGTGGACAGACATGCTAATTCTGAAGAGTGTACCCTTGTATGGAGGCATTCTTCTGGGGAAGACTCTAATGTTAATCTTGCCTGATTTTAACTTGAGTAAAGTCATGTATTTTTATTCTAGATACGTTTATTTCTGTGTCTCCTTTAGAGTTTGCTTTGACAAAGCACGGGAGGTTAAGCAAATAAGATTGATTTCCAACATGATTCTTTCTGCTCCTTCTCAAATACGAATGCTACTTATACTATTTCACAGTAGTAATACCTCTGGCTTGTTTGTAGCTTTGTGTTGCTGGAGCTGTGATTTCATGAGACGGTTCTTTAAAATTGCTGGATTGGGTTTTCCAGTGTTCTGAGCACATTAACTTTTAGAACTTTGCTTTAATTGCTTGTATGGTAGCTTCCATACCTTCACTCAGCAGTATTCATTGGTTGAAGTAAAGAGCAAGTGTTCAGTTAACTCATGAAGTATATTTAGATTCTTTAATTTCAACTCCGTCATCATTGCATAGCACTTCTGCTTCTTAGATCATTCTTTTTAGTTAAGTATTTGAAAAAGCTTTTGCTCTTTTTAGTAATTTTTTTTTTACTATATTTAACATTTGTGGAACTGTCAAAAAAAATCAAAATGAGTTACTACTATTTGTGCTTTATCAGCAACCTATGATTGGTTCTCTGAGGAATAGGTTTTTTCCTCCTGCTTCTTATATTCATCTTCCTTATTTATTAATGTGTTTCTAACATTGTTCATCCAAGTAACCTTCATTCAGATTCTTACTTATACGTTTTCAGACTGTTTGATTTCAAGAAATTCCAGCCTTCCTCTGCTAATGTTCCCCTCTCCCACTGGCTTCATTGCCTTTTTGTTCTTTTCAAATCAAAGAATTTAGCCACTAATTTAAATTGAATCAACTTATAACTGAAATTGATCACATAAACTATTACTATATATTCTATAAGATCTTTGTGGGTTTTTTGCAAAAATGCTTCGTGCTGTGTCTTCTTTAAGAGGTAGTTAAAATTCTGTAACAAACCTAGGTATTTTTGTACTCTAATATTGTGAAATTACATTCAGATGATATTTTATAATGAACAATTTTCCAGTAGTGTTTATCTGTCTTATCACATATCAAAGATATCAATTTCCAGCACCAGGGGCAGTTTGCACCATTGCAGTATCCTGTAGAGCCTCCTTTATCATCCACTTGATTCAGATGTTTAAAGCTCTATAGCAGATAAAACCACTAACTTTGCAAGTAACCAACTGAAACTGAATCCTTCTCAGGATTAAAACTGTTTACTTCTTTAAAGACATAAAATGCCGTGTTTGTGGCTTTGGGCTTGAAATGCAGGGGCTTCTGGCTTATATTCCTATATTAATTAGGAAACTGAGGGTGGTTTTAACAGCCAGTGATTCTAGAGCAGGGCTGCTCTTTTCTGTTGGATCAAATAGTTTGTTTCGACAGGTAAATTTTAATTATCTTGTGGTCTTACTTGAAAGAGAAAAGGAGAGTTTCAAACTGTTTATTTATAGCCTGTTCACAGTGTAGTCTCTGAATGCCTTGCATGTATGTGATGCCAAATACACTGGCATAGACCCAGGCGTCAGAACAGGTGGTGCCACTGAAGGTGATGAGTGACAGGGCCTTAAATTGTAGTGTAGCTTCTCTTTTATGTAAGACAGGTCACACTTTTTTTTCTGGGAAGTGAAAAGAAACAAAGAGAACCTTCAGTCAGAAGTAATAATAAGAAAAGTAGACAGCAAAGACTTGGAAGAGATAAAATTTATATATGCCTGACGTGAAGACAAATGAGATGGAACTTGAGGGATTTCCTCACAGGTCTTCTGGTTTGTTTGGGGACTTCAGACACTTCTTTTTTTGGAATGAAATACAACAGGATGTCACTTCATCAGTCATGTAATAGGACATGTAACCCAGCCTACTATAAGAAATAAACATGTAATAGATGTGACTCAGGAATTCCAAACTGTCAATGCAGCAGATATTATAATGTACTTTACTTTTATCTTTTATAGTTTAGGCAGGCCAGTGTAGCAAACTGTTCTTTGTGTGGTTGTGTTTTGTTTTGGGGTTCTCTTTAGTTAGTTTCTGTGAAAGTTCTGATATTACAGTATATATTAAATTCTTTATAACATGCAGCAAAATAAGTTTTCCTGTAACTAGCAAGCTATGGAAGTGAAGCACTTAAGCAATATTTCTGCATGCATGTGAAATATTTGGCACCTTATCATGATGTTACTTGACAGAAAAATATACCTTTAGTATATTTAGCCTATTAGCAATAGGACTAGATCTATTTAGTATTGAACTGTATGATAAGACATGAAATAGTCTGACATATATCAGTTCAATTAAAAGTTACGTGGAATGGAAGAAATTGTGACAAGACCCTTGTAGGAATATTAAAACATCTTATTAAAGCTTATATTGAAGTCTAGTTTCAAAACTGGCAGCAATAATAGCTATAGAATCATAGAATCTTTTATTTTGGAAGGGACCTCTGGAGGTCACCCTTTGCCTGAAATGTGGTCTATTAGAGCAGGTTTTTCAGAGCCTTGTCTAGTCAAGTTTTGAATATCTTCAGGGCTGGAGATTTCACAACCTCTCTAGGCCAGTGTTTAGCTACTCTCTGTTCTTCAACTCCAGGGTTCCCTATTAGCATATGATTCCTGTTGGAGATGTGGATGTTCTAGATCTGCGTGTACTTACGCTGTTCTCTGCAATGTCTTAATGCACATACTGGTGAGAGTGCACCTCACAAGCTCGTGTTCGTGTGCCTAAGGTTTGGGTTCTCATCCCTTACTGCACCCTATACTGACTGCCTGCTACCTGGAGAGCAGGACCTTGCATCCTTCAGGAGGGATGCTGTGCTGTCTGACCTGGACCGAGATCATTATGCAGTCGTCAGGGTGACTTCTGGCAGTGTCAAACCAGGTTTTTTGACTGATGCTGTTTCTTCTCCAAGGTCTCTTCCACTGGTACAGGCTTTCATATTTTTATGCTTCTTTCCAAGAGGGCTCCTTTATTTCAAATGTTTCTTTCTAAATCCCCAGTTACTGTTTAATCTAACTGATGATCCTCTTGCTCTTGGGCAAATATCCTGTCAGACAATTTTGCATATTTGATTTACATGTACAAAAATTCCTATCTTTACATTTGTTATTATCCCGGTCCTTTTGCCAAGGGTGAGCTTGCAAGCACCCCCCAACTACATCCCCTGCATCACTAAGCAATGGCCCTACAGTTTTCTTAGTCTTTATTTTGTTCCCATTGTTCTTACAGTAGCCTTTCTCTTTGTCCTTATCAGCCTTTGCTAGTTTTGGCTTCAGCAGAGCTTTGGCTTTGCTAAGTTGTCCTTGTATGTGAAGGTAACATCTCTGTATATCTTCTTCATAATCTGTCCTTGCTTCCTTCTTTGGGTTTGGGCTCAGTTAGGAGTTCCATGCTCATCCTAGGTGAGAAGTGCAGCAGATGGCCGGCAGGGATGCTGCACTCACCTTCTTCCACAGTGCCTTTGGCACAATTATGCTACAGTGAGACTGAGATGAAGTACTTTTTGCTCATTTAAAGCATCAGTGTCTAATTTTTTAAAATTCATTACTCTATGTATATACATTAGTACTTATTGTTAGTCCGAATATAACTATACTAAAAATAGCTATATAACCTATTATATTCCTTTCCCCAAATCAGTCTGCCAGCTAAGAGAGTCTCACTGAATTAACAAAACAAAGTTGTTTGCCTTTTAGAAGTTGTATGTTGTTTAAAGGATGTCCACAAATGCAGTTCAAGTCTATGGTATGTGCCCTTATTCTGTAGTTTTTACTTATGTGGTAAATATTTAGTTAAGAAATACAACTCTAAACATACAGATGAAAACAGTTTCATTTCATGCTTAGTGACCTTTTTTTCGTAGATAGGTTTGAGGTGTGTTGCTTACGTGAACTGATTTATTGTAATAACATAATTTCTTGATTTATTTTTTTCCCTAATATATTACCTTGTGAAAACCTTCTGTAGTAGGGGAGTATTATTTTACACGTTTATGCAACTTCTACTTTGGGCCCGATCCTGTTTTTAAGGAAAAAAAAAATTAAGTCAGCCAATAATAATTAATGAAGAGAGATGCAGATTTTTGGAGAGGTTTCGTCCAAACGTGGGCAGCTCTACTGTCCTACCTCCAAGACACATCCCAACCTCTGATAAGAATGAGGCTGGAATCTTTTAGTTCTTCCTGAAAGTGGGCTGCTAAGCAGAATTAAAGTCAAAACAAACAAAAAAATTACCTCGTGAGTGAGTAACAAATAAATTGAATCATGAGCCACAGGCAGATGGTAAAAACACTTCTTGGCAGGTGAGTCCTGTCTGTTGGTCCAAATGCCTATATTTTATCCAAACACTGCACTGCAAAATGAATGAGCAGCCTGTGGAAGAATGGATGGAATCAAGGAGGGGGGGTTACTTATGTCCTCCCTTCTCCATCAGGAGTGTGTTCATTACTGGATGATAGAACTGCATCTTCTCTGACCCCTTCAAATACTGTGGGTTTATTCCTCTACTACTTATCTGCAGACTCTTTATGGATTTTACACAATGGAGTTGTGCACCTGCAGTATTGAGTATGTTTAGTTCTGATCTTAGAATAGCAACTGGAAATGAAATCTAGCTTAAAGTCTTTGTTGCCTTTTCTCTCATTAGCAAATAGAACATTTCCCTCCTCTAAGCACATAATGAATAGTAAAATACCCGTGGAATTTGAAATAATAAAAGACTTCCTGCCTGCATGGAAAAGAGAGGACTAGTGGCATAAAGTTGCAGGGGGGTGGGGGGAAGAAGTGTAGAAACTAAAATGCAAATAAAGATAGCTGTGATGCTACTTGATATCTTTGAGTGCCAGAGAGTACCCCAATATGTTTTGGCTTTGTGATTGCTATATAAAAACAACAAAGTTAAAAAAAAAAAAAAAAAAAGTACTTGCACAAAACCCCTACCCCGTTGTCACATTCTTTTTTCCAATTTGATAAAATTGCAAGGAATTCTTGCACATTTGCTGATTAGACCCAGTATGAAAGATAGTTCTTGCATCAGTTCAGTTTCAAAAGGATAGCAAATAGTAGTTCCCTACTAGACTTTTCCTACTTGCATGAAGAAAGTTTTGTTCTAAATAAGGTGTTTTCTCAAGCCTCATGGGGCACTCTCCTCATTTACATCAAATAGCCGAGCTATCACCAAATTCTGGATGTTTGGAAGTAGGGTTTCTTTAGGATATTTGCAGAAAAAAAAATTTAGATTTTTTTGAGTGATTTTTTTTTTTTTTTTTGCTGTCTATGGCTGTATGTGCTACATTTTGGTGATTTTTGTATTTTTGCAATTGATAACAAAGGTGTCTGGAAGAAAACTAAGAGGGTATCTTAAGTATTATTCTGGATATATGATGCTAGCATGTTTCTTCATTTACCATTTTAGGAAACTTGTTAGGCAAAAGTATGTTTGAGAAATGTCTTTATTTCTACTGCAGTAGAAGACTGCAGTTCTCATTCTATTGCAGCTGAATGAGAACAGCTGCATTAAAATGTAGATAAGCCCCATTTACTTGCTTGGTTGCTTTGAAAAGTTTGTCTATTGAATATATCTTTTCTTTTTTAAGGGAGAGCTCTAATGATCTTGTAAGTTTAATTTCTGAACTCATTGTTGCACATGAGTTTTCTTCCAAGTCCATAAAATTAAATGGATACTTATTTTTAGGAGTTGTGAAAAGTGACAGGATACATAAGTATCATTGAACTAGGAGCAGTTCACAGTTGTGCATAACCTTGAAGCTGTAGGTAAACTGTGTCCTGTTCAGTAGAAAAAGTTCACTGTATATGCACCTTGTAGGGTGCAGTAGTGTTCTGTAAAGATGCCACAAGATTTTGTGATAGTTTTCCCAGAAATACAGCTGTTGGAGAAATTTGTGCCAATGGCACAAACCATGTAGGTTTCTTGAGTAGTACTTAGCTAAAGAACTGGAAAATTTATTATATTTTGGGTGTGGATTGTTTGTTTGGTTTGATTCCAGATCTGAAAACTGAGCTTTTTCCTGTCTGTTTTCGCAAATACAGAACCAGAGAATAAACATGGGAACTCCTGGATCAGGACGGAAGAGAACTCCAATGAAAGACAGGTTTTCTGCAGAAGATGAAGCTCTGAGTAACATTGCTAGAGAGGTTTGTTAATTTCAAATTGTTTTAAATTCAGAAATAGGGATGACAGCAATCTCATTATCCAGAAGAAAGTTAAGTTTTTTAAGCTGTGCTTTAAAAGTGTAATTAGCAAAAAATATGACAATTAATACAAACTAAGAGTATTTTTGATCAAAAAATCATTTACTGAAATGTAGTTATGATTATACATTAATTGCATGATTAATGTAACTTCACAGGGTCACACTTAAGCTTAGCAGATATTTCTACAGGTAGTTATATACTTTAAATAATTGTTAACTAAAGGTAAATGAGAAATCTAGTTGCTATCTCAGGTCTAACAATAGAAAAAAAATCTGTATTTATCCCATTGCAATGTATAGTTATCCCATTGCAATGTATAGTTATCCCATAGCAATGTATAGTATTCTTAAGAATACTAAGTATAGTGTATTAGCATTGAATGAGTAATAGTCATTATTAAAAGGTATGTGTCATATACTCTATTTAAATGTGAAAAGTCATGTTTCTGTCAAAATAAGCCTAATACATACACTCTACCAGGACTTTCTTAACAGAGTCACCACCTGAAAAAGAGAGCTGGAGGTAACCAGCCAAAAATGCAATTAACAAGAAGTTGATATAAAGGGGAATTTTGTATAAAAAGGGGAATTTTATCCCACCGGATGTAGGAAGGAGGCAGCTGGAATTTAGTCTTACAGATGTCTATTTGGACTTGAGTTCTTCTGGGAGGAAACACTGTGACTTGGAAACAAAAGCCTTAGTACTGTTTATATACAAACGGATACAGAAGCTTTGAGCTACACTATCTACAAAGCTATTCACCCTAGTTGACATAAATGAATGCAAAAGGCAGATTCTAATTGACCTTGTAATATAAACTGTCTATATGTGTGTGTGTAGTACATGTAGATATATGTGTATGTGAGACAAAATAGGTAATAGGTCTTTGAAAACACAGCTTCTATATGCATTTTGAAATGTAGCCATCATAGACTGAAGGCAAAGGAAATGCTCTGTCAGAAAAAAAGTAGTTTTCATTTAGTTGGTAATTTTCCAGAAAGCTATGTTCACACTAAATCTAATGGAAGTTCTTACCCTACCAGATATGTTCTGTGTGGGGCTTTGGATCATGTACAGTCTCACTTGGTTAATGAAGGAAAAGGAATCTGGCTTTAAATTTCTTTTGAGTATTCTCTGCACAGTTCCAGTACAGTAACATCAGTTTGCAACTTAGTCTGGGAAAAAAGGTCTCAATAGTAAGGTGAAATGAGTATTACCTTACTTATAATTGCTGTGGGGCTTTGTTCTCTTACATTGCTAAGCCCCACAATTAAAATTTGAGCATGAGGGTAAATTAAACAAAAGTAAAGTTGGTTTTTTTTTCCCCTTAATGATAAATTAAACTAAAACTAAGTCTCACAGCCTGAGGTCTGTGTAGGACAAGCTGGTCCTTAGATAACATGTCAGACAGCAACTGTTGTCATTGAATTGGTAGCTGTAATTCATAGCATTAACCAACTTATTCTGAAGAAAACTTACTTTCAAGGAATGGAATACCTTTCTTAGGATACAACAGCAGAAGCCAGTTAACCAAATCAAGTTCTGTTTTCACATAACATCTGATTTTACTGTCCCATACATATGCCTTTATCATTTGAGGCTGGGGAAAAGTTTTCAGTTACCGTGCTGATATAGGGCATGCCAGTTCTCAGTACATGAATATATAGAGTAGATGTGCTTTATTGTTTTGAGACCATTGTCTCAGCAACATGGCTTGCTTATTTTGTTGTCAAAGAGTGTTCTGTTCTTCAACTTCCTCTTCTGAAATTACCTTTTTAGCAGATGTTACTTTCAACAGTTGAATTGAGTCCTGTAATCCAGAAGTCAGATACCTTGTGAGGAAAACAGCCATAAAAGGTGTTCTAGGTATCAAGAAATGGTAAACAGAATATGCTGAAACAAAGGTCGGGCACTTAGGGTGATCTGCATGGAAAAACTGCATGAAAGTGCTCTGGGATTCAGAGCAGTCCCAAAATGGCATTAGGAATTACCAGAGTTTATGATACTAGCAAAAGTTTTAGTGTAGTATATGAAATTTCGGGGTTTTTCCTCCAAAAGTTCAGATTTCAGAAACGACTAATCTAATTCTTTCTCACCACTCTAATTTGACAAAATTGAGATTACCTTGTACTATGGGACATGTCAAAAAACGTGATATTCTCCTTTTGGTACCAACAAATATCTGCTTTCTAGGAAATTTTGTGTAAAGAATTCTTTGCTACTGATCCAATAAATTAATTTCTGTGTATTTTTCTGTACTGATTGAATCTGATGTGTCATCTTATATGTAAATATTTTATAGAAGACAAGGGCACTATCAAAGGATGAGTGGCTTGGTCAAACTACTTCCTCTGTGTGAGATTTCTTTCATTTTCTCCATCTATCCTCCACATCGGAAAACTTTTCCTTTGTTGCTTCTGTCTCCTCCCCTTCACTTTGAGAGTTCTTTCATAGCTTTTCCTTGCTCTAGGAGTTTGCATTGAGACAAGCTCTGCAATGCCTCTGCACTAAACAAGGCACAAGTATGCTAAAACATCAACACTGGAGTGAATTACTGCCTTATTCCAAGAATTCTGAGTTACTAGACCTCTTTCTTTGGGAGCTACTTTGTATTCTGTTGTGTGTTATCCTTCCTGGCATTGAATTCTCTGTGTTCACTGAAACTGAGGAAGAGTAAAGGTGATGTACATGTCCAGGGACAGGGATCTATGCATCCTTTTCTGGAAGCAATGCACTTTTCATATTATTCAGTGTTTTGTGAGACTGGTTGCAGTTGATCAATTTGGAAGTCTCACCTTGGTACAACAGGGAGGATTACCAGTTTATCATGTTTGTTTCATAAGCTGTAGAAACAGGTTGTCCAGGTGTTCACCGCAAGGAGAAAAGGAACTCTGAATGTAAATGCACCCAAGTACTTTGAAGTGGAGTATTGGCAAGTGTCTTCTGATTATAGCAAGGTTAATTTGAAGTAGGCTAATCTCTTACTAAAAAAAAAAAAAAAAAAAAAAAAAAAAAAAATAAAAAAAAAATTAAAATGCCTATCTCCTGAAAATATGAAGAATTCCTTCTCTAGCTGTTATAACAGATTCTGAATCTGTTGGCTTTCTCAGATTGACAAAGAATATAAACCAGCTGGTATGGAAGAGAGTTTCTTCTGTCTCATGGAAAGTTCTGCTTTTTTAAATAACAGGTAGGGTTTGTCTGGTGTGACTTCAGGCTACTGTCCAGATTAGGTTCTTATGTGGGAATCCTTTTTGTTTAACAAATAACTAAATAAATAAAAACTGAGGCTCATATTCTCAAGGTTATAGTCACAGTCTACACTGGATACAGCTGACATGATCTCAAGATCTGTTTTCACTGAAGTTTTGTTGTGGAGATTTTCTGCTTATAAAACTGTCTCGTGGACAGCCTATCTTCAGCTGACATCTGCATCATTGCTTCACTTGCCTTTGTAATTAAAATTATCACAATTTGTCTGTAAAACAGTCAGCAGTAACCTGTTGTCACCAGACATCTCTTATCATTACTTGAGACCTCTTCTTCCAAGACCAGCCTTACATGCAAGAACAGAGGTTTTGGTTGCTTCTGTGTTCTTACATTGATTTCAGTTCAAGCTCAGATACAATGAACATCATGCCAGAAAGTGAGAAGAATCTGACTCTTGTCATCTCTTGACATCTTGTCTTTGTAGATGCTGGATGATTTGAGAATGTATCTCTTAATAAGAGATTACTTAAATATTTTTAAGCTATTTCTAGTGGTTAAGAGTATTTTATAGGAGATAATAAGGTATTCTAGAGATTTTCTGATCTATATATGGATCTGTATAATAACTGGAAAAAGAATAAGAAACATCAGAAATAAACAATCCCAAACTTTTAAATCATGTAAACCTTAAGATTTTATTGGTTTTAGTCCTGCTTTGTAGGCAACTGGAGAAAGAGTAGGCACATCAGAAATAAGTGGAAGGAAGCTATTTATGAGGAGATATAAGAAATACATTTGGCACTTGAGTGATAGTGTTGCTGTGGCTCCACGAGGAGACAAGGGTAAAAAGTGCGGAAATGAGACTACAGAAGAAACGAGCTACAGAAGAGAGAAATAAGAGTAAGTAATAAGAAATTATGAAATAAACTTTATAATGCAGTACGTACTAGTGTATTTAAGAACTAGAAAATGCCCATCCGGATGCTTTGCTGGAGCTGGTGTTGGGTCAGATTCCCCGCGGCAGAACGGAGCCGGGTCCCCCGACCCGGGGGCGCGGTGCTGTCGCTGCTGCCATCTCCTGGCAGAAGGAAAACTTAACTTGCCTGGGCCTCCTGCCTTGGAAACGGCATATCCCTGGCAGAGAGAGAAAAGTTATACCTATTGTAGCCCGTGATGACAAAATAATTGTAATTTTTCAATGGAAAGCATTCATATCTCTTCAGAAGTGAATAACATATTTTAGTATGGCCTACATTTTTTCCTTACAAAGCTTTTATCCTGAATCTGAGCTAATCAATGAATCGCCTCCGCTACAGTACAAAAATTAAAACCAAAATACTATTTCTTTCTAGTAAATTCCTTCTTGGAAGCAAGGGGAAGGAGAAAGATGCATGTCTATGCTATGGAGACAGATGTTATGGTCCTCCTTGTTCAGCATGGGGGGAAGCTTCTACTATATCAATTCTATGTACTATTATGCTTATCTGGGTGAAGAACTTGATTGTTGCTGTGAAGAGGCTAAGGAAAAACACACCAGACAGGAGTGATTCCAGACTCAGTATTTACAAAGGCATTCAAATTAAAATCTAATCTTTTTCCTGTTTTCTTTCTTGCCAAAAATATCTTGGATTTAACTGAAGAACTAAATATTATCCTTGGAAGTTGAGATAATATGGTTTGAAAGGTTTTCAAAAGATTGTGGCAGACCAGGTATTAACAGAAAAAGAAAGAAAATGGAGTAAGCAGAGATGGTTTTCTAAATGACTGTAAGTAGTTGTTAGTAATAGGGTTTTAGGTAAGAATGAGGAAACTGATCATGTCACCTGTAATGGCAGGAGAACATTCTCTTGCTACTCATATGTTTGCTAAACATATGCAATAAAATAGCCTAATCAAAGTGAGTGCTGCTTCAAGGCGGTAGCTTAACTGCTTGAAAACAGCCAGAATCATCATATTCTTCTAGAATGAAATGTTGCTTATGCAGGTGCAAGGAAACATTACTTTTTTTTGCATGTAATGGTTTTTGGTACCTATTTGGAAATGAAGAATTCCAGAACTCCGTGGTGAGCAGATGGCTTTGTTTTGTTACTCAGAGCAGAGCTAATATCCAAAGAAATACAGATATGGCACTTGGTTTAAATTCACTCCTTAGAGTAGAAGGTAAAAGAAAAGGAATAGTATGAGTGTGTTCGTACACCAAAAAAAAAATTACAGATGGCATTACTAATTAATCCTTTTTGTCCTATCCAAACAAAGTGTTGAGGGCCTCTTCCTTGTGGGTTTTTTTCCTATTCTTTTGTTACAAAGATCTCTGTAGTACTCTATTTCCTTTCTTGATCACTTCTCTCAAAAAAATTTGATGCAAAATTGTTGTAACTATACCTAATGGCTCGTCCTTGTCCTGCAGAATATATAACCAAGCAATTTCTTTCCATTTTAGCCACCAGTGTAAGTGTACTGGTATGGCTCTAACAGGTTTGGAAACCTCATCTCTTATTTGCAGTTGAAGTTTTTAAGAGAATTCAGCTATCGTATTCCTTTTTAGCAGTTGGAAGAAGCTTTTAAAGTGCCAGATTTGCTACATCTGGGACAGTCCACAGATTACTTCAGGAAAATAGGAATTTGATTTGTTATATCTTTTTTAACAAGCTGTACTTCAATTAGATGATATTGTAATATATTTTTATCATAAATAATGTATTTTATTTAAGTGTGTCTGGTCTAAAGACTGTGTAGAGAATGACTGAAACTTAAATAAAGACTGTAGTGGCTAGTCTGTAGTTTTCTATGGCTATAATTTGTGTAATGCCAGCTGTAGAAAGCAACCTGTTCTGACTCCCAAGCTCTTATGAGCAAGGTTTAGTGATGTATTTAGAATACTCTTTTTTTTTTTCTAAATAAATCAGTATTTCAATCAAATTATAACTTGACTGCCTGTCCTTTTACTGGTTTTTCTTCTCCCTCTCCCCAAAAAATAAAAAGTAGTATAGATTTCCTTTCTGTGCTGCTTCTATAGTTCAAACAGCTTCACATTTTCGACTCAGTTCTCTTGCCAAAGCTGTTGTGGCACAGTATTTCCCTGAGTAGATATTTAAACACTTTATTTCAACGTAGCTGAAGAATTTAATTTGTGAAGAGTTTGTTGGTGGAAATTTGTTTCACAGTTTTTGTGGACTTTCTTCAGTCATACAAGAGTGACCAGTAGCACCCAGGAAGAAAACTATGTCCTGTTGAATTATGGCTACTTCTTTATTAATGTTAATTTTGAATTTCAATTACATAGTTATGAAGATTTGTATGAATGCTCTATTAATAAGGTGAAGTCTGCTCTCCAACAATTCTGCTGAGACTAAAGAATTATTTGGTGTGACCTTTCAAACAATAATGCAATTTGTCTCTTGCTTTAAGTTTTGATGAAAGAAGCCCAAGAACTGATCTTTGAGTTAACTTGTCAACTTCTTTGTCTTTTTGAAATTTTGTACTTTTTAGAGGAATTTAGTTGCTCAGATGAATAATTAATGTAATACCAAACCATATTTTTCTAAAAATTTTCTCTAAAAATATAATTCTTTTTTTTCTTAATTTCAGGCACCTATTTTATGACAAATGTTTGTAGAATTCTCCTGGATTTTGTCAAGGGTTTAGTAAATTGGGAGAAAGGGAGTTTCCCTTCTTTACTGTAGGAATGTGAAAGTTAGGTCTTTGGCTGTAGGACTAGGAGAGTGGTGAAATGTGAATTGATTTTTTTTTTTGTGTGTGTGTGTGCATGTATGAATCAGTAAACAAAGGAACTTTTTGTCTTTAATAATAAAGTCTTGCCAGAGTCTAAAGGCTACATGCGTCTATTTACTGATCTATAGACAGAACTAAACCCAGACATATCAGCTGTTTGAGTCCTTTCTGTGCTGCAAGCATGTCTGTGTGAAAGTTTGTGGGACAAAGCTGTGATTACAGACAATTACAGAGTAGGACTGCAAGCAAGAAAAGGTTTCCTGTTGCGTGGGAATTCCCTTGCTTTTCATGTGTCCTGTCATCAGGTAGGAACAAGAGTAGCTTTATGCTGCTCTAAAAAGGGATTACATCGTGGCAGTCAAAAGTGCTGACACAGGCTTGAAATCGCTTCATCTGAGTATGCAAAATAGAGGAAAAACAGTCTTAATGAGTCATTTGAAGTTAAACCAAACTGTTTTAAGTAATAAAGCTATAATGTGTTTGCCTTCTTTCTTGTCATTATTTGATAGATAGCTTTGTACCTGTAGTTTAATCTTAATTTAAACTGAGTTAAATACTTCTTCCTTTTTCCTCAAGCATAGTGGAAGATAGCTATTTGCAATTGTCGTGAATTTTGCAGGTTTCTAATGTTTTACATAAACCGATCCTGTGATAGTGGCAAAAGCAGGAAAAAACTATCTTTAACCAAAGGCACAATTCCATTGAATTTTACATTTTTAAAAAGTTCTATAAAATCAAATGTTTTGGATGTTAAGAGTTCTGATTTTTTGGCTGCCGGTGTTTCTCGTAAGTTTTTAATTAACATTAGAAACACAACTGGAATTTGCGGTGGAAAACTTGTCTTCAATGGTTTAATATTTCAAGAATTTAAGAGAAATTTTTCATCAACTCATTCACACATGAAAAAAATTGAGCCTCTTTTCTCAGTTATTAGCTTTATGTCAAAAATAATTGCCTTGTGTAGTTAATTAACTTGATTAAATTTGAGGTAGCATTTAGCATCTGAAAGTGTATTTCTTTTTTGGTTGAGGCTGGATAGAAAGTGAAGAAAACACATTTGTATCTGCCAATAACAAGGTTTCACAAGTGATGCAGATGTCACTGGCAAAAAGCTGTCACAAGGGGGAGATCTCACTACTGTTTGTCCTGTCCATCAGTTTTGCTGGGGCTGGTGTTCGTAGGATCCCAGTGCAAGACAATTCATTTCACGAATACAGCAGAAAACTACTTTTTGTTATTGCTAACTTTCTGCTATGGTAGTTAGTTAAATTGGCTTACAGCAGATTCTGAGGGCTGGAGCTGTGTCCAAGGAAGGTGATGGGAGTATAAGGGCTTGCATAGAAAGGTAGGGAAGTACCTTTTTGATGATGGTGAATGTATAAATTAGGTCTTGTGGAACTGTAACCTTAAATTTCTTTCTTACATTTTGTCCAATAATCAATTTGATTTTGATTGCTGTTGGAAGTAATTTGACTTCTAAGTTATGTTTACATTTTGAAATAATTTCAAATGATAGCAGAGCCTTTAAATATGACGTGAACAGTAGTGGTTTAATATCTGTTTTGATTCTTTGTTTTTTTTTGTTTTAGTGTCTTTCTGCGGCCAAAGATTCTGCAGCTGCATACGTGCCTGTTAAATACTACGCTGTCGCGGTTTAACTCCGCGCATAGTTAGGCACCACGCAGCCATGCACTCCCCTCTCCCTGCAGTGGGATGGGGAGGACAATGGGAAGAAAAAAAAAAAAAAAATCAAAACTTGCGAGGTTGAGATAAAGACAGTTTAATAGGATAACAACGGAAGAGAATAATAATATATATTAAAAAACTAAGCGATGCACAGGTGTAATTGCTTACCATGTGCAGAAGGAAGAAAAACAACCTGATGCCCAGTTTGTTTCCAAGCAGCAATCCCACCTCCCCAGTTATATCCAGAGCATGACGCTATATGGTAGGGAATATCCCTTTGCCCAGTCTGGGCCAGCTGTCCTGGCTGTGCTCTCCCAGCTTCTTGTGCACNGTCCTGGCTGTGCTCTCCCGGCTTCTTGTGCACCTGGCAGGGGCTGGGAAGCTGAAAAGTCCTGGACTTAGTGTAGACACTACAAGTACCAAGCAACAACTAAAAACATCAGTGTGTTATCAATATTATTATCACACTAAATCCAAAAGACAGCACTATACTGGCTACTAGAAAGAAACATTAATTCTATCTCAGCTGAAACCAGGACATTTGCATAGGCAAAATCCTGTTAATGTCTGCAAGACACAAATTTTTAGATTTAGTAACAGTTTTTCTGAGCTCAGTTCTACTATCAACATGTAATTCTTTTGACTAGTAATGATATCTGTAAAGACTTGGGTGATTATATCCTTTCTGAAATTTCTTTCTGAGAACTCTGATTTCTTTACTACTTATTTATTGTCATGTTAGAATTTTAATTTTGCGATGAGGTTATTAAATTGAGTACTCAAACCATTATACAAAAAAATGTGTTTTTTAACTTCCGGTATTTTCAATTTGCTTGTAGGCAGAAGCCAGGCTTGCAGCCAAGCGGGCAGCTCGAGCAGAAGCAAGAGATATACGTATGAGAGAGCTAGAACGACAGCAAAAAGAGGTAATATAAATCATCAGGAATTATTACAAATCTTTACTAAAGCTCTTAATGTATTTTATTTCTGTACTTGTATCACATTTTGTCTTTTGGTGTAATTCAGCTGCGTGCCAGTATTTTCAGCATCAGGCAACTGTTAGATTCTCTCTCCCCATACCCTCCTCTTTCCCCTTAGGTTATATATTTAAAAGTATAACTTGCTTTGTATTTACCTGTGGATAGCACCTCACAAAATACTAATCTGAACATTCATTTTGAACTTCCTTAATAGTTATGTTCATGTTGTGGAAAAAATCTGCTATACATGTTAGCACTCTTGCTTTCAAATGAAAAATAAAACATTTTTAATGTGACTTTAAATTCTAGCTTTACAGGCAAAATCAGATGCTTGGATGCTTTACCTTAACAAATGCAGTAAATTCAATGCTAGCAATCAAGATTGGACAAAGATTAATCTAAGTATTTATCTTTAGATATTTAAAAGGATGAGGCTTTCTTATTACTGCTCATTTGACTTTTGAATGAGCAGTAGAGAGAACATAATGACAATGTCCAGAACTCAGGCTTGCGTAAATAATTTTGCATGGAGAGAAACAGTTTTCACCTTCCAATGTGAAGTTTAGTATTGTCTAGATTTGAATTACAAGATTTGTGGCTGAGTCAGCTGGTGACTTTTGTGCTTTTATAAGAGCAATTACTTAACACGTGTGGCAGTTTCTTTGCTTATTGTCTGTGAAAAAGTCCACGTAGATATGGATAACTGGCAGCACAGCATAAATAGTAAACGTGACTATACCCAAAATGTACACTGCCTCTGTATAGGATAAATAACTATGTGAAAAAGTAGAGAGAATTATTTTGCTCTATTTTTAATGTATTTATAATATACTTAGTAATTGGATAATTTGGATATGTGAGTTTGTATATGCAGTTTTCAGTCAATTTCTTCTCATGGATTATACAAAAGTGTTGACAATAAATACCTATTTTCAAGGTCTTTTTTTTTTTTTTAAATAGAGATATTTACACATTTAGTTGTGTGTTGCTCCACACATTTCTCCTTAAAAAAAAAAGTTTGTATTTCTTGAACTGAAAACCTAGAAATTAGATTCTCAGCGGTCTGATTATTTTGCTGTTACTCCACGTTTGATTCAGGTTTTGACACAGCATGCAAAAGATAGAGAATTTATTATTTATCATGATTAAATACAAATCCATGTAAATGCTGATATTTAGGGGTTTTTTCCCTGTGGTAATAACAAGTACAATTTAAACATGTTTTTGCCTCAATTTTACATGGTTCTCATTATTCCATAATTTCAGTTTTGTAACTGCTATAGGTATCTGATATTACACTGAACGTTACATGGCAATTAACTTTTTTTTTCCATTTTATTTAGGAATCCAGTCTTGTTTGGTGACTAATCTATATTGTAAATGTTTTTCTGGTTTCTATTTTTACGTTCTGTAGTTTTCACAGCATTCATATGATAGAAAATGGGCTCATATCCAGAAATGGATGGTAGGCTAAAACCACCTGTTGTGCATGTGTTTGCCACTCAGAGCACTAACATAGGATTTGGAGGAAGTAATTTACTAACGGTTTGCTGTGTGTCATTTCAAAGTGTTTTATTACTGAAAACAATTACATATAAACTATGTATGGATGTGGATGTGCAGGG
Organism: Aramus guarauna; assembly: GCA_013400195.1. Taxonomy (NCBI): domain Eukaryota; kingdom Metazoa; phylum Chordata; class Aves; order Gruiformes; family Aramidae; genus Aramus; species Aramus guarauna. The sequence goes on along the minus strand of VXBL01003760.1, from coordinate 61,059 downwards.
TACTTCATGGCAGCAAAAGACAAGCTATGAAATGAGATACTTTTCAAGAAATATTTTTTTCTCACCATGTGCTTGCTTAAAGTCATGAATCTACTTAAAATGCAATTACATTAGTTTGATTCTAGGTAAAGATTTTTTCAATAGTAAGTGTTTTTATTTCAGTTTCCACAGTTTGGGGTTTTTACTCTTTCTTTATTACCAGAATTACATTTGTTTCCTCTTTGAGTAAGGTGGCAAATGCTAGTCTTTTCACTGATGATTAAGTAATTTCTATGACTTACAAAAACTAATTGTAAAAGATTTTAAAACAAAACAAAAAAAGAAAAAAAAATCCAAAAAACCCCACTCCATGCATCACTTGCATCCTTTTACCCCTTGCTTTCAATTAATAATGATAAAATATTTGACTGTTCATTTATTAAGATTAAATCCACTAGGTAGGAAGGAGTAGAGATGGTTGAGTTACAATTGGAGAAAGCTGCAGTTCAATTTATACTAATTTAGTCCAATGTTTCTTTAGAGTTCCTTTTACAAACTCTTAAAAAGGCACATGGGAGATATGAGTTTCTTTTTACGTTTTTAGGGAAGTACTCATTTTGTGAACGTTTTGAATCAAGATTTAAGTAATTCATACCGAGACTAACCATCATTTCAAATAGTTAAAACTACCATGACAGTTAACCAGCATTTTTGTTGAGAAGTCTTAGAACTGTGCGCCTTTCACATAAAGTTGTTTTCAATTTTTAGTGTAGTACTTATTTTAACTGTCATTGTAAAGCAGAACTACCTATAGAACTTAAAATTGATCAATTTGTTTAAGAAGCTTTGTTCCTATAATAGAGGAGAAAATGTGAAATATGTATGAGGAAACTGAGAATGATCATCTCTGTTACAGCTAAAGTTACTTTGTAAAATGTTTACAATCTGACTGTAGTAATTATATAGTAAATTTTTTACTAAGGTTCTTGTAATTTTGTAAGACTTTTAGTTTTTTGTTTTTACTTCAATTTCTTGGTTTAAAAAATCTTTTACTTTTTTCTGTATTAATCCAGTAAACAGAAGAAAGATTGACTACTGAACAATAATTATTACTTATATTAACCCTTGTTATTTACATCTCCTAATGTAGTGTGTTGTCATACTTACCCAAATCAGGTGAAATCACAGTTGTTCTGACTTTAAGGAGTTCACTTGCCACAATGGATTATTGAAAATAATACATAGCATTAAAAGTGCTAACAGCATGTTTCTCACCTTTGCTTGCTTTTACTTTGTCATCTTTTTTTTTTTTTTTTTCTTTCTATGATATAACTCTGCATTTCTTCTTTCTCAGGAAGATTCAGAGAGGGCCAGGTATTCTCACCGGTCCAGTCGACATTCATATTTGGTTTGTGTTCAAACTGTATACTTTTTCCATCATGGCCTTTAAAAAAAGAAAAAAAGTTTGTGTTTTGGTTTCATGTTTTTTAGGGAGCTGATGATGCTTTAAGTCCTCCAAGTATTAGCAGTTTTAGAGTTAGTATTTTAAGTCATATATAATGTTAAAGTTCATCTGGTATTTTATTTCCATCAGTGTTAACAAGGTAGCTTATTTTTATGTATTTCAGCCTTTGCATTTGAAAAGAATGTCAATCGTCTCATTTTAATCCTTTGACTAAGTTTTTACTATAAATACCTCATATTTTTCCTCTTCTACATACATTTATTTACAGTATACTTTCATTGCTGAAAATAATTGCGTACGTGTTTGGAAATACATGTAGCTCAACAATTGATTATTTGGAATAACATATTTAATGATGAGTCTTAAGAGTCATCTTTTAGTCTTATTCCAGTCTAATATGATCTATTTCTTTTTTAAAAAGCTGAGTAATTGTACTCACTTAGGCTTCAGATATTGTCAACTGTAGGAACTGACTTGTCTTGAAATGGTAGTGTATTAAGATTCCTACATAAGTTGTCAGTTGTCTCATGCTTACTTACTACACATCAAATCTCATGGTCAGTTTTGAAGGTGCTATTAATGATCAAACACCAGTCTAATTTAGATAATTCTAATGGGGTGGGGGGGGAATCTCTTTCTCATTTTCCCTGTCTCATAAATTCTGCAAAAAGGCAAATGTTATTTAATAACATAAATACTACTGCTGACTCAGAGTCATCCTGAATCAATGCCACTTACTGAAGATGAGCAATACTGATTTGTAACTTGGGCTTTCATTCCAAACTGATGCTGAAGGTCATCTGCTCACTGTTGTGTCTTTTCTTGCACTTTATTACTGTGTTTCTGTAATATTTGTGGAAGAAAAAGTAGTAGTACCGTAGGGTAGCAGAAGAGTTTGGTATGATGCAGGGTTTTATTTCTTTGAGAATGTGGGGTTGTGTTATTTGTTAGTGGTAAAGACTTACCTGAATGATGCAAGATATCCGAAAGACTGCTAATAGATGTTGCTATTAAAAAAAATGGTTTTATTGAGGGTTTGTAAACACTTTCCTGTCTTTAGTAGATCTGCCTAGAAATCAGCTTGTCATTGATCTGGATATATAGGCCAGGAGAGGGACAAATTATTGAAGTAAAAAGGTTGGGTTTGTTTATTTTGGAAGGGGGAATAAGCTGTGTGACTTTAAAAAAAAAAAAAAGTGATTGTCACTTACTAAGAGATTTCAGCAATTAAATGTAATCTTTGATTAACTGAATTTTATGTAATGTCTTGCAAGTTCTGGTGTTAAGTGTTTCTGCAATTGACTATAGGTATTTTTACCAAATCATTTAAATCAGGTAGTGTTGACTACTTTGTAGACAGTAAAGGATTTACTAAAAAAGTATGTAGTGTTATGCTATGCAGCAACACTTATAAACTTATGAGCTGGTACAGATTTGCTCAGATCTGCTCTTGCCTTGGTTAACATACAAAATATGCTAAGAAGGAGATTAAGTATTTCACCCTTGATTAAAGAATAGGACTTGATCTCAGCAGATAACTGAGCTCATTTTGGGGGGGTCGGGTGGTTTACCCAGAATTTCTCTGCCTCAGTTTTGTGCCTTTCAGTGAAGTTAGACTGTTATCATTAGAGTTTTAAAAAAAATATTTTATATATTGATATATTTTTACAATTTCATTCCTAAGAGTTCTTTGGATGTCAGTGGGTCTCACAGGAGCAGAGCAAGTACCTCCAGAAGGAGAGATCTTGTGGTGTGTAGCCTGGAATGAGCATGCTTTGATGTGTTCACATTATAACATTTTCTGTGTCTACTTACCAAAGCAGTAGTTTGGTGAAAGCATGCTTCTCTATAGAAAACAGTATTAATTGGCCTGCTGCAATGACTGATGTAATTAAACACTTTGTGATAGCAAGTTTGAGGGCTTAGTGTTTTCTGTCTTGAAGATAACTTCAAATTTGAAGGCAATTGGTCTCTCCAGTCTCTTAACATCTTCAAAAGAGAAGTAAGATAGTGACAAAGGTTGTGCATCAACCTTGATGAGTACAAAGGTGTTGCTAAAAGTTATGGTAGGAAACCTTTTTTTGCAATTATGTTGCGATGTTAGTCCTACAGTCAAGGCTGGAATACAAACAGAAATTTTACCATGTCAGAAAGGGGTATTTCTGTACAGTTTTTGGTATTTCTAGTTGAGGCAACTGAAATACTTGTTAGAAGACTGTTAAGCTGTTACTAGTTAAGGTATAAGTTAAGTGTTGTGATGATAATCATTATTCAAGTGATCTAGCTCCTTTTTCTGATAGCAAGGTTAATATTAGTAGGTAATAATTAAAAATAAAAACCATTTTAAAAAAATGGTTAAGTTGGTTAAAACAGGTACAGTGTCTTATGGGTCTTGTATGGTAATACTTTTAGCAACACAAAAAGGTACTGTAGTTGGTAATTTACATTAAGAATATTAAATTATTATTTAATTTACTATGAATATTGGCTATATTGGAATTATTGAAATAATATGAAAATTATATGAAACAATATGAACTAAACCTGACCTATACTAATATATAAACAAATATAAAATCTAAACCCAGGGAATTTTTGGTGGTGTTTTGATCTCTAGAAGGAATCTTCAGACATGTCAATAGACAAGAATACTTTTTTTTTTTCTTGCAATCCTCTCAGTAGTTCTCATGTTAAAAATTGCAGTGGCTACTACTCTAGCATACTATTACTATATCATGTAATGTTCTCAAACTACCTTCAGTTTCTGTTTTGGGTTGGTTGGGGTTTTTTGTGTGGTTTTTTTTGGTTTTTTTAAGAAATCTTAGAGTGATACCAAGTAACACTTTGGATTGTGCATTACCTACAGTCAGAATAGCTAAGTTTATACCTGTGAAATTTTAAATGAACTGGAAAAAACAAGCTTGCTTTGAAATTTAAGATTTGTATGTTAAAAAATGTATAAACTCCACAAGTGTTGATGTTCTCGAGTGACAAGAAATGTGGGGACACTGGCTAAGCTATTATTACAAAGCTGTTTTCATAAGTATATTATTAAAAGTTGTGGAGTCTGACAGACGAGCAGTCTCTTTGCACACAGGTGGCACCTTCATCCCACTATTACTCCTTTTTCACACACTTGCTCCTTTTGAAAACACCTTTATTCTTCTGCTGATCCCAAGATTCATCCCCTGTAGGCAGTAACCTCCTTCAGCCTTTAAGGTGCCCTGGCAAGCCCCCACATCATGATGGGTTTCACGCCTCGACAGCGGGGATGACTGGCAGCCCTCTGGGCTCCTTTGCCTGTGTGGAAATAAGCCCTTTTATCACATAACCTAACAAATACTGTCTCAGTTTAATATAATCTACCGTGGTCTGCTTAATTATTTAAAATTCTGTTGTCATCAGCAGATGAAATATTTCATAAACCTACTGTTCATTTCTTAAACCTACTGCTGTCCAAAATTCTCACTTGTCAGAGATTGGGATGCTGTTGGGAGAAAAGAAACAGTTTTTATTAAAAAGTGTTCCAGCCTCAGAATGCCCTTTAGAGTGGAAAAATGGCATTCCTTCATGTATAAATTTTCATAATTACTAGAATACATTTTCTTGTAATTTTTTTAAGTCTTAGTCATACTTTGAGAAAAAAAAAGCTAATTTTTATCTTTTTTTTTAACTTCATGATTTTAATTTCTTTTTCTTTTACTTCAGTATGACAGTGCTAAGGATAGATCTACAAGATACTCGGTTCCTGTATGTTAAAACTTTGCATGTGTTTGAGTGAAGACTGCTTTTGTGCTTTGTTTTTAAGGTGTAATGACTAACTAGATACTTTAAATTATTGTTTTTAAAATCTATAAATTTGTACTATGACACTTTCAGACCTAGAATAGCGGTATGATTCTAACACTTTCTATAGAATGCACGTATAAACTTTCTCTGGGAGAAAATCTAATGAAGTCACATATTACAGACAACTGTCTTACAGCAAGCACTTTTTAGTATTTATCTGTTATTTCTCAACTTTGTAGTGAAGTGACATAAAGACTAGACTTGGAAGACATACTTTTAAAAAAAAAAAAAGTGTATGTGTGTATGTATTTGTATTCTCAATTTCCATATAGAAACTTTTACTTAATCTAATGGAAAACTATTTCAGTCCTGAGAAAAAGCAGGTGGTTTGTATACCTTTACTTAAAAATAATATATATATATTCCTTCTTATTCTTGTGGAGTGCATTACATTGTCATTAGCATTATGCCAAGTAAAATTTGTGTGTCTCTCTAAGCAGAGACAAGCACCAAGTACCACTGAAAGGAATATGTAAGCAACTTAAACCGAATTTTTTTTTAAACAGCAGTGTTAGCTGAATTAGCTACAGATATGCAAATGCAGAATAATGCTTAAAATAGTCTGTAGTCTTAAGCTTTTTTAGTTTATTTGGTTTACTTTTTTTGTGTGAAATGTGAATGCTGGCTTAAGCCAAGACTGTGTTAATCAGAGATAAGGTTGGTTATGGTTTCACTTAATAGTTCTTTTTTTACAGAGATATAAAAGTCTGGCCTATTATTATAATCATGTAGTTAGAATATTCTGTTGTGTTTCCATTGTAGGTGATAAATTTCTTAAGTCCTTATGTTTGAGTTCTTTATATTTAAGATTGAAGATGCTGTTATATGGCATTATTAATTTGCTAAATTTTATTCTTAGAGTCATGCTTACAGTGAATCTCATAGTTCAAAGAAGAAAGCTGCTTATTCCCATAAAGATTTATTGGTTAGTTTTCTGCAATAATATTTATTATAAATATACTAACTGTGTTGAGTTATATACTAATACAGTTATGGATAAGTTTATTAGCTTGCTGACATACGCATACATGTTTTCAGGGGGAAAAAAAAAGTATTGACCAAATTCTGAAATAAAGCTGAGTGTATGAAACTGCGGTTGTGTCACTGGAATCCCATTAATGGAATCAGCTGAGTAGAAATCATGTTCTGTTGGAGGCCTGTGGAAGGCTCTTGGAAATATTAAAAAGTGACACTTCTCTGTGTTAAAGTTTATTCAGTCAGGATGGATATACATGTTTTATTTACGCTTTGTCCCCTATCAGTTAGAGATATTTTAATTGGAGATGTAAAATAGAGTAAGGCTGATTTGATTTAACATAAACCTTGATGTTAACCCAGTGAACCATTGAGAAAGGCATGTGGATTATTGTGATCTTCCAAAAACTATTCTAGAAAGTTCACTGTGTAACTTATGTGAATATAGTGTCAAGAAAGTAAATTTTTTTGATGTAATTTTTTTGAAGGGTTTTGGCACTGATGAATTGGCAGTTGCATCAGGTGTTGGGGGACTTAAAGCAGCAGTGGATGCCTATGTTGAGACAAGGCTGAAATAATTTTTATATTTACTTATGTCTGTTACAGCATTTCTCTGTGTGCTTTTGAGGTACTATTTTCCTGTTCCCTCAGTTCTTAAATAAATGAGTAATATGAATCTTTCTGCCTCCTATTGCGATAAAGTACTATGTTCTGAAAGCAGTACTATTTGCCATATCTTCATCTCTCTGTTTTTCCTTCTTTATATATGTATATTAATTTTTTCCTCACATATGCAATCTGTAGGTAGTGTCAAAAATCAATAGAAATAAGCCAAAGTATAATTGCTAGGCTTTCAGTGTGCATGGCGTAAAGAACAGTGATAGGGTACAGACTAATGCTGATCACATAAGCATCCATCCTCCATTAAAGTTTTAGAAATTTCTGTCCTTCTGGCCCCCCAAACACTCTGATTCAGGATGGTATCTAATGAAAACAAAAAATCAAATTATAGTATTAATAATTTGCAAGCTTTGTCAATATGTTTTCCATGTGTTTCATGTGGCACTTGTCAGGATTTGGATAAACTTTTCAGAGTTTTCTTATTTATTAGGGAGAAAAAAAAACCCAAAGTATTTACTACTCTGGGCAGGGCATTAAAAATACAGATAATAATGTTATACAGAGTACATAAGTAGCTTTTGCATTTCTTACACTTGGTTCTGAAAGTTATATGGATTTTGGGTCAACCGTAGGGAAAATTTTCCCTATGTTCTGTACAAATTCTAAGCTTGGGAAAGTTTGGGCAATGTTGAGATAGAACTTTTAAAAGATCTACAGATGCAACCTTTGTTTTCTCTTTTCTTTTTTCCCCCCCACAGAGCGGAATTTACTATGATCAAAGAAATTATAGCAGCCTTAGATATAGTAAACCAGTTCCTTCCTACCATACTCGGGTCTGTCTCTTCTTCCTATATTAATTTTGAAAATGTATATAAAATACTTGTACTTGGGTTTGCTTACTTATGCTATATGAAGCAAACTTCTCTCTCTTTCCTTCTGTAACACTGCAAATTATTACAGCTAAAGTAGTTACAATTGTGTTTCTTGCTTCTAAGGGATGCCTTTTCTAAAATGAAAGGATAACATGCAAGTTACTGTGTTCTGCACATACGGGGTTTAAAATTTAAAATAGCTTCTGCTTCATGGTTGCTGTATGATATAAAGAAAACAACTAGCAGCTGTAACACTTACTTTTTCAAAGCCCTGTTTTTAAAAACCACCATCACCACAAAGTCTTCGGAGTTTAGCACCAATGTACTGCTTTCTTCTACAGTAATATAAATGATAAATCAATGGGCTGTTGTGAGATGGGTGGTATCTTCCAGTGCCTGCAGCTACTGTCATGATCAGGTTTGAATAAGTAGCTAGAGGAAATCATGTTTCTTGAAAACTACTTGATTTCTTATCATTCTCTTCTACAAATCTGATAAAAGAACTCGATTGTTTTAATGTTTTAGATTATGATTTCCAAGATAATGAGTTTTCTTGGAATGTTTATCCACACTTTTCTTAAACTTCCTGTCTGTTACAGATGTAAAATTTAGTATTTCCATCTTCAGAACTTTTTGGGAATATAGAGCAATAGATTAAAAAATTAATGTATGCAAAAAAGTTTCTGACTTTTTCTATTCTTCACACTATAGTTGTCTTCTCTATACAGTGATCCAGTGGCAACAACTAGAAGTTACAGGGTTAGTACAATGTAAAATAATGTCTTGCTTATCTTTAGATGTTTTAATGCCCCTCAGAAATTTAAAAACCCCACTTTTCTTCATAGGTGTCTCCTTCTGTAAACACTGGTTTGATAAGAAGTATCAGTTTGGTTCGTAAGCACCATTTGCATGGTTGCCTTAAATTTGTATTGTATGGCCATGAGGCTTGACAGTATTATATGTGCTTTTTTTTTTTCATATCTTTAAATAAAGCTGCAGCTTGTGTGTGTCATTTTGCAGAGGCATTCAGCTTAATGTTTTTAACACTGTTAAGTGGCCTCTTTGAAGTATTTTAGTAGTTGCTGTTTTACTGATCTTTTTACAGACAAGCATAAAGTTTATGATTACAACAATGAAGAACGCTGGGACTAGAAAAAGTAAATCCAAGTATACTAAACAACTGCATGTATAATACTAAAAAAGGTATAGTGTTTGAATGGGAAAAATCGTTGTCAGGAGATTACAGAAATTTGTGGTAAATACACTTTAAATACTTTCAAATAAGATGCCATATTTAAATTTAATAATCATAAAGTAATAGGATGAAAACCTAATCTGCATCTTTACAAAATAAAAAGTAGCTAGAAGTGCCATAAGAATGGCTAAAATAGCCCTACAAAAAGTTGCCATCTTTAAAAAGCGACATGCATGCCTGAATATTTATGCCTTTTGCTGCTAAAGTAGTTAAAATCCAATTTACACTGCCATTTAGAGACACGCTAAACCTATGTAGAAAATCGACAAGTATTTTTATGTAATATTTTTATGTAGTTAGTGAGGTCTTGTTCTGCACTCAGATTGCAAACAGATAATTTACTTTTTTGGCTTTGTGCATATTCTTGAGAAAACATTAGAAGATCCATTGAAAGAACGAGACCATAATGACTGCTATCACATATAAGTCTAGTATACATATAATTCTAATTTCTGCTAGGAATCCCTTCATAGGTAGGGAAAGCAACATGAGACTGTAATTTCTTTTAATTTCATTTGTATTGCTTAAAGCTGCTTTTATTATCCACTGCATAAATAGATTTTAGCCTTGCACCTTGAAACATTCTCCTTCAAGAAAAGTTGCACGGGTGAGCACAAAGTAAAGCTGATAAGTGTACATACAATATGGCTTCAATTCACAGGGTGGATTAAAACTTCTGAAGGCTTCAGAACAGTGAAAACCAAATTGTGATTTAAATATTTAATTTTCTTCTGAAAATAGTTGACTTTTTTTTTTTTAGGACTATTTGGCTATTTTTAGAGGAAATTCTTAGAATTATATTTAGAAGTAGACATCCTTAACAGTAAGAACAACTGCTGCTGGAAATTTTTTGAAAGTTGTCCTTTCAAAAAGTCTAATGTTAACTGGAAAGTGCATAGATGGCGTAAGACAGAGTACAGTGTTTAAGAATTACAGTTTGAGAGTGGCATAATTATTTCTGAGACTGAATATAAATGGTATTTCATTCCCTCTTTCTCAGGCATCTTTGTGTGGTGATGGATTACATAGCTCATATAGTTCTCGCACTGTAAGTGTAATAGGCTTTTGATTGTATCTTTCATTATCTTTGTTTTCTGGAGTCAAAAATCTACAGAAATTGTGAAAATTTACTTCATAACTTTCCTTTAGCCATCTGAATACAGTTATTCTTCAAGAGCAAGCTCAGTTCGAAGCAGTCCTGTGGTGAGCGTTCCTTTTGCATGATTTGCTGAATGCTTTGATACTAACGCACAATGATTATGAGTATTTACCAGGGATCATTTAACACACTCAGTTATTTGATTCTGCATCAAAAAAAAAAAAAAGTACTTTGAGAGATGTGATTTTTAGCAAGATGTAAAAGTTTAGCAGTAAGACAGTAAAGTGTAGAAGCAATAAGGAATTTGCTTTTCTAAACATCTTTTAAATGTTTGTAATGTGTATAATTGGAAGCAATTGGAAACTAGAGTATAGTACATTGTTAGGGTTACCACTTTGTCATAACTGGGCAGGCACATGAAACTGTTACTACAATATTTTTGGAAAAAATCTTTTTGGGAGGAGGACTAATGCAAACTTTGTTACATCATGCAGTAAGAAGTAGCTGGCTCATTTTTATGGCGACCAGGATTCAAAACTGAGAGAAATTTGTTCCTAGATCTGTACTGTGTTAAGAGTCATTCCAAAGATGGCTTTTTATGCTGCAAAGTGATTTTAAGTAGTTCTACGGTGTTCCTGCTGCAGAACAACTCTTAGTTTCATTGGTACAACTGCTCGTTTGTCATGGAACACAAAAAAGTAGATCAGTGTTGTGGTATGGGTGAAATTGAAACAGTTCTGTTTTCATTTTTCACATATTCTTAGCAATGTTATAAAGACTAAACAAATAAAAACAGATTTGTCAGAGACTGCATCTTTTTAGCTACAACAGATGGCCAGATTGAATTTTTGAGGATGTAGGAAAAAGAGAATTTTTCTGTTGCTTTATGAAGTTCCAAAACCTAAGAGGAATTAACATCCATCTCTAAAGTCTCTTGAACTGTGAAAATACTACTTGTCTCCTTAAATTCTCTTGACATTAAGATTCATTTCTTAAAAGTATGTACTTTATACATATATACAAATATATCGATAATCAGATTTGAGTACGTAATGTGATACCAATAATGCCAGGGTAACATTCACTCACACTAGATGAAGTGAAAATCTTAACTTTCACTTTCTACAGTTAATATTTGGCTTTTACTGTGTATTTACTGTACATATTTACTTTGTTATTTTAAAAAGATGTTATTTTAAAAAAATATATATTTAAAATATATACTTTAAAATGTGGATATAATTATAGCCAGAAAATGACATAGCAGTGAGGAAAGAACACAAATTTGTAGGCTGAGACAGGTTTTCATCAGCAAACTGTTTTGTATGTAACTGGTCACTTTTGCATAAAAGACATCTCACTGTATTTTAATTGGAAGATGATGAGGCTATGTCACTTATGTACATCAAGTACCAAGAAATTAAGAATTATTTTTTAAATGGTGAGAATGGGATAAGGACAATATGTTTTCAAACTGTTCATTTAAAGATTTTCTTTCTTATAATAATTTTAAAAATTAAATATAATGTTTATAGTAACTTTCTGCCTTTTGAAGTAGAATGTTATCAATACAACACTTTTGATAAACCTTCTGTTCTCATTAAATATTACATTTTTTAACATGCACAATGTTTTCTCAGTTAAATATTTCACTTGAATTCCTATGGCAATGTAACGATTGCCATGTGGTTAGATGTATTTTCCCTTTTTTTTTTGCCAGTAATTGTAGCATTAGTACTTTTTCCTGACCTTTTTAGATGCCTGTCTGACATACAGCTTTGGGGAGTAGAGCTTGCTTTCTATTGTGAGGCCTCTTAAATTATGAAATAGATGAAGTCCATATCATATTCATAACTAGTAGTGTTGGGATTGTGTTGGTTTAAAGAAAAGATAACATTTGTAGAGAAAAATAATTTTTATCAACTTCTGATATTATATAATCTGTTTTTATGATCTACTAATATTTTTTAAAAGTAACTCTTGTAGCTTGTTTGGCACTATAGTAGTATTAAAACCTTTTGTATCTGTGTTCTTTATATTACTCCAAATGAGGAAAAGTAATCCATAATAAAAGTTCATTGCTTTTAGGTTTAGATACTGTAAACTATAAAAATAATAAACATATGAAGAGAATGTTTAAAAACAATGCATATGCTGACTAAAGTACTCATCAGCGTGGCATGTGTTTTAGTCATGTAGACACATTCAAAATAGCATAAATCTAGAAGAGTAATTAAGATTTTGCAACTGTTGAACTGTTAGAAAAGCAAGAATAAATGGCAAAATGGAGATTTAAGTTAGGATTTCCTGTTTGTTTTTTTTTAAATAAGCTTTTGTTCATTCTGTGGTGGTATCTTCATTTCTCTTTCACACCTCTCCTTATCTTTTGAAGTCCTCTGATTTTTCTGATCAAAGTGAAACTGCTGCTGACTATTTTAGTCGTTCCAACCGCAGAGGAAGCATTGTTTCCGATGCAGATGATGTCCAAGGTTTGAATAGCGTGAGTGTAATACTTGTTGTTATACTGTGGTGAATACAGCAAACTTACTAACCATGGATTATTTTTTTTTTTTTCATACTCTGAAAGAGTAAATACTGTAAAAGCATTCAGACTTATTTAATGGCAAATAGCTTTGAGGGGTCGGGGCAGTTTTTTTGCATAAAAATGTCTGGACTCTGAATTTTTAAAAAGCATGCTGCTTTATTTAAAAAGAATTTTGCCTGTTCCTAGAAGCATGTGACACTTCACAATTTTTTTGTGTGTGATAAGCTTAAGCATCTCTTAAATGTGAAATGTTGGTTTTTTTCTTATGGAAATTAACAATATTTAGGGGTTTTGTGTATTTTTTTTAATATTACTACTTGGTTTAGTGACAAAAAGAAATGCTTACAACAGTGCCCTCTTTAGTGCGTTTTAGTGTTCATTCATCCAAGATGAGATTTTGTCAGGATCCATTACTGCAGTACTCATTGTTGGCTATGCTCTTGTACTCGATCTCAAGTCAATAGTCAAATGTTACAGGAAAATCATTGTAACTCTTTTCCTGTGCATCCCTTTAGTCTGAACATTGTTCACAACAAAGCTAGCTGCGTTCTCTTTATTGCTGCTGTAAGTTCTAGAAATTCTTGTTACTTGCACTCAAAACTTTTAATAGTGGAAAAATAGGGAATTTTCTGTTCTTAGGCATGTTTTTGAAATAACAGTCAGGGTTAGCACAGGCAGTAGGAGGAGAGGTTGAGAGAACTCTGCTTGCTTAGTTGGGCAAAGGGGATGCTACATGGTGATCAGCAGCCTGCAGCTGCTTGATTAGGTGAGAGTCAAACTCTTCATAGCCGTGCCAAGCCACGCAACAAGGGGCAACAGCCTTATGCTGCAGCTTGGGAGGTTCAGATGAGCCACTGCAAGCAGCTCCGTAAGGAGGTTAGTGTTGCTGTCTGGCAAGTTGTGGCAAGGCTGGAGAGCCTCCATCCTCAGGAGCTGGTAAAACTTGGCTAGATAAAGCCACAGCTCACCTGGACTGCTGGCAGTGGTTCTGCGTTGCATGGGAGGCTGGACTATAGGTGACTGCTTAGAGTACCTTCCAACCACTGCTGCTGTGATTCTGCATTTAGATGATTTAATTTAGATGATTTAACTTATATTGTAATAATGCATGGCATTTATCGTCTGTACGTGCTCAAAGCATGACGGAGACCAATCATTTTTCCAGTTTAAATTTTAGCGCTTTATTTCTCTCTCTAAGAAATCTGCTTTTCTACAATTAATGCTCCGCTAAAAGAAAATGTGGAGTCCGAGACTGGCAATTATGCTACCTTCTCAGTTGCTTTTATCATCATCATTATTATGTATTATTAGATTCCAAAATTATATTTTCATTTAAGTTATTCTAAATGGATGCTTCAGATCAATTGGATTCTTAACATCATTTTACTGTCATGGTGATGACAAATATCTGCAATTTACAATTTCAGTACATGATTGGATATGGCGAGTTTGCCGTGGAAGTGCAGTGTTGTTTTTGTAGAAACCACAATAGAAGGAAAAAGAGAGAGCTCCTAAAGTAACACTTATTTCTACTGTGATTGTAGCAGACTTCCAAATGTATTGTCCCTGGGCTGGGAAAAAAACAGCTGTTTTCAGAGAAGCCGGATATTTGGGATACCATACTCTATGTATCATATTTGTTTTAGGGGATATGTCAACATGTTAATGTCTTCGTGTAATTCCACTTATTTTGATTCATAGAAATGTAGAAAATATGGATATCTACAATGTAAGTTTGCAATATCAGAGTTTCCTAAATAAGAAAGAGGAGGAGGGGGATAGTTCTTCTCCTTAGGGTTATATACATATAATATGAATTGAAATTATTTTGTAGATTGCTGTTAATTAGTACACTTTAGTTATGGACTTTTTACCCAAACTGTTTTTTGTCCTGATGCAATTGCAGATTTCACCAAAGAGATACAAGGAACAAATGTGTTTTCTAATAACTAGGATGTTCACACTGGTGTCACTGATTGTCTGAAGTGCACTTGCATGAAGCTTCGTGTTTGTTATGCCACTGAGAGTTGTAGTCACTACTCTGTTGAAATTTAAAATAGTGAAACAAGTTTTGTTTTTCAGTACTTTAATATTGGTAATGACTCTTTAAAAACTTTTTTTAAAGCTTCTGGGTTTTTCCTTTATAAGCATTCATTTATTTTGCCGCTGAGGTAAAAACTACTTTTTCAGGCTGAATGTTTTTTTTTCCTGTCTTGATCTATGCTAACTCCTGGAATTTCTTTTTTTATTGTTTCATTTTTTGTTCTTAAATATTTCTTAGTGTCTTTGAACAGAAGATGGTGATTCAGTAGACCCTCATTATAAAGGGTGTATTGTGATCACTTTCACATTTTTCTTTCAGCTGGAAGAAAAGAGTGAAAAATCCCATTCAGAAATATTTTCAAGGGTAAGAGTTTTTAATTTAAAAATTATTGAAACTCATTCTTCATCCATAAATTTACAAGTATTAAAATAGTATAAATATTAAAAAAGTAGAAATGCTGTGTGTGTTTTAGTAGAGTGTATTTTAGTCATTTTTAAGAGCTTGCAAAGAGATATTTTTAGACACATTCTTTTATCTACAAAATTAGTGCTTTGCATCTTTTATTCCCGAAGGAAATAATTTTATTCTTTATTTTACTTCTAGCAAGCATTAGCTTCTTACAGAATTTATTTTCTGTGTGAGAAATATTTAGCAGAAGAGCTTGAATTTTAAGAGGCTAGGGCGAAAAAAATTCATATGCTAGATTCCACTGGAGACTTTCTGAATCCTGGGTGGCAGAAACTATAATTTTTAGAAATATTTTTAACTTCTACAGTTTTTCAGCACTAACAGCCTCCTTATGAAAGTCTTCTGAACAGAAGACTCAAAACTGTAATGTTATGATAACTGGTAAGTCATCAAAGACAAACTAACATTTCACCAAGATGAAACATAAGTACTGGAAAATAATCAATGGAAAATTTTATCTGTAATATTAAGAAACAGTAAAAACAAGAGAGAAAAGTGTTCTATGTCTATGAAGCAATTTATAAAGAGTAATGCCAGGTATACCAGAAATGACGATATGGTTCCCGATACGGTGTTTTTCCCTTTTTAAGCCATCATCTCGCAATTCAACAAGTGCAACTCCTCTGAGTGGCAGCTCATCTAGGAGAGGAAGCGGAGACACAAGCAGTTTGGTGGATCCTGATGCATCCCTAAGTGAATTACGGGTAACTGCATTTTCAGAGAATTTGGAGCTAGTTTAAAATCGCACTTGTGGTTAGGAGGAGTGTTTTCTGTGATACAGAACTTCTGGTTTCTTAATAGTACAAAAAAGTTATGAGGATGTAATTTTTAATCACGAAAGATTTCTGTATTTATCTTAGTAATTGTATTTGTGTTCATAAATATTTATGATGCTGTTTCATTTATATTAAAATATGACTTTATGTCAAATTTCAAACTATTCTGTCCTATTTGAGATGTCTTGGATTCAGGGATCTAAACAAAATCTTAACTTCCATCAAGTTATTGTGAATTAATTATAATTTCTGTGAAATATTGCAGGCTTTGGCATTTGATAGAAATGCATGTAAACCTTTTTAATGCTTTTTAAACTTTACATTACTTCCCCATACTTCTTATGCAATGGTTCATTCCTATGTCCTGCAGGATATCTATGATCTTAAGGACCAGATACACGATGTAGAAGGGAGATACATGCAGGGACTTAAAGAACTAAAGGTATCAGGGCTCCTCCCAAGCATGCATTCTGTATGGGTATTTTTGGGTAATGGAGATACAACTGGTTCTACTAACTACATATGGCTTTACTAACAAGTTTTTAAATTTTTTAAAGCATGTATCTAACTTCTAATGCATAGAGAGTATCAGCTTAGATTTGTCATGTAAGTAAATTGATACACTATCTCATGTACGTTTAATCATCTGTCCATTAATTGGTTTATGTTAAAATAGTATTAAACTTTCATATTTTTAGCGAGTGTCTTCTGGTAAGATGAGAGGTTCAATTTATATTTTTCAGATTTTTGTTAGCAAATAAATGGATATTCAAAATAATTACTATGTGTTGAATGGGGAAGAAAGAAATGTGATATAGTTATGACAAAGACCTGAAGAAATTAAGAATTAGTCTTCCAAGTTTCAGCAAATACTGTATCTTATAAAGCAAAACCAAAGTAATAATTTTGAAAGATATACCACAATGAATCTGGGCAGGCATATTGCTTGCAGAAGATTAATTTTGATTTAATCCTTTTGCCATTATGAATATTTTTTTTTTGCTTATGGTTTACATTTCCATTTTCTTTGTCTAAATTATAGGTTGGTATTTTCAGTATTAGATTAATGAGATCTATCTGTATTTTCACTTGTTTAAATTACTATGTTTGCTTTTCTCTTGTAAGCTTTCACACAATTAACAGTTTGCAGTTAAAGTAGTATTATTTTCCCCTCTGCTGTGTTGAAGGAAAACTGAATACAGAAAATGATGTGGCTTACAAATCTTTTTTCAGGATATTTGTTCTGTTCTTTCCTATTATCTAATCGTGAATGGTTCCATGTAAAAGTAAAGATATCTTTCCATATTTATTTTATATTCATATAGACTGAATTTAATGAATACTGCTTGTACTAGAGCATGTAACAGTGATATATTTAACAGCTTCCATGGATTTTCTTGATTAAATGACGTATTAGATGGTATAGTAAAGAGAAAATATGTAATCTGAGCTGTTCAGTGTAGCAAAAATTATTTCCTCTTTAGAGGATAAGTAACTTTGAATCTGATAGCCATATGCTCAGATGAAGTACATCTTGTTTTAATCATACTGCCATATGAATATTAAAAGGACTTCAAAGAGCAGTAGATGACAAGATTATTAGACATAGCTATGATTGTACTAAACTTAAATAAAACATTAGTTTGCATCGTATTTTCAGAATGGATCTAACTCTCACTCTTTTGCATGTTTGCCAGCATCTCATGACTACTGTTCTCAATCATTACTAATGCACTATTATTTGTTGTAATCAATTACAGTTACCAAAGAGCACAGATGTGCAATAGACAGTAAGATCTTGATCTATGCTTGGCTTACAAAATTGAATTGCATTCTATGCTATTGTTAATACTGAATAATATGTTCCTAAGATAATCTGCCTTCCACAGAGATTCTTACGGAACCCTTCTTTCTAATTAGGAAGGCATTACCTTTTTCTCAACTTCTGCTTCAGCAGTTTTGTCCTGTGTACAATCGAAGAGTTACTAGGATACCTGCTTTTACATGTCTTCTGTGTTTTTTTCAGTGGTTAAGTGGTTTGTAATCACACTAGTTTCATATCTCTGTAGTTGCCCATCCCTTGGCTTGCTAAGAGTGTGGTTTTTACCTGGCTACAAGTGTGCTGGGTGTGAGCAGAATAAACTCTAATGTGGATAGTTCTGATTTAGTTAGGTCTTGATTCAGTTTTGTTGATTCTCTCTATGTTCCCTTGCGTCAACTAGAAAGGTATCCTCCTTTCTTCAAAATTTTTCTTTTATGCAGTTAACAGAGCACTCTTGATGTCTGCTGGATTTAATCATCCTGTTTTAGCCTAGCAGGCTAATTTGCATAGCCCTTTGGCTTTACTTGATAGAATTGTGGGTGGTATTTCTTCATAGCTTTAGGTTATGTGCAGAGCCTTATTATTCATTTTCATTCCAGCCTATTCCCACTCCTTCATCCTTAGGCATCCCACTGCCTCATTCAAGTGTTTCAGAAATTCTTTCAAATCCATATTTCTCACCAAACTGCAAGATTGGTGAGACTACATGGAATTCTTGAACCATAGGGAACATATGTAGTACTTAAGGAACAATTCCAAAGAAGCCTTAGCAATGTTCCTTTCTGGTTTGTTTTTTTTTAACTGGTTGGAGACTTAGGCATAGCTTGGTTTCTTTCTGGGAAGCAATTCTTACTTTTCTGTCTCAAAATGAATTTATTCCTCTTCCATAAATGCAGATTTTTTTTTTTCCCCCTTAACTTCTTGATTAATGGCAGTTTAATCCAATCATTTAAGCCTCAACCCAGTCTCCTCTTTAAGGCTGGAGCCATGGAGCACATGGCATAGAATAGCAGGCTGAGACAACTGGATTTAATAAGTCTTGGGGGGTGAGCGGCAGTATCAGTGCTGTTTTCAGCTGCCAGATAGGAGGCTGTAGAGAAAAACAGGGAAGACTCCTTTCAGAGGAGCACAGCGACAGGGCAAGATGCATCAGAGAGAAGTTGCATTGTAAGGGCAGAAATTCTCATTAGACCTCAAGAAAAAGACTTTTCACGAGGAAGGCAGTCAAACACAGGAATGAGCGGTCCAGCCAGGTGCTGCAGCCTACATCCTTGGAGACAGCTTATGTCCAGTTCATTTTGACTTTCAGCAGCCTGATCTTGGTTGGCCCTGTTTAATTAGAAGATTGGACCAGATGGCAGCCAAAGACCTGTGCTGACCTAAATTACTGTGACTCCACACTCACAGAAACAATCAAATTGGAATTTTTTCCTAGTTGTTGTTGTTCTCATTAGATTTTGTATCTCCCATAAGAGGACTATCGCATTCATTTTAATCCTAGTATTTTCCTTTTTTCCTTTCAATTGAATTATTCTTTGGAACATTTGCTATCTCTGACATTGTGTTTTATCTATCTTTACAAAATTTGTCATGTTTACAATACCACAAAAAATGTTTTCTGCAGTTTTAATCTTAAGAATTACTTGAATGCACTTACATGTATTCTTTTTTTTTCCATTATTTTCTTCTCTCTTATCCTGAATCTTCTTTGCTGTTTGCTATTTAGTGCTTCCCAGATGATAATGCTACCTTTCTTATATTTTCACTACGTATACTGTCTTGTCTTTTCTGATCTGTGGTCTATCAGGATATGTCTTAACTTATTTTTTTCTGAGGTTTCTAAAATACTGTATTTCTCCAGCACAAAATTCCAGAATTCAGTGAATGGAAGAGAGGTATAAGCACATGTAATTACAATAACATTATAGAAGGTAATATATGTACTTCAAGGACAGCTTTCTCAAAATGGAGATTTATAACATAGAATAGTGTTAGGGGTTGGGCAGTTTTTGGTTTCTTAGGAAACTTAGATTGTTACCACCTTCTCACCTAAAATCTTAGTCCTACTGTACTGTTTTCTGGAAAACCCAAGCCTGGTGCCCTTCCTGTGCTAGTACTTCTGCTGTCTTAATACAAATAATTAAACACAGAGGTTATGCTTCTTATGCTGTCATAGAACAAATTACGTTAAATACTAGGGCGGGTTGTAGGCACAGATCTACTTTAGAAAGGGAACAGATTAATAGTTCTTTTTCAATTCTAAATTAGGATTCTGTGAAACTGAATTTTTGTATTTTTTTAAAAGAATGCATTTTGAAATCACTGCACGTTTATAAGTGCCTGGAGTGATAGTTGTTCTAGTATTTGAATAGTTGAGATTTGTTATGGTACAGAAAAATATAATAGGATAAAATCATTTTGGTAAATGTGAAAATTGCATAAGAGGATATATAACAAGGCATATGTGCACCTTCAGGAAGAGAATCAAGCATGTGAATCTTTACACTTTTTTTTAAATCTTAGTAAGAAAAAGAAAGATAAGATGTCTTAAACAGAAGTACTATTACTGAAAAAAATGACTACCTTAAAATTTTGAAGCAATAGAGCAATAATAATGAGCATTAAGTTAAAGATACTCTTAAAGATACTTCTGTGAAATTTTTTAGTCATTTAATTGTCTGAGTTATGTCAGATTTGTTGCTTCATTGTGAAGTATTTTCTCGTGCATGCACTGAAAATACAATAAAGCTGTGATACTACTACTTCATCCCTGTGAGTTAAGTTGTGAAAGTAGGAGAGTAGAAAACGCAAGTGGAATATTGTCTTCTAATTTTCATACTTTTATAATGATAACTTTTCATTGTTGTGTATGACCTAACATGAATAATGGAAATTGAACTGTGACTTGGTATGTAAAGAGAAGACATGAAAATAATTCAGAAACAAAAATGGTTGCATAATTTTACTTTGTAATGGATAGCACTCTTCAATGTTATGGTGGTATTTTAAAATTATAACAATGCGTCAAAAAGTTAGATTAATGTAAGCCTTTCTTATATATAGGATTCACTAGCTGAAGTTGAAGAGAAGTACAAGAAAGCTATGGTTTCCAATGCTCAACTAGACAATGAGAAAAACAACTTGGTTTACCAAGTGGATACTCTAAAGGACGTCATTGAAGAGAAAGAAGAACAGATAGCAGAGTACTATAGGGAGAATGAAGAGAAGTCAAAGGTACTGATTTTTTAAGACTTTTTTTTTTTTCTAATAAAGATAAACTATAGAAGTCTGGACTACTTAGTAAGAACAGCTGAAAACGTTTGGATTAGTAGAAGAGTCTATCTCAGTGGCCAAAGATTTTTTCAGTGTTGTGTTTTTTTAAAAAACAACCAACTAAAAAAAAACCTTCCCCCCTGTCCAACCCCCACCGCTCCTACTCCCCCCACCCTCCCCCCCAAAAAATTCCCAAACAATGGCCAAAACACATCCCATCCCACAGACACCACTACCTTTTAGGAAAAAAATTATTTAATGCGATACACTAAGGAGAAAATATGCATTTAAATTGAATAGGACATGTTCAGTCCAACTTTCTTGGAAAGAGAAGACCCATGTGGCAGCTTTTTCCAGCAATATTTACATAAATTCAATATTTGAGCTTTTATCATTAATACTGTGTTTAAGCCTTTATCTTGGTAGGCAGAATTTCTCAAATGGTTGCAGTAATTTCTTGATGTTAAGGATATTACTAACTTTTTAAAACTTTATATTGAAAATGAGTGTTAAACCCAAAATAAATAAAAGTAAATCATTAATTTATTTAATACAGGAATTGGAAAGACAGAAACACACATGTAGTGTTCTGCAGCATAAGCTGGATGAACTTAAAGAGGGCCTTCGACAGAGAGATGAATTGATAGAGGTATGTTCATATGAGAAAGAGTATGATAGAGCTTGTGCAAATAAATATAGTGTAAGATTTGAATGGGAACAGCCATCATACACAATGTGAGCTTAAATATTATCTTGCACTTTTAAGAAAGAATTTGTCTTGGTTTAGTAGGTAGAATTTAAGCTATCAATTTCTCTAGATTTATACAATTGAAAATGCCTCTACAAATTTTTCAAATGTGCTACATCTTGTAAAATCGTTAATTCCTGTGAGAATCATGGTGTTCTCAAGAATGTTTCTCGTATCTTTTCTTCATTGTGGGGGTAGAACTAATGTTTGTGTGGCCAAAATCTTCCTATATAGCCAGAAGTTCTGATGCATGGATAATACCAAATGTGACTCTTTGCCTTTCCCAAAAGTTTCCATTTCAGCTATTTCAGATTTTCATGAGCATCAACCACTGAAGTTTGCAGTTGTGAATGCTTGTTTGCAATATAGCAATGCTGGTCAGCATGTTATTGGGTCATAACCATGTTGCTGGGTGCATGGTCTGTTCTTTCCCCCTCTTGCCCTTTTCTGGAAACAAATCAATGTGCTGTAACATCCCAGAGCTATTATCAGTCTTCATTTTAAGATGATCCACAATGATATATATTGTCAACAATATGCAGGTGTCCATTTCCCATTTATTTTAGTTCTAGCATTGTAAGTCATAGTTCAATTAGTATGTCATTTTCCCACTGCCTTTTGGTTTCAGTAAAAATTGATGATCTTTAAATGTATGGGCCAAAGTTTCCACTACCTGATTTTTCAAAAGCTATATAATGTTGCATTTCATTGGTCAATTTCTTTCCCCATTAAGGTCTTGTGCTCTCCAGGTAGTAGTAAAGTAACCCCAAAAGGCCTCTGAAAAGTCCCAGATCTGTTATGGTTACTGAGAAAACAATATGCTTCACCAACTGGAGTTGATATGACTTACTAGCAGAAGAAAAGGAATAAGGTTATTCTAAGTAGTAGCATTTTGTGGCAGATTAATTCTGACAAGCAAAACCCAACAAATTCCAGAGCAAGCAACAGAGCTACAACCAGATTCTCTTTTTCACTGTGAATTAAAAAAAAATTATACTTTCTTCTTTAGTTCTTGTTTTTGTTTAGGGTTTTGTTGAATTTAAGTATGGAAATCAAGAATATACAATAGATTTCTCTGGAGTGTTTGCTTTCATAGAATGTATTGTGTGTTGAATACTTACCAAATGCATGCAGTCCTGTCAAAGATTTGACCCATATTTACCATTTATTTGAGTAACTTCTCCATCCATTAACACTAACAGAAAATCGAGCTGAAGCCATTTAGCTTTATGCAGAAAGACATTGTTTTCTATTCCCAGATGTAAAATCAAGTTCATTCATTAGGAGGGTGAAAAACTGTCTCTAGCCCTAAAAATTCTTATGTCATCTTCATAATTATATGAGCATAGCAAAGAATTTTAGTTATGTTTGCAGGGCAAGCAGCAAAATGCAGTGTTAGATTAAAAAATAGAACCACACTTGATACAGATTAATATAGTATCAGAAAGCAGTCAGCATCTATATCTCACTTCCTGGATGTGTGGTTCAAACTTCCTTCTTTATACTTTCAAGAAGATTTTCTGTTTTGTAAAACATGAATAAACCTACTTGTTAACATTAGTGTTCACTTCCAAACAGGACTTCAGGGTGTCTAGAAATTACAACAGTGATTACTTTCCTATAGAAAGGATGATATTCTTGATCTGCAGTGGGAACTGTTACTAAAGAAAAGTAGCTCTAGCTGCACTAAATTATCTGATCAACACTGATTAAATAAAATTAATTACCGTTCTCTTGCATGAATTCATAAGGAATATATTACGTTAAGTTGTAACCTTTCTTCATGCTCATAAACTCTTTGGTTGACTTCTATTACTTAATTTCCTTTATGTATTTGAATGTTTTTCTTTCCATTTCCTTATTTCTTTCCTTTTATTTTTCCTTCATCCTAATTACTACAGGAGAATCAACGCATGCAGCAGAATATAGACTCCATAACCAAAGAGGTGTTTGATCTCCAGGAGACAATTAATTGGAAAGATAAAAAAATAGGGGTATGAATCAAATATGTGGGGAAAGGTATTTTTTCATTTTAGAAGTAGATGGATGCCCCCCACACCCCGAGGAATGCTGGGTACTCCAAAGAAATGAAGGTCACTCCCAATTTACATATTCAAAACATTTTGCAGTCTTTCTCCTATTTAGAAAATGAGCTCCACTTCATCCTTACTTGCATAATGATGAATAATATTAATTAAATCCATAACTTAATAAACTTATGCATACAATTTCATAATTCTTACAAAATATTTTTTTACTTGTATTCAGGGCTTGAAAAAGTCATTGTTTCCTTATTCTTAGCAAACATAACAATGGCCTGGGTCTGTATGTTGATCTGTAGAGACATAGCAGCAATATAATTTTCTACAGATTTGAAATTGTTTTTAAAGCTATTAGTGCCCTTAGAGACAAGTACAATTTCCAAAACTTGAACAGTTCAAACCTTACTCGCCTTTGACCCCTGCCTCTGTTGTCATCTTAACAATTTGCTTAACAATTAGTGGATTTTAAACTGGTCAGCTTTACATTACCTGGCATGAGAGAGACAAAATACCCTCAAATAATGGAAAACCTCACGAGCTTCAGGTCAAAATGTGGAGAATCCTCAGTGAGTGTCTGTAGATCATGTCATATAGATCATTTGGCACACCTAGTGCTAAAAAATCTGATCTTGAAATGACTTCTGCAGCCAACTTGCATATTCCTGTATTGCACTTCTGATCTTTCTAGGACTGGTTGGCTTAGAGGCAACACTAAACCAAGCTGATTTTGTGATACCACACACAAAATACCAGCAATGCTAACTATTGGAATAGAGGGTTGGAATCAAAACAATGGTTGTGTGGGACCTTTTGAGGAGCTCCTGCATAGGAAGGAAGGTGATACAGGAAGAACTGTGTTGATGTTCACTACATGGTTAATGTAGGTCAGGCAGGGCTTGTCAGCTTTGCTTCTTGGCAGCACAGAAGTGGTACAACTGTCTGAGTCAGCCTGATCCTCGGCGATAACTACATGGCTCTGAACTTGTGGCTGTTCTGGGCCACAAGCAGGTTGCCTGGTGGTGAGAGGGAGATAACTGGATAGTCATTAGAAAGGAATTGTCGTCTTTTCAGTAATGCTGGGGTTGTTTCTTTCTAAATTAATTTTACACCAGATTTTAACATACACAGATTTCTTTGAAAATTGCTGTATTTGGAGTTCAAGTCACTTTGAAAAGTTGTCTCTTCACCAGTGGTGCTCTGTTAAAAAAGCCCTGTTTTACTGTCTTTTATCAGTCCATATTTATTTCATGTTTCAGTCCTTCAATCCATATTACAATCCTCTGTTCCATCATAAAATGGTATTTCAATATTTTTAATTTTTTTCTGAACATTTTTCTGAAAGTTTTTTTATCTTTAACCACACGCTTTCCATACTTCGTCTTCACCTTTATGTACTGAACTATCCCAACTTGTGCAAATTTTTGTGCAAGCACTTTTTTCTTTCAAGTACACTGCCAGAATTAGTACAGAGCATACCATCTATCTAATGTTCAAAAGAGTAGCTACCAGCCAGATTGACAAGATATTTTTTCCTTTAGCCAAAAGTTTCCTGCCAGTTTCTGTGTTCTTGTAAACACCATAATTGGGTTTTTACTAGTTTTTTTCTCTGAATTGAGATACCTTCCTTCTTAAAATGTAAAAATGCTGCTGTCTTTCCTTTCTCACTTCCGTTATCTAAAAACATTTACATATTTTTCTTAGTCCACAGTTTTTGAGTCTTTCTCCCCAATGCTGAATAGTTTTGCTAATTTTTTTTACTCTAGTCCAGCTTCAGAAGTCTCTGAGAAGCTTTACAAAGGAGTATTTTATAACTGGAATTGTAACCTAGTTTTACAATGTATGTAGGACTGATGTTGCCTCAGCAGAAGAAAGGGAGGCAAGCAGAACAGAGATAGCATGAGTTTGTTTTACATCTGCCCTCTTCTATTGTCCTGTTTCTACAAAATGATTGAAATTTTCAGTTGTATTTGTTCTTAAATTAGATCAATTTGAGGACACTAAACTATAATTTCCAGGCTAGATTCCTGAAATGTACAGCTATTTAACTGTTTGGTGGCTCCAAATTGTACACACATTGCCAATTTGAAATTAGCAATGATGTGTCTGAGTTTGGTATAGATTTCCTGAAGGTGTTTGGTATTTTTAGTAAATAGGACTCCAGACAAATCTGCTTTCTGCCAAGTGATCAGATTTTAATCATATTGATGTGTTAAAACATGCCTGCAGAGCTTAGTCGTGTTGATTTTTATTCCCTGCTCCATGACGGAAGAATTGCGGGAGTAGATTTAGTACAAAATCCATGTCATTTGTTGTAACTCCTGAGCATACAAACACTAGCAGTTTTAGTTAAGTTTTTCAGAATTGAATGATTATTAATCTTGTCATAGGTAGATATGTGGTTATATTAGTTTCACTTCTTTTCCCCATCAAAATCTTCTGATTTCCAACACTTGTGAATAGGGGGTGAGGATAGAAAGGATGTTTTGGGAAGGTCAGCAGCAGTACAGGGTACTGCCAAGCATGCGGGATCTGCATCTGCAGTGTGATTCTGGGCCTTTGTGTCTGTTGTTTGAAGCAGGTGAGCCTACTTCCTCCCTCCATCCTCTGCTGCTATTCTGCTATTCTTTGGAAATGGCAAAGGTGTATGTATCTTTCAATGGAACACAAAATGATGTAATGATTAAGGTTCTTCACACTGTTTATAAATGTAGTTACAGACATCTAGTTTGTGCTAGGAACTAAAAGGACATCTTATGAATTATTAAACGATGATGTGACAGCTAATGCTTTCACAACGTGTTGAATTACCTATATTGTAAATGTTACATTTACATGCTAATAAATCAAGTACAATGGCACTTCTTATTTTTTTCTGTTGAAACTGAGTAATGCATTAAAGCATTGCTGTAGTATACAGATTCTAGATAATTATTAAAATTAAGCATACTGCAATTGTTATGTGGAGCAATTACAATACAAAGGTATATACCTTCATTTCTTTCTTGGTATCAGTCCATTCCTAAACATTCATGCATGATGCAAGGTTTAGTTGGATAATTTTCTCGGCAAAATGCGTGAACGCTTTTGCAGTTGCTGTGTGGTCAGGATTATTTGTAATGCATGCAGTATTAAATTAGAATGGATTACTGGGGTGCTGCCCAGTCAAGTGAAAACATCTGATTAACTGCCAGGTAACACAGCTCCAGCATAGTTAGGCAAACCCATCTGCGTCCATATTGTTCTTAGCTGCAATCCTTTCTTGTGCTAAAATAGTGCTGTTAGTGTTTGCTGCTTTTTTTTCCCTTCTAAAACTGATTGCTTTGGTTTTAGTAAAGGGTGGTTGTAATACTTCAGCAGTAAATAAACTAGTATTTGTAAGTGGATGACAGGCTTATATATACAAGGTCTTTTGTGAGGTACAATTTCTACTTCTATGCTCTATAAAAGGTAGAGAAATTAGTTCAATGAATGTAATGGTTTAGCATCTTTGCCAGTTGAGTGCCAGCAAATTTTATTTCTGACCACAGAGTGCCTGTAGTAAGAAGATCCACTTTCTCCTTTGGTATTCAGTTTAGTTTATCAAAAACAGAAGCCACTAAATAGAAAGCTTTTACAGAATCTACTAAGACTCACCTGGGAAAAAAAATTGTCATGAGAAACATGCAGCAATGAGGCTAGATATGTGATTTATAGAAGGCAGTTATCAGAGATGTATGGTTTTATATATTAAATACCCCTTTTAATTCCTTTACTCTTATTGAGCTCTTTGTATTTACTTGTAGAAAATCTGCTATCTGTCATATGCTTTTTCTCTGTACCATTCTTTTTCTTGCTATCTGCCTGAACCCAGGCCCTAGAAAGACAGAAAGATTACTTTGACTGCATTAAGAATGAGCGAGATGAGCTCAGAGAGGAGTTGGCTGACCTGAAGGAAACAATGAAGAGAGGAGAGGTATGTTGGTAGTAGTTACTTTACAGTAACAGAAATCCAGGAATGGGGCATGAAATCAAGGTCAATGAAGAAGAGGAAGAATGGTTACTATTCTTGTGCAGTCTCAAAACCTGACTTTAGGGTAGGATAAATGGTGCATTTTGTTATAACTGTTCAACAAACAAACTGTTCAACTTGAAAAGCTTTTTAAAAAATTTTCTATCCAATTACTTTATTTTAGCACTGCTGTTGTATGAGTAGCTTTTTTCTCTTCTATTTTTAGAAACATGGATTAGTTATAATTCCAGATGGCACACCAAATGGTGATGTAAACCATGAATCAGTGGTTGGTGCAGTAACAGTTGTATCGCAGGAAGCTGCTCAAGTCTTGGAATCTGCAGGAGAAGGACCACTAGGTAAAAATATCCTCACATACTTTACAGAGTGTTTGAAGTCTTTGTTTCCCTCCTGTTCTCAGTGGGTTGTGATTTACAGCCACAAAGAGATACCGGTGATGCTTCTGGAATACATGCTTACACAGCTTTCAAGATGGTGATTTTTATTTTTTAATTTAATTTTTTTTATGCTGAGTAAAAAGATATATCTTTGGGGGGGGGTGGTNAAAAAGATATATCTTTGGGCGGGGGGGGGGGGAACAAACCCAAGCCAAAACAACAGTATGTGCTTGGGTGTTGGTAACTGATTAGATCTCTTGGTCCAGTTTCTGTTTTATTATTGTCAGAAAATATCTTGCCTAAAAGTGTAGTCTTTTGGATTAGTGTGTTTTTCATTGTGTTTCATGAAAATTCTTTGAAAGTATGTATAATCAATGAAAACTTCTGTTATAGAAAACAATGCATTGTATGTTCTTTGCCCTTTCTTGAAATATTTCTGCCTTTATTATTGTAAAGCAAGTGTGGCCTTTATCACATTCATTAGGACAGAACAAAGTTTAAAAAAATCAAATAATGATACAGACAACAGAAAGATACAGGTTTGGGGGGCTTTTAATTTGCTTTTATTGTTAGGTTGAACAAGTTATTGCACTCAGTCAATCCACTGTAAAACTTTGTTAGTTAACAAGCAAAGAAACATCTCTATACACTTGCATTTTTGTACATAATATGTTACATATTGTTTTGACAGAGATTAGTCTTGTTACATGTTTCTGCTAGCTCAAGAGGTTTTACTTTCAGAATTCTTGTACTAATGAACAGTGTGAATTAAATGTTTTTCCCTTTTTTTTTTTCTGCTATTAACTGAAGACCGGTATGTTATTAGTGAGATATCAAGGTTTTATGTTTCCAGTGCTGTTAGCTTTAAGTTTGAAGAGCATTTTAATTTGAAAATGAACAAAAAATTATGGAAAAATATATTCTTAGTTACTGATTTTTCTGATTTTTAATTGGGTTCATTGCTTTTAGATGTCCGGCTACGAAAACTGGCTGGAGAAAAGGAGGAATTATTGTCCCAGGTAAAATAAGCTATTCTTGTCAGAAATAGACCTTTGTGTATTCTTTTGTGGAGTAGTAATATACTAGCAATAAACAAATATTAAGCACCAAAGGTGCTTAATCAAATAACTAAAAAGTAAAGCAAAATAAAATATTCAACTTTTTACCTGACTGGCTACCAGGAATTACCAGCTCCTCTCACTTGTGTCCTTATCCATGTGACTGATCTTGGTTGGTAAAGCACCCTCATTTCAGTAACTGGTTAGCTGAAATCTAACTTGCTGCTGACACTACTATTAGTGCATGTAATTACAGTTGTTTTATTTTGTCTTATGCAGAAATACTAAAGGCAGTGAAATGACATTCTCATAAGCTCAAGTGGCTCTCTCTTCCAAATTGCTAAGTGGTACTATTTCTTTGATCATTTCAGTTACTCAAATTGAAAATTAATATTATGAAAGTGGCTGTATTTTAGTAAAGTTCAGTGTTGAGAAGAGAGAACTCAAGGCAACATACAGCCATTGAACAATTGTTAAGAATACACATTGCCAATTTAAAATGATGTTGTCACATTTGTTTTTGCTGGGAAGGTAGTTCAGATACTTGGTTTAGAATGCCAGTAAATTCTAGTATTAAATCAAGGCTATTAAATATATGTATATAAATATGCATATATGTATTTATCACCATATCATTGTAAAATTCATGGTTAAAATAATTTATATCATGAATAGGAGTTTTGCAAGTATAACTCCCGTACTGGTGATCCATAGGGCAATATTTTGGTAAGAGTCAAAAAAGTAGCCCCGACTTCTTTAGTCTGAGGATATAGATGAGGAATCTATGTTCCCTGACTACTGGAAAAATCTGGAGACAGCTGCTGTAGCATAAAATGGAACAGTTTAGTGTGCACTGCAGACTTGCCTAGGACCATTCCTTCCAGGTGGAGTAAAAGAGAGAACCCCAAAATAGCTGTGGATTATTCTTTCTGTAAACTCACCATTACAGTTCAGAGTGTAAAAGGTATACTGTAGAAGTTTAATGCCGCCGCCTCCTCTGGAAAGTCAGCTCCATTAAGAGTTACGGAGTGCCCCTGCATTGCGCTGAGATCCCTGCAGCACTGGCCAGACTGGTGGGTTTGGGTTGTGCATTGAAGTGCAGGGGGCACTTGCCCAGCAATGGGGGTGGGGGACTGCAGCCTCAGGGACTGGCTTCCCTGTCTCCCCTACGTGGCTCTGCGGCTCCCTCTTACAGAGCCATCATGACCAGTGGCATCTCAGAACTGCTCTGCTTTTTTTTCCCATTGAATGCTTATATATATGCAACTACTGAACTTCTCGGAGTCTCTTTTTCACAAGAGAACACTTCTCTTTCAGGTTAGAAAACTGAAGATGCAGTTGGAAGAAGAACGACAGAAATATTCTAAAAGTGACGACATGAATCCAGATATCATAGGCTTAGAGAATGGTTCTGACTTGCAGCTAATTGAAATGCAGAGTAGGTATATGGCTGATGTTTAACGGTATTCTTACCGGGGAGAGGAATCACTCTTCCAACTCCTTTTCCTATATTGTTGTGCAATAGTAATGTCATGAATTAATATATTGTTGAGCAGCTAGTTTTCTGGCAGTGTATCTCCTTGCAGGAAATTCCTCACTGCAGAATAACTTAATGTCTCTTTCAGTGTTGAATAACAATATTCTGGGAAGTTATTTTTCAGTTGATGACCTTGCCTAGGATGGGTGCCACTACTTGAACAATTTCATTTTTTACATGATAGAATTTTAGCTGGGATATTTTGTTAATCTACCTGATTTTTCTTTATTTTGTTGCATCTTTGATACAGAAACTTAATCTAAAATACTGTTATTCTCTGAAGCAAAACATGAAAAATTATTATGGTTCAATACAGTATTCAGTGTTGCTTCACAGAAGCACTAAGCTACTTTCCATTTCAAACAAGCTATTTCTTTAGCTGAAAACTTTACTTGTTTGACAGGTTATCATTTAATATGCTTGTGGCAATGAACGTGAACAGAGCACTGGCAATGTCAAGGCTAAAACGTAACACCCAAATAATATGCAAAGCTCCTTGGAGTTTGTCAGGCAGGTTCAAATCTTGCGTTCCCTATCATGCAAATGTTATTCCAGATGTCTATGCTAAATGCTACTGGTATTATGTCTATTGTGATGTGACTCATTTTGCAGTGTGTTGGTTATTGTGTTGATTATCTTTTTAAGAGGTGAGTCTGCTCATCTAAATATGCGTGTGTGTTAAAAGGTTTCAATCTCATTTATACATCTGAGATCTAAGGCACACTCTTACAGAGACAGTAGTTGTGTTCCCTCAATAACAGGAAAAATATTTCCTTACTCTTAAAGATTTCTGAAAGATCATTTACCTCTTTATAGTCCAGTATACAGGCTTCTCAATAAAATTGTCTTTTAAAATTAATTTTAATTAAAAGGAAAACTGCCAGTTTAGAGAGTTGCTTTGAGTAATATATATATATATGTTAATTTTTGTCTAGGAGATGCCAACAGACAAATTAGTGAATACAAATTTAAGCTTTCAAAAGCTGAACAAGATATAACTACCTTGGAACAAAATGTAAGTGTATCTTTTTTCATATTTATTTTTATTACACTTGTTCCGCAGACTTTTACAATGCTATGAAAACATATTTCATTGTTTGATTTACTGTTCATTTTTTAGTTTGAACAGAACAGCACTACACTTGTATTTTTTCCTATTTCCTGCAATTCCATACCAATGCATAGTCTTACCATAAGAGAAAATAACCTGGAGTTAATTTACTAAGACATGAACATACAGCAGAATATAAAGAGGACTGAAGCTTGTGTCTGGGGGCACTGGAACAGGCTCCCCAGGGAAGTGGTCACAGCACCGAGCTTGACTGAGTTCAGGAAGCATCTGGACAACGCTCTCAGTCGTCATATGCTCTGATTCGGCTGGCCCTGTGTGAAGCCAGCAATTGGACTCGATGATCCTTATGGGTCCCTTCCAACTCAGGACATTCTATGATTACTATTTCAAGAAAATCAGTTTATGTAGCTTAATTACTTGTAAGAAAGTTATGGACTATAGAAGGTGCATCACTCTCTGAAGTTGAAGAGTTTATATATATAATCTGTATCTCACTCTCAAAGTGTGAGTAAATCGGTGTAAGTCAGTAACATGGTATTATAGTTCAGCATCTCTGTAGATCACCTAAAAATCACTTCAAGGATTATAATTTGAATCAGAGATGCGTAGTTGGTCCCTTGCACAGCAACAGGCTACTAGCCTGTCCTATGGATTTGAGGGGTAGCAAGGAGCTATAAACATAACAATCCAGCAAGCGGGCTTTAATGCCTGCAGATCGCAACCAGGATTTGTCTTGAGCCCCCTCTTTACTGCTGAACTCTGCTTTGAGCTCAAGACCACCTGCATCATGTCCTGGTAACAGTTACGGTCTCCTTTCTACTTTGGACCTTTTCATATGTTCTCTGCTTTTCAACTTCCCAGCTTCTGTCTTTAATCACGTATATTCACCAATTCTTGATTTTTCTTTTTCCAACTCCTCTCTCTGGAGGAGCTCTTTAACCTTCTGTATTTTCTCAGCTATGTCCTATACTATGTTCCATTCTCTACTGTTTCCTGTGACTCTCACCAGGGATGGACAGGCAGTGAAGGGTATTCCAAGTTTCTGCCCACAATTTATTTTACTGTTTTAACTTTGTATTAGTTTTTAAATACTCTCTTTGCAGTTATGGCTGCTGCTAACACAGTTAAACCTCCTTTTTCCAGAGGGAGATATGCATAATTCACAGGATGCCTTCTGTTACAGTGGTTTTTCAGAAAGGGAAGCTGGTGGCAGGTTAGCTCAGGGTGGAACGCCTGGATAATCCTGCCTTTTATCTTGTTTGGGTTTGCAGATTGGACGACTTGAGGGGCAGGTTGCCAGGTATAAAAATGCAGCAGAAAATGCAGAAAAAGTAGAAGATGAACTCAAAGCTGAGAAAAGGAAGCTTCAGCGAGAGGTAATTAACTTGATTTTCTTTTCAGCTGTACACTTCTTTCAGTCTCGAACTGCTCTGTCTCTTGCCTCCAAGCTCTTTTTTGTAATCTTTGGTTACATCTTCTGCGTGGTTTTTGAGAAGGCCTCTGAGTCTATCAGTATTGTGTCCAGAAGACAACTGGATGCATAGAAGTAATACCAAATTGCAATGCAATGCTGTATTTCCTTGACAGGAAGAATCTAAAGTTGTATATTCTTATAAACGTGTTAACTTGTACTATTTTAAACTAATTCCTAATACTCCCCTAATACTGGGGAGCTGAATGCTCCCTGTGTCAAGTGCCAGCCTGGGAAGTTTCCAAGATGCGCATTGCGGGCAGCTGGGAAGAAGCTCTATTTCACTGAACTGTTGATTGTGCTTGCCTAAGAGCTGCTGTATGACTAGCATCAGGCCTGCCACCCATGGGAATATATATCCATCAGCAAGTAACAGTGGTGGAGAGGACTTTACCTTTAAATAGGATGTTGTCATAGGAAAGTTGCAGGCACCTGGCTCTCTTGTACATGAGTACATGTTTCATGTTTCAAGTGCTTCCCAATTAATTTTTTTTAACAGTTGAATTCTGGTTCATCTGACTGCAATAATGAAAGCATTGTGTCTTGAATTATGTGGCAGTCTCATAAATAATATAATATTTGTATTCCTAATTTTATTTCCTCTGTCAAAGCTTAAGAACACCAGAAAGTCCAATTAAAGTGATCATAACTTTTACTTTCATTTTATAGTTAAGAACAGCACTGGATAAGATAGAAGAGATGGAGATGACCAATAGCCACTTAATGAAGAGGTTGGAGAAGATGAAGGCAAACAGGACTGCGCTTCTAGCTCAGCAGTGAAGTGGAAATTGGAAATATGATGCACTGCTCCTTGAATAACTAGCCCCTATCTGGTTTTTAAATACAGACTTTCATTGGCTCAAATTATTTGAACACTGAGCTGTTCATTGGTGGTTTAGTTTCATAATTAAATGGCATACATCTTTTTGTAACTTATGAGAGAATGAAATGTAGTTTGAATTCCCATGTGAATGACAGCAATTTTTCTGTAGCGTTTGATTCTAGAGTCAGAGCTGGAGCACAATGCTGTATGTTCAACTTAGTGATAGAAAACGTTTTTATAACTGTGGAATCGAGTTTACTCACGATCTCTTTTGGCTGCTTTAATGATGCTTGATGCTCGGAGACAACTGCATGAATTCAAGACGACACTGTTTTACTGTATTGTAAACTAACATATTTGCTCAAGACATCACACAGCACAAGTGCCTTTTATCTGGTGCAATTTAGACTTCATTGTTGAAATAACCTTTGAAATCAGATAACATTTTATTTTAAGATACGTTTGGGGTATTCACTAAACTTTATACATTTTGAAAATGCATTTTTGTAAAATATTTAAATTTATAAGAAAAAATAAGGACTGTATATAAAAATCTGCTTTTTTTGCATGGGCACATCCGAGCTCTTAGGTAATTTTGTTGAATACTAGCCCTGATACTCTTAGTATTAAGAGTGCAGATTTAAAAACTTCTGTTGTACACCATCAAATTATGTCATCTGCTGCTTAAGTGTGAATTGAAATTAAAGGGTGGGAGGAAGGGGTGGGAAATGTGGCTAAGGAGTTTATTAAATGGACATATTACTGACCAAACCCAGATGCTTTGTATTTTCTTTTAAATACTGAGATACCAACAGGACAGAGGAAAATTTTTGCAGAATAGTAAATGCTGATCTTCGTATTCTTGATGAGTATCTTTTTGGCTTTGAAATAGTGAGTTTGAATTTTTTTTTTTTCTGATTTCTTAGCCTGGTCTGCTACTCTGACAGTACTGCCATGGGGGGGGGGGGGGGGGGGAGGAACAGGGAAAAGGGGCT